>WUAM01000431.1:63045388-63073425 GCA_024336885.1 Actenoides hombroni | reverse complement strand
GAAGGGAAGGGAAGGGAAGGGAAGGGAAGGGAAGGGAAGGGAAGGGAAGGGAAGGGAAGGGAAGGGAAGGGAAAAAAATGATAAAAGCTTTGGTATTATATTATTCATTGAAAGTAGGTGAATAAGTGTCTGACAGTATAAGGCTGTATATTGCAAAACTAAGTAATTAAAACCACAAGCACTTTGTGAAACAGTTCACAGAAGAAGTTGTTTGATTTTATTAAAAACGCATTATTGATAATGACTTCAGGCATCACATAGCTTTCAGGCCAGAATAAAGTAGTAAAAGTGTCACCTAGGAAATTAAGAGGTAGCTTGATTTAATAACAAAGTATCAATACAATACATAATTGACAGTGCAGTCTGTGGCCAAGATAAACAACTCTGAGAAAAGATGACCTTCCAAACTCAAGCCAGACAGCAAAAGTCAACAAACTTTTGTGCCTTCATGTCCCTCACCCCACAGACCCACCTCCTTTTTCAGACTCAATCCAGATGTGCAAAGTGTGCTTAAAACAGTAAAATGTTTTGTTTGGTTTTTGATTTATTTTTTTTTTAATTTGGTTGTCCCTCCTACCAGTTCTTTTGGATTCACTCCTTTTGTGGGAAACCTACAATTGAGGCAATTGTGACAGATGTGCAAAATGATGTATCTGCAGGGCAGGTACCTGGCATTAGGCATGACCTACCTCATCCAGGTGTTTTCTGCCTGTGTCACTAGATGTTAGAATGTCCTTTCAGTGGATGCTGATAAACTGTCTCCAAAACCAACACTTTCTATAGGAGAGACTGTACTCAAGGTTCAGGCAGCTACTGGTGGATGAAAGAAATTTCTTCCCAGGAAGTACCACACCTTCTAGAAGGAAAGCTGGGGTAGAAGTTGAGGAGTTGCTCACCATGAGATAAACTAGTTCACACAGGCCCCTGAGATGGACCTCTCCATCCCTGTGAGATGCTGTACTCACCTGCCAGCAGTGGCTGCAGCGTAGTGGGGAGACAACCTCAGAGTGGACAGGGTTGATAGCCTGTTTCATCAGGTCTGTAGGAGACACAACCAGCTTCATTCAAAGCAGGCAAATGAGGCATGACCAAGTCTTGAGAAGGGTGCATGATTAGAAATGCAAGGTTGAGTGGAACAAGCTGTGCTAGAATAAATGGTGGACACAAAACTTGTGCATGGTTTTTAAACTCAAGTCTAGGCACAGGCAGCATTTGCTAAGGGCAGTGTAGATACAGCTTCCAACACCATCTAGAGTTCACAGAGTACCTAACCTATTTTTATTCTACATGAATTTAATTCTACGTTGACATTACAGGTTTTCAAAACTGCAATTTTATGATTCATCTTCATCTAGATTGAAAGTTATAATAGCAAATCTTTTAAATTAGCACAGTTTGTTTGCACTAAAGAAGTGGGAACAGTCGTGTGAAGGAATCTACCAGCACAGTATGGGATTTTTCCCACATTCATGCCAATTCAAACAGATGTATCAGTCCTGTGCTACCCATTAACATTTTAAGTGACAGAAGATATAATTTGCTGACATACAGAGAATACATAATTAAACAGCTGTCTAGTAAAAGAAACAGCTCACTGAAGAACACGTTGAAAGTAAACTGCTAATAAGTACATTTGGAAGCATACAGTAGTATATTAACTCATTTATGTGATCCAGAGGGAACTATTATTTGCCATAATGAGATACCTCTGGGGTTTTTTGTTTGTTTTGATTTACCTGACACACTACTCTGATCAAATGGTGTTAAGGACAATTTCAGAATATAAATTCCTGATCAATTAAATTAAATTAAATTAAATCATGAACTTAACCACACATTAAAGTTCTGTCTGCAGTGCCTCAGCACTGAAAGCTGGCAAGACAAAACTATATTCCTTCTCATATGGTTTCTGCTGGGAGGCTGTGAATACAGTTATTAGGGGTTGGGGGATGCATGGGAATCAATGCTGTAATGAAAACCACATATTTATTATGAGCAGAGAAAAGAACATACATTACATTTTTTACATTGAGGAATAACTGAATGCAAATAGTAAATTCCATTTGCAGTGTTTTCCACTAGAAACTCAGCATTTCCCTCAGATATTTCTCTATACCTAAAGGAGCTGCTGTCAGCTATTGTAAGCTGCAAAGGAGCATATGATATAGGTAAGCATATTTTTATATGCCAGATAGCTGGGAAAAGTTGCTGTAGTATATAATTCTGCAAAATATTTTAAATGTAAGCATACATTCTTATTTATAGACATGCAAAAAACCTTCTGTTCAGCAATGTACCGATCCTTAAGTACTGTTGAAAGACTTTCATACACATAGTTGCTTTTCTGCTTTGAACACTGCATGTGTTCTCCAGCAGTAAGCCAGGTTCCACCTTACTGAAAGAGCAAACATCCTGTCAATACAAACCAGCTTCAGTACCGAAGAGGAAAGTCCTCAACTGACAACCAAAGTTAAACAGTTTCCTGCTACAAATGCAGAATACTCATTAAAATCATGGTTGAGTATTGTTGTAATTCACAGTCAGACAGAGCAGAACAGCACAATGTACCTGAGGTAGCCACAGACACCAGAAATGCTGATAATTTCTCAGTGATCTTCCACCCAAAAAAAGCGATGAGTGAGATTGTGGGCACTTCCCATTTTCCATATTTATATATCATAAAAACACCTGCAATTTCAATAAAAATTTTACTAATATATTTTTCCTGTGCTCAGTCTATGTTTAAGAATCTACCCAAGCCAGCTGGTATTTCTAAATCTTAGTGACATTTTCTAACACAGTTCCATTCAAAAGGATTAACTGCAAAGTATCTGAGAAGTATGTTACAGACATGAGCAGTAAGTTACCAGTTAGAGGCAGGTGTTTAGAAAGAATTATAAATAACAATAAACAATGTATTGGATTTCATAAGATATCTTGATATAAAATGTCACTGAAATGGGTCCAATCTTTTATCTTTTTCTGCTAGCTATAGATATTTAGGAATATTCTCCTCTCTTTCCTTCATTTCCTCCTGATTGATACAGAATTAAATCTTACAAACAAAAGCAGCATGACTTGTAAAACAATGTTTATTATTCACAAGAATATTGTCCCCTCACACAATATGTATCCATTTTTTGATGTGTAAATCGTGAGCTTTTGAGGTTTGAACATCACTGTAGAAAGACAAGAACCTAAGTATCTATAAATTTTCTGTCAATGTATGCAAAATCTCTTCAACTTGGACCTTGCAGAAGTATTTGCACATGTTCAAAACAAAAACAAACCTATCATATCAGTCTAGCCCAGTGTTCTCCAGGCAGAGCTCTGAAGGGTGAGGTAGTGAATAACCATTCTGTACGTATCCACCACATCAGTACTGTGGCCTGCTGAAGTAGCAATATTCTGGTGGAGTTAGAACAAGACAAAATAGGTGAAGCATAGGAAAAAATGTCAGAAGCCTTCACTGAAAAGCTAAAGGCAGAGGAGACTGCATGACACTAATAAAAAATGAGATTCAAATATCTTCAGCATCAGAGGACATTTGCAAACACTCCTATGCTACAAAATATATGGATCAGGTTCATCTCGCTTTGAAACACAGCTTCCTTTGTGTTTCCTGCCATTACTGCAAATTCTATTGCTCATACAGCAGATTATATTCACCTGGAGAAATCAGAAAGCATCTTGGAATAAGTGGTCATAGCAAAAGAAAGCTGCCATGAGAAAGAAGCATTAAAAAGAGATTTTAAGATACTTTTTCTTTTCTCCTTCTCCTGTACAGTCTCAGCTAAACTGGGATTAATCTTTCTTTTCCATTCTGCAATTATATCCCTCTGTTCCACTGAGAAGGATGCACAAGCTGTTTTTTTCTGGGTTGTGAAGAAAATATCATCGTAAAAAAAGTGGAAAAGAAAGGAGCTTATGCAAAGAGCAGTGAGGTATAACATCCACTTCTTTTTTTGTGGAAAAAACCCAAACTGTACAAGCAACAAAGAACAAACTTTTTGAAGAAGGGAAAAAGAATCAGCATCTTAATTGTAGAAATTTTCATTTCAAAGGTGAGCAAAATAGGCTTAATGGGAAAAAACCCAAACATGTATCCATAAAAACTACACAAACTTCAGAGGCAATTTTCAAGAACAGCAGTTTAAGACTGAGACTCCTTTACCATATCTCCTCACATTATAAATTTATTATGGTTCTTCTGATACAGCTAAAAAGCCATACAGGACACAGGAAGTATTAGCGAGGTCATTGCAGGAGTGTCTCTACAATGGTGTTCCTGTTGGTTGAATTAAACTAGCTTAACCTGTATTTGAGCTCTTACATCATACCAAAACTGTCTGTACCTGTTTGCCCTAAGCTTGTAAATTTATGAAAACATCATCCACGATAACAAATCCATGGCTTTATAAGTCTTCTAGGAACATGTGTTCATAACAGGACTTTTCAAGTGAATCTTTAGAATGCAGTTCATCTGGGCTTCAGCTAAAGGTAGCGTATACCCGCAGTCAGTCATATTGAATTCCCATAGTAATTTAAAAATAAATTTTATATGACTACTCTTTAAGTACTATGGATCCAGTTTCTGGGAATTAACTACCAGCTTAGATGAATGGATGAATCATTATGTCCACAAAATAATTGATTCTCCCCAAAATCTCCTTTTCCTTGTCATTATTAACAGGAGAACACATGCTTATCAAAGTAAATAAAGGAATTAATCACAATTCAGCCAAAATTTGTAGAGTGGGGGGTTTTGTTTGTTTGACTGTGGCCTTTCAAGCACTTGTTTCATAAGAATTTGGTCAAAATTGTTGTTAGTTATACAAGGTAATGGTCATCTATGCAGCCACTTGATGAAGTTGGGGTGAAATGATATCATGACCTGACTTTGGACACTTCTACATACATATTATATGTATATGGCGATATCATAATATGTTTTTAATGTAATTCATTACAAACATAAGAAATATTAGTTCTGCATATATCTATTCCTGTTGGCAATCCAATCCCTATTTCGGTCTGAGGAATAGCTTGGAAAATGGATGGGCAGGAGTAGGCTGCTTCCATCAAGGAAATATATTTCTGCCCACTTCCCCAAGGGCTCCTCAGATCTGGTTTGTACCTCACAAGTTTTACCAAGAGGACAGGACTAGGAATCATGCCCAGACTGATGCCTTCTTAGGCTAGTATGTGCTACATACAAATCTAGTTGAAGAGCATCAAGAGGAAGTCTTCCTTCTACCAAACTGCACAAACCACTTCCCAACACCTTTAACAAAATTAAGAACTGTAAAGACCAAAAAATCACAGATATAGTGTGTCACAGGAAATTATATAGAGACATCAATACCACAGCTGATGCCACAGATCTCTAAGTTATTGCTATTATAAATCAAGCTGTAACCACTGTAGTGGTTAGACACATGTTTTTACTGTGAGTTTAGTGCATTTTTCTTGTGCTTTGGTTTCGGTAGGCCAGCAGTTTGCATGCATTATTACAAAATAGTATTTGATGTTCCATAGTTGAGATTGAGCTGGATAAATTTCATCTGCACTTTTATCACATTAGTTATCCAATCCAGAGAATAATGGGGCTGAACTTGCCACAGAAAGGTGCTCAGGTGAATACAACAAACAACAGTTTGGTAATTTTTAGGTGACAAAGCCATATTGTCCTATCTACCTTCCAGTAATTGAAGAAGACTTTAGGACTATTGTTTTGCTCCCAAATTGTTATGGGAAGACTTGTGTTGGTCTGTGTGATTTTCCTGTATCATGACATAGATTTATAGTTCTCACAACCTATGAAATTTATGTTTCTTAGCATAGACTCAACTTGGTACAGATAAGATACCTTCTTGTCTAAACAGTCTATGCCTGTAATGTGAACAGATGCCTTAAATAGTATTAGCAGAAAAAAAAGGTCTGGGATCTGCACTTATTTCCCACCTGCTCTACACTTTTAGCAGAAGTTAGGAGCCCAGGTCACAGGCTAGTGCTTTGTTCAGCACTTTTCTAGCAGAGTGAGGCTCCTAATACAAATAATAAGTAGGAAATACTACAGTGTATGGGGTACTGACAGACTTTTTAAAGTTTCTTTTTTTTAGGCTGTTTTATAAGCTAAGGCTTAATAAGACTCTTAGCTTAAGCTTTATTATCTCCTTTTGACCTGAATGAGACAAAAGGAAATGTTCATAAGCAACAGGAAACACTAGAAGTGAACTTTTCACTTACACATTAGAGAGGATCCCAGAATGAGACCTGACTAGCTTAGGTAACTACAGATACAAAAATAAGCCTCAAGGTTAGAGTTAGCTTGCTTATGAACAGTTTGATAATTTAGTTACACCCACTTATACCTGTAATGATGAAGCTCTCCATTAGTGGTCAGGTAATAAAGATGAGCTGTGCCCAGGCACAGCATTCCTGTGGCCCTGGACTCATGGTTGATTATGCTGAGGCTCCTGCCCTTGCTGCCTCCCAGCTTAGCAAATCCAACAGCTTGGGTGAGATTCTGTACTAGTAGCCTGGACACATGTTAGTGTTTCTCAGTGTTGTAAAGCTTGTAAGGATTCCAACATGAACATGCTTATGTATGTTAAGTGTGCACATGATACTACCTTGAGAATTTCTTTAATGCAATCTTGGCTTTACAATAGTTCAATTTGCCATTTTCAATGATGTGACTTTTTCCATAAATTTCAGTTCTGTGGGATACTTGGAGGAAAAGGGACATTGATTCCTTTAGTTTTGGAGCTCATATCTGGGATCAGCACAATGTTTCAACTTTGGCAAATAAAGATGGCTGGACATAAGTTAATAAAAGCCTGGGGACCACAAAAAAGAAATCTAGGTCTTTAAAGAAGCTGTTTAGCAGTCATGAGACAAAAAAACCCTTGAATGTCACAACTGTGAACATGAATCTGAAACTATAGGCTCATAAATTCTTTTGGGAAGGTTCTCTGAAGAAAATGAGTGATATGTAGGTAACTTCAAGCATAAAAGTGGGTTGGGTTTTTTTAATTGGCTTAAACAAAAAGCTAATACAGACAGCATTTCCTTGCTTTTAATGATCATATTCAAGCAGAACTCATCTGCCCTGAATTTAATTTTTAAGAAAGATTGTTTCAGTACATAGATTTCCTCCATAATGATTCCCTCTACCAATAAAGCAGGAGTTTATTAAGTTTCCATAATTCACTTGGGAGGAGTGTGAAAGTGTTTTTTTCTTTTATAATACAGTTGTACCTACTTCTAATAACTTGCAAAACAGCTATACTCTAGCTACACTGGAGTTCACATGAGTTTCCCCAAATTGGCTTTCCTGGCAGAAGTCTCAAATGGGTCTATCCAAAATAATTACTGTTTACAATGAGTTTCTATATTTCATAGAAAATGAAATCTTATTTTCTGTTTATGCACAAATCTCACTTGCACGACAAAGATGGAGATAAACAGTGTTAATCAATAAGAAGATTACTTGTTTTCCATAAAGGCATCTACATTCCTAATTGTATTTTGAAACATGAAAAAATATGATGGGAATTTTCTCTCCCAAATCTAAATATTCATCATTTTCAAAAGTCAATTTATTATATATTGAGAGGTTTTGCATTTCAGCCATCAGACATGTCTAGATTCCAGTTGTAATATTATCTCCATTTTTGAAACAGGTGCTCATGACTTTAGTCCATCACCTCCACATCCAGGGAGGATGAACGTGACAGTGATTACCATTTCAGAGAGACTAGCCTTTTATCTCTGCTCACAGCACTGGAACTCAAATCCCTAATAACTTCTAATCTCTTGTCCACTGGTCATTGCAGAACAAAGTTATGAAATCACCATCCTCTCTGGAAAAAAACCACTCAACCAAAAACACCCACACCATACAGTATGAGTCCTTTGTACTGCAATATCTTCTCAGATAACACCTTTTCAATGAAAGTGTAACTGTCTTGTAGCCTTACCAGCTTTGTCCCTCCCCACTTATCTCATGTAGCATGCTAACCCACCCATTGGCACCCTTCCCTCATTCCTGCCACCACTGCCAGCATATAGGTCTATCTGATTTTCCCATGCTCGTATGTCCTTTCTACTCCACACCACGAATAAAAGAGACCCTGAATGTTTTGAGGAGAAAACAAACAAACAATCACAAACAAAAAAACCAAAACCAAAACCACAACCAACCAAACAAAAAAACCAACACAAAACCAAACCAAGCCAAAATCAACAACTACAACAACAACAACAAAGAGCGGGCGAAAAAAATGTCTTTAATTCACACAAGGGGAGTAAGGAGCAATGAGCTGATCATGCCCTTAACCTCATTCCTTTTCCTGGACAGGCAGGAAGTCCCGTGTACCTTTGCAGGGAGGAAAAGAAGGCAGCTAGTGCTGTTGGAGCTAAATACTGTGTAAGCAAACACTAAATACTGTGTAAGCTTCCCAGAGGAAGCACGAGTGTGGTGCACTTGCAGTCGGGAGGTGCATGGGTTGTAGAGGAAGTGTGGCTACAGCCCTGCCCTTCCCAGCCCTGCGCAACTGTGGCGAGCTCAGCTCCCTGAGGTCAGGCAGTCCTGCCCTTCCTCCTCCGCCTGTGCATGGAAGCAGCATAGTGGGGCTGGAAAGGTGTGCTCAGGCCTACTGTGGCCATCCCTTGGTGAGTGAGGGCCTGGCTGCACACCTTGGTTTTGGGAAGCATGTGGAGGAAGCTGCCTGGCATGAAATTTCACCATAGCTGGCAAGGGACTGCCTGCCGAGCCAGCCACGATGGGATGGGATGTCTCAGGCAGTAGGTCCCAATTGGGACACTTACCTTTAGATATCTACCAGAGCACTAAACATATTATGGCTATTGAATACGCAGCAAACACAAGCAATGGAGCAATACATATCACCTACTGGCTTCTCACCTCAGTACTTCTGGTAGCGTGGAACGTGAATTAGGTATCTAAACTTCTAATCACAGATTTCCCAAACTCGAAATGAATCCTCTGCTTCACTTCCCTATGTTTCATCCACCTTATGCTCTTATGTCATCCCTCTCCTTGTGGTATCTTGCTATTTGTAACACCCCATGGAAGTCGAGGCATGAAAAAGTAAAGCAAACAAAGTTGTGGCAAGGCAAGTGCCACAGTTAACGCATGGCTCCGAGGACTGTCATTTAGCCACTGAAAGCTTTCCAGGCTGGAGTCTGTTCAGAGCAGCCAGGTCCTTCAGATGTTGGGCAAGACCTAACATAAACAATTAACCAGATTTCTTTAGATATTTATGACAGTCCAGAGTGATGGAGGCTGATGTTCCAAGTACAATTTATGTTTTTCATATTACCTGTCTTCAGATGGAGTCACAAGCTTCCAGAGCTTCCCACAGGGAAGACAATTTCCACAGAGCAGCATATTTATCTGCTTTCACATTTGTTTCACTTCCCAAGGAACAGGCTGTATCTAACCCCGATAACATTTTGGCTGAGGAAAAATATGTGTACTCAAACTGATCCCATAGGTCATTATGATAGAGAATAAAGGAATGTGCCTTCATAACAAGCTTGCGCAAGACACATGGAAATTCAGGACTGTCCGAGCACATCTACACGCACAGCTGCAGGTGCACAGCAGTAGGGATATGTATCTTGCTGCTCTCACCTGCAGCACAGGTAACAAGAGCAAGGAAAGTGCGGCCACAATGCACTCCCACACAGCTTTGCAAGCTAAGCAGAGTGCATATTTCTAGTGCTGGAGTTGTTTTCCTTATCACCAGTCAGCTGGTGCCATATCCTTAGTCTTCCAGAACTGTCACAGCCCCCTCACCCTCACTTTTTAGGTCTGCTCCTACTTGCTTCTGCTAGCTATTATTAACCTGCTACGGGGATGCCTAGCTCTCCTGAAATTCCTTCTGCCATATTTTTTTAGTACTAAAATGTTCACTGTCACTGTGTTACCTTCCAACATTCCAGCTCCTGCTATTTGAGGTAGAATCAAGATGTTTCTTCGTTAAATCTACCAAGGAACTAATTTATTTTAAATTATTTTCTATTGTATTTTACACTGCTGCCTTGAGCCATCTGGATGATAATTAGTAATATAAACAATTGCTTCAATTGTTAGCACTGGTGACCTTTGCTAAAATGCAGCATGAGGAGAAAAGTATAGTTAGGCTGCTTTGATTATAGTAATAATCATCAAGGAGGTCTCAGTGGGACAGAAAATGTGAAGTTATATTGTCTGGTAGTTTGAACAAAGAGGTAGAGGAGAAGCGGCAAGAAGAGGAGGAGGATTTGGTGCGTATTCCACTCCTACCTCTGTATCTCATGACACTATCATGTAAAATCTAACAGCGTTAGTGAGACATAAAGCCAAGATAGACATCTGGCCTGGCCAAGCACAACATTCTTACATGGTATGGAGAGCTAGAAGACATTTCTAAAATGCTCTGTGATCCTCAAATAGGCTACTAGCTTCCCAGTAGTGTTTTGAAGTATTTATTTTCCTTGGATTGAGCCTCTGAGAACTGCACACCGTTACTAACCACTTGAGTCTTGCCAAGCTTATTCCAAGTGTTTGGATTTATCACAATGCTCAGGAAAGTGACTGAATAGGCAAGTGATCTTCCACCTCTGGGTACGATAGCCTTAGTTTGTGCAACATGCAGTATTCCCCCTTTCCTTCTTCTGATTGCAAACTCCATGCTGAGTGGCTGGTTGGGGAGCTGAGTGCAGAGAGAACAGCAGATTTCCCTACTATATCCACCTGTATTTGCCCTTCTTTGGGGGTGAATGTTGTATCCTGTCTTAATCTCAGTCAGAGAATATCCTGGAAAACACCAGAGAGTGAAGATTAGCAAAACAAGAGCCCATTATGGCAGGCTTCTCAGGCAGAGAAGCTGCACAGCTCCCTGGAGAACTTTATAATTTGCCATCCAGTTATTCTCCAGTCCTCAGTCAACTTCAGCCCCTTGGTTTCCCTAGGGACTATTGTAGTGATTAGTGCAATGTAGACTACTGCCATTATCAACCTATATCCAAAGGCTTCTGGTGCAGAATTTAGGTGTCAGACTAGCAGTGTACTGGGTGCAATACAGTAAAGAGGCTAATTAGGGATTTTTACTGAAGGGTGAAAATTCTCTCTTCTCCTGTTGAGATGCACTGGTTTTGTTGCTACTAGTGACATCGCTGATGGAAACAGTATAGAAGAGGAACAGCAAGTGGGCACCACATGGCATGGCACAGCAGCCACCCAGGACTGCTCTTGCCAAGGATTGGCAATAAAGCTCGGAACCACCTCAGCACACACAAGGGTGTATTCATGAAAAAAATATCATCTCATGGTGGTGAGTAGATTCTGCTTTCCTACCATCTGCTAGTTGTGTATTTATTGTACAGTGAAGACTGAAATGTATCAGAATGAGTAAGCAAAAGACCAAGCCATATGGTTTCCAATAGTCCTTTGAATTACCTGCAAGCTCATCAGGAATCACTCAACCATCTGGCCAAACTATAAGACCTCAAGGAGCCAGTGACACTTCTGCAGAGACAATTTCATCTCTCATTCCCTTTCCTGGGTGTTCCTTGAGCTTAGAAGGAAGTCAGCATTTATTTCTTCAGTGTTGAGGCATCTCACACTTCAGAGCCACAGCTAATCACTACTGCAGAGCAGAGGGCATACCAGACAGCCATATACAGCACTAGGCAATGGGGGGCAGAGTAGGTTTGTCATCTCTTTGTTTGCCTAAAACCCCTTATCACAAAGCATCTGGCATGCACAGTAGCATTGACACAAAGCTGGTCCCAGGTGGTATGCCAGAGTCCACATTTGAATGGGAATCATACAATCATTTTGTGTTGGAAAAGACCTTTAAAATCATCAAGTATAACCATTAATCCCTCAGTGCTAGGTCATGTCCCTCAGCACCACATCTATCCTCATTTCCTCTCTCCTGGATTCTTCCTAGTCCTCATTTTCTGGGTACTTTGGATCCCATGACAGACAGTCAGCACCTGCTGGGCACAGTGACAGTACATCCCTCTGGATGAAACAGCACAAGCCTTTTTTGAAGTTAATCTTCAGTAAAAATATATGGATTGCCAAGAGAGGGATGGAGACAGGCAGCCTCATGGGTCTGCTTGAAAGAGGCAGATGTGAAGACCTCTAAATAACATATTTGAATTTGGGTCCTTTCATTAACCAAAGGCCTTTGTTGTCTTTTTACCTGCTTAGAAGGCAGCAGAAAGGAGGAATTGTTGTCAAGCTGTTCTGTGGCAGGCAGGATTCCCCATTAATCACTTAATACTGGCTGCTGACAATCTCAGAAAAAAAGATCCAACTCAGAACTATCATGACAGTTAGAAACCACTTGTAAATTAATGCAGATAACCTCAGAAGACTATGTCTGGCTAATACAAATGTGTCGAGTGACTCGCAAAATGAAAAAAGAAAAGAAAAAATGTAATCAATAATTCAGAAGATTTTCTGAATGAGATATTATATGATGCAATGTGCTCCAAACCCTCAGCTATCATATATTCTCTGCTTCCAGCTCATTGAAGCAAGTAAAACAGTTTTTTCTCCCCTTTGATGCATAAACAAACAGATAATCTCACTGAAGTAGCATGGCATGATAACATGTATTGATGATACTGGACATGTGCAGCCTTATTTTATTTATCTATTACCATTAGCAAGGGTCCTTAGTGACATTTTGTAATATTGAAATGAAGTCCCCATTCTTACTCAGGACACAGCACTGTATACTTACACTGGTATATAAATCCATCAGTGTAATGTTAGATTTATACACCTAAGAGTACAGGAGCTAGTCTTTACACAGCAGTCCGGGACCTCACTTCTTGAAAAGAAAATTTGTTTCAAATATTTCATGCTATACATGTAGCAAAAGCTATCAACTGTTTTGCTTTTCCCCCAGTCCTTATCCATTAACCCCACAGGAATATTTTCTGAAACTTAATTAAAAATCCATAACTAACTGTCTCATTTTGCAATATGTGCTTTCCTATCACCACTCCTACTCATAAACTCTTCAGTGAAATGAGTACAGTGCTGTCAGCAGAATTAAGAAAAACCTGTGAATGCTGTGCCATGGAGAGGGCTACCTGATTGGTAAGATTTTCCCCCAGTCACTACAGGACCTGTTCTAGCCTGTTCCATGTGAAAATATGCCCTCTTGACAATTTACGCTAACTCCTGATGTAACCCTGCAGGTAAGCAAAGCCTCTGTGGTTCTCCTCTGGCCTTAATACCTGTCCTTATCTCTGCATTTTTCAGTTCATTTGCAGTAAAAAGTGTTCAGTCAAAAGGCGCTGCAAGTCCTGTTAAAACCAGCAAAGAGAAAATCCACAGGTTATAGTAGTCCCAACTTCATTACCAAACCACTGAATATTTGGTGAATTATTAGTGACACCAAAGAAGGATCTGAAATATCCTGTCTCTTCAGATGTTTAGGTAGCCTGCTTCAGGTCCCAGAGAGACCTCACTGCTCTAGGGAGAAAAGATGAAATAAAGATTCATCTGGAAGTAGATGTCTCTACCAATATTTTCCCCCCACAAAAACCAAGAAGGATGGATGTTTATTCAGGGTTTCACTGCTTATAGAGCTAATCTCAACTATTGGAAATACTTGAAAGGAATTTTATCCCTCATCCTCCTTATTTTCCAGAAGAGTAATATCCTGGCCACTCAGTTTTCTAGAACGGAGCTCTTTCAATTGCTGTTTTTGATACTATAAATTAAACATTGTCTGGGTCAGCAAATGGAAGCATAACTTTTTGATCTAAGGATAAGACCCACATGAGGCATCAAGAAGATACAGGTTCCCAGTCCTGACCAGTTCCCATTCCTGACAAGCATCACACTTGCTCTGCCATGCTCAGTCATCAGATAAATATGAAAATGCAGTGCATAAAGAGGTACTTGAAAATGCTGCTTCAATGCAACTTACGTAAATCAGAATATTTCCTGATGGGACTGAAGGGCGAATTTCCATTTCTCCATTCCTCTTTTCTCACAGAGGTTCACAAATCCCTACATTAAACTTGAGCAACTCTTAAGCAAGAAGTAAAATTTCAAAGAGATTTACTCCTGTACTTATTGCACATTGTTCATAAATTATTTCAGTATCTTTTGATGATACTATGATCAAGCCATTTCCTCATTTGAAACTGAACATTTACTGTATAGAAAATTTTAACTGGAACATAAAACAGAAATCTTCAGCAAAGCCTTCTGTTCCATGATTAATAGTCTACTGGATTCAGAAATAAAGGTTTCAAAACACAGTCTGTTGGAGCTGGGAGAAAATGCAATTCTGTTTGCATTTCAAATCCTTTAAGTTATAATACCTATAATAGATGTTGAAAAGTTACAGGATAAGCCTTATATTTTTCTCCTTGCCATTTTACAGATGATGTGTGACATATTCTACCCTCTCCATTTTAAAGAATGAGATTTTTGCACCTAGAAAGGACTAAATCAATGTGTAATTGACTTAATCTCAAAAGCAGATGATAAACAGTAGCCTGATAGTGCAGTTCTGCTCTGACAAGCTGCTGTATTAAACTGGTAATTGAACTTGACCACTTTGTGGTGTGTATTCAAAGCCACAGCAAAGCAGTGCCAACACTAAATACTTCCTGCTTCTTATTCCTGTTAGAGCAGTACAATTAATGTGGCCAAGTGAGAGGGAACTGCACTAATTTATTTTTTATTCCCCCCCCCCTGTATTTTACTTGAATGTCACTGAGATCAATGGAGTGGCTCAGCCATCACAGGAGGTCTGGTTGGAAGAGGTAACAGGCTCCTAAAGCTGACAGAGCTTTTAAAAAAAAAACAAAACAAAAAAACCCCCAAACTTCACTATGGATACTGAAGTATACCACTGCCTTACCTCCCTGTAGCACCACAAAAGAGCAGCTACTATTTGTGAATCATTCCAGTTACACTAGTGATGGTACCAGGTAATGGTACCAGGAAGCCCATAACAACCTACAGAGTATGGGTCAAACAGTTTGAAGCATACAGTGAACTGAAGGAAATGGTAAAATACTTGATAACTGAGCACACTGTAGAACACATAGCATTAGACAAAAACCTCATGATAACTATGTGACAACATAAACCAAAAGATTGTCTTATAAAGCAGACATAAAAGAAATTAAGGTGCACAGACAATCTTAATTCTGGCATTTTCTAGTTTTGTGAGTGCTTGACTACAATTTTAACAATGAATAAAAAAAAAAAAAAAAAAAAAAAAGACAATCAAGAATACTATCAACATTTAATCCAGAACTTTGTTTACAGGGAAAGTTGTGCCTGTGAGAAAGTCATGCTATAATCAAGAGAGGCAGGTTGGCCTGTTACTGAAGCACATTGTAGCAAGTCAGAGTTAAAACCCTGGCACAGATGCAGATTTCTGTATAACCTCAGATAGCTTATTTCCTGTGCTATAAAGCAGGAACAATGATATTTCCTAGGTATATGTGACAACTAATTTTTATTTCCTAGGACATGAGATCTAGAAAAGGAAATGTTCCACTGGAGAAAAAACCAAACAAAAACCAACCTAATTAAATATTAATCATCGTGTCACTAACAACACTACAATTTGTCCTACACGTCCCATGTTCCCAACTTCTTAGTGCTTCTTGGAAATTCTGTGACTATTAAATACAGTGTAGTACATTAAATATGAAGCAGAAACAGGTACCTCATGGAAAAAAACATCCTCTGCTCAGAGCTGAATTTACAAATAAACAGAATTTACTATGCTACCAAAATATTTTAAATGATTAAGATTTCATATGCGCCCTTACCTTAACATTGGCTGCTCACATGAATATTGTATCATTACATTAACTCCTATAGGGAAAAGGCTACATTTCCCAAACACTAGCTTGTCTTTTCTAGTGATTTTGTTAAATGTATCCTGGTGAGAGCTGACTTGAGGGAAGAAACAGCCTTCTCTTACTGGAACCATATAAGCTTCCAACTGGCTAAACCTTTTGACTCTTCTCATCTGGATTGACAAACCAAATTCAGCTGAATAATATGTTAATTTATTTCATCTGGAAGAAAAAGAATAAAAGAAAGTGTTTTTTCACTTTGCAAGCCAATTCTTTTTTTTCTTTTTTTGAAATAATAGCTCCTTTAACTTTCAGGGAAAAGTTCATTTTAAATGGAAATGTGACATTTTGGTTTGGGTTGAAAAGGTATTTAATGCAAATTGATTTTGTCTGGAGTTTTTTACTGCTTTTCTATTTCACTAAGAAGATAATATTTCATCTTGGTTTTTACCTCCAAATTGCTTTTTTGTATTCCAGAGTTGAACTGAAAGATCAGTGATTCTGAGCTCCAGTTTTACCAGGATTTCATCTCTTTTCCAGTCTGTTTTTAGCTCAGGGACTATTTTCCATAGTGTTTTTCCACAGTATTTTGCTAGCATTGTAAAATTTTGCACTTAATGCTTGATCAAACCCCTGTTTAAAGACTGATCTAAACATAGCATCCCTTAATCCAATCCATTCCCATTTTCCTTTCCTAAAATTGAAAAAAACCCAAACAGACAAACAAATCAACTTATTCTTTAGAAGAGTTTGCCACTCTGTAAAACTCTTCCCAGTATCTGTCAAGAAATAAATGGTAAGACTTTGGTCATTATGGTCATTAAAATAGTGAGAAACCAAGCGAGCATTTTTTCCCTCTAAATGGACCAGGGGTGCCAAGGAAGGCTGAAATCCTCCAACACAGCAGAAGAATCCCCATATCTGTCCACTCTGCACTATTTCTCATTTAATGTTGGCATTGCAGCGTCCTAACATCCACATGTTTCATAGCTGATAACACATGCACATCTTTGTCTAGTCATGGGATGCTAACATATCCAACTTTACTGCTTAACAGGATGACATTTCAACCAATGTTTTCTGACCTTCTACACCCTGGATACATATTGATTGAAACACAAGCTGTTAACGATCATATTAATGGGCATGAAAACATCCTCCAAAGAGTCTGCAGGTTGTCTCTACAAGCCTGTTTTCCTTTTCAATGCTTGCAGAGCTGTTAAACAAAGCTCTTTTTCTGGGTCCATGAGCACCTGTAGGTCTCATTTTAATTCTTAGTACAAACTGACTAAATAACTGATCAATACCAGCATATGCAGAGAGGAAAAGACTTAACCATTTCCTCTTATTGAGGTATATTTTTTGACACTTAACACTGTAGTTCTTTGAAACTTTTTTCATCACTTGAGGGCATCCCCAGTGTACTCATTTCCCCATAATCTGGATGCTTGATGGAAATTCACTACACATGTTAATAACAGGTAAGTCTGCCTAGACCAATATGCAGAGATCCACACAGTGGCTGAGCTGGTCATTGCTGAAAACAAACAGCCTCAGGACCACAAATATGATAGTTTCCATCATTATTTACAGAATGTACCTCAATTTTCTTTGCCTTCACAGCTTCCCCTCACACATGAAAAAAACATACATCAGCAACTACCTTGCAGAGAGCTCAGATCACATTTACTGTAGGTGGTCCCCTTGCTAAAGATGTTAATAAGGAGAAGACAAGCAGGGATAGGAAACCCAGAGAAGGATGTATGAACAATGATGGGCATGAGAATTTGCTAAGCATGGCCTGAACCTCTTTTGCTGTTGCATTAAATTGGCTTGTTTGAGACTTGACAGATAAGAGCTAATGAGCTTGGACTGCTTCATGCAGTATTTCAGGTAGGCATGGCTAATTTATATTAGTGATCAGCCTGAGGGAGGGAGCTCCAGCCTACAGATAGGGAACCACCAATTTGAATAGATCAGAGCAAACCTAACAAGCAGAAAACTTAAGTGACGAGAAGCAGAAATGAAATTATTAATTTGAAGTTATTGTTAAGTTGTGAAAGATAAAATAGCTTTCAGCTAAAAAGGAACTCATATTTGCAGGGGGAGATAGTAAAAAAATTTCTTTTTTTTTTTAATACAAGCCTAGACTTCAGGGGAATCCTTCCTCTTTTCCGTCCCCTGAAAAATCCTTCCCTCAAACAGTAAGACTGTGCTCTTTGTTATAAATCTTTCTCAGCAGGCATCTGTGCAGAAAGGATTCAAGGGAAAAAGGTGACAATTCCAGCCTGTTTGTTTGTTTGTTATTTTGTTTGTTGTTGTTTTTTAACCTGACAAACTACGTTTAGTTTATCAAATTAAACTACATCAGAATAAGAAATGAAAATAAAACAGTATAATTGGCTCCACAGCATGGCATGCATTCCCCTCAAGATGGGCTTGCTCTAGGGAAGAGTCTGGTCTGAACAGTTAAGTAGGCTGTTGTCTTTGAGGCACTTGCCGGTTGGAGGGTGAAAAATTTCAGTGCAAATCCGACAGCACAACTTCTACCTTTCTGCACCTAAGGCTCATAGGAAATCTTATTGTTACCCAGGTAACGCTTATTTCCCTTGTAACAAAATGTACAATCATTGTTTGCTTGTGCTTCACCATTCAAAAACCTGCTGTTGTATTCATGCTGTGGAGGAGCATTGCTTAGCCTGGTTCCAGCCTCTCAACACACCTTTACAGAGGTGACAATAATTGCTGGAGCTCTTGTTTTCCCTGCTGTAACACCTTAAAGTCATCCTTAGGTCTGTAATGTGGCATCAGGAAAATAACCTCATGAGGTTCCTGTCTGTCTTTAATGGCTCTTTGCAAAACAGCCTCAGTTTATGTTCTGATTTTTTTCTTTTTCAATCCTTGCATTCCCAGCTTGTGCTCTAGAACATGCTAGGTACTTTCTTTCCGACAAACCCTCATAGGAAGAAGAGATTCAGTTAACAGTTGGACCTGATGATCTTAAAAGCTTCTTCCAATAAAAATGATTCTGTGATTCTATGATTTGCAGGCCAAACTTTGTGAAGTTTTCTGTCTCCTTTTCTGCCCAGACACTTCTGCAAAGGAAACAATAATTAAGCTGCAATTGTTAGACCTGTACATAGTGCATGCAAGTGATTAATAACCAGCTGACTTTTTCCTTGCTGGATTAGCTCTGAAAGGTTAACAAGAGCAAAATGCAGTGTGCATGTCTTTATTTTCATTGATGCACCTGCAAAAGGATGAAATGCACAGAAGTCCACATATGTTCACTGAGATAGGGGCTTATGGAAAAGCTTTTGTTCTAGGTGTGGGTTTTGTTGGTTTTGTTGGGTTTTTTTTTGGTGTGTGTGTTTTTGTTGTTGTTATTTATTTTGGTTTTCTTTTTGTTGTTTTGGTTTGGTTTTTCCCCCAGGAATCACAATATTAATGTTTTTCCTCGTTTTGGTTGAATGAGAAAATCAGTTGTTCACCTCAACAAGCATTGAAATTTCTGCTAAAAAGTAGAACTAATCAATGTTTATAAATATCTAAAGGGTGGGTGTCAAGAGGATGGAGCCAGACTCTTTTCAGTGGTGCCCAATAACAGGACAAGGGGCAAAAGGCACAAATTGCAACACAGGAAGTTCCACCTCAACATTAGGAAAAACTTCTTTACTGTGAGGGTGATGGAGCACTGGAACAGGCTGCCCAGAGAGGCTGTGGAGTTTCTTCTCTGGAGAGATTCAAAACTCACCTGGATGCGTTCCTGTGCAACCTGCTCTAGGTGAATCTGCTTTAGGAGGGGGATTAGACTAGATGGTCTCCAGAGGTCCCTTCCTAATACCACCATTCTGTGATTCTGTGACTATATTGCTCATTTTACAATCTTTTATTTTAAAATGATTCTCATTATTTTAAATGAGAGAGAAGGACTGCAGTTTTGGACCCCCTCCAGTTCACCTACTTAGAGCACTGTGGTTTAGTTTAACAGAGTTACTATCATAAACAAGTCCATCATATGCATGACCAAGACTCACAGTACCAATATGCTTTGGAGAATAGTACAACCTTATTTTACAGCTTTATTCTTCCTGGTCATATAATAATCTTTGGAAGGAAATAGTGGCACAGGTCCATTTAGCTAACTGCTTCAAGTCAAACCTATGGTGTCCATCCATCCTGTTTAAATTTTGTTCAGTGATAACATTTTCCCAAAAGACAGCAGGGTGCTCTGCCCAAGAAATGACACTGTCAAGGGAGCGCCATCAAGAAAAACACTGGCACCTTGTGTCAGAAGGGGCGGAAGGGATGACCCAGAGGCAGCCTTCTACAGTGAGGCAAGTCTCCAGTGTCCTCTATGGAACTGCTCTAAAGCTTTGCTTGAAGGCAGCTTGACATCTGCCAGCCCAAGCAATATACTGTGAAATCTGAGTGGGGTCTTCCTTCCTGCACTATTCAGTTTTAGTATGTTGGCTCTTAATTTATTATTTTTTAATGCATCTTTAATGTTTTTTCTACTGTGTAACAATTTGATTCAAAAACAGTTGGCGGTACATAAAACAGCAAACTGTCCTGAGAAAATCATGTTTCAGCAAGAAGTGGAAACCTTACAGATTCTGGAGTGGAAAAAAAGTATTCCACAACTTGTCACACATCCACACCCTTGGGTTTTGGTTTTTTTCATTGCCTTTCTCTTCTAGGAAAACTTACTTGGGTCAGCTGGCTAGAGAAACCATCTTTCTGGAGGACTCTAAAGACAAAGTAGCCTTCTGTATCATCCAGGCAATAGGCCACAGAGTCAGAGCAAATAGCTATAGCTAGATAAAGTCACACCCTGGCCATGAACATCAGGTGAACAAGCAGAATGAAACTATGCATAAAATAGAAAATGCAAATAACCATTTTTCCAAGAGAAAAAAAGAGGGATACAGAGTAGCTAAGCAGGTCCGATTAAGAGACACATGCTTATAGGGGAAGACAGATAATTTGGAACTTGGCGTTGCACTTTGGATAACTATGTCTTGACTTACACTATTAATACACAACAAGTAGCAAAAACCAGTATAGACCATGTAGCTTAAACAGCATATAAAGAGTAGAACAAAAACGGGATATTTTTTTGCTCAGTCCTGAGATGGCTTTTTTTTTTTTCCTCAAAGTGAAGGGAAGGCTCAGCCATGAGAAGTCTCTGTGTACACTGTACAGAAGTACCAACCAGGCTTGCAGGAATTTTTTGTCATCCCCATTTGCTGATGAAAGAACTGTAGTTCAAGAGTTTGCAGCCTCTGTGAGTGAACTATGACTGGCCTGTTGATGGAAAAACAACAAGACAGAAGAGGAAATGGAGGCCTCATATTGAAGGTAGACAACATGGAGACAGCAAAAAAACTGCAAAAAGACAGAAGAATTCATAGTAAAAGACAATCCCAACCTGTCTATGATTCCCAAGGTCAAACAACTTCACCTTCTCCCTCCTCTCTGCATTAGTAACTTCTTCCAAACATCCTGGCAAGTAATTTCTATGGAGACATACTAGGAAAGGGAGTTGGAGCCTCCTTGAAGCTTTGCTTCATGCTTTTCTACTGACTGGTCAGCAGATGCAGAAAAATGGCTCAGCACGAGTAGCGGTACAGATGGAAGTTTATGCCTCTCTTTTGAAGTCAGCCCAGCACCACTGCTTTCCACGTTAAGACACCCAAAAACCACTGCAATCTGGATTGTCAAGCAAAGAGAAAAGGTAGGAGGGACAAAAACAAGCACAAGGATCCAGCAACAGCGAGATTACCTTCAGTGCCCTGTTTTCCACAGGGATATGCAAATGGGAAGATTAATTACAGCTCGTCTGCCCTTGCTGGATGATAAGACAACAGAGAGACAAAAACAAACAACAGGAAAAGCATTTTTATCATCCAGGTCTTTGTTGCAATTTTTTTTGCATTTTTGTAAAACATTACATCATAAAATAAAGACAATAGCAGCAAAACTTATCAAGATGGTACAAGCACATTCTGCTCTGTACCCTGTAATGACATTTATGAAATTATCCCTTTTCTGAAAATGACTTTCTAAAGCACCATAAAATCTTAAAGAGAGAGAGAGGAGAAAAAAAAAAAAAGAGGGAGAGAGGCAGGAGGGATAATAGAACATCCTTGCAAGTGGATTTACTGTTCGCTTATAATCTGAAGTTAATCAGGAAAAATAGTAGATCAGCATCCCACTGAAATGTTTCCCCAAATTTTGAGAAAGTTTTTTTATTCAAATGCAAGTCTGAAAATTACTAATCATGGTTACTCAGCCCTGTCCAAAACGTCCAAATCAAATTCTACTAGAACTTAGAAAAAAAACAACAGTCTAAAACTACATGGGAACACTGGTATGAATAAATTCAAATCTTTGGGAAGCTGTGATCCAGACACAAATCCTGCCTTGTTCTAATTATAGCAACTACATGACTCCCGGATCTAAGAAACTGCTAAATAGTAGGCTGAAAGCTGGTATATTTGGCATACATCTCACAATAGGCACTGTAAGCTTTCCCTTTTAAGCAACGAGATCTCACAAGGAAAAAAGAGTGTGTGGGTGGAATATATCTGGGAAATTAAAATATTCTCTCTCATATGCCAAATATCACCTGCCTCTGATTTGCTCGCAAGGAGTTCAACCAAGGAAAGCAAATCCTATTTGCCTCAAAAGGCCACCTGATAAGAGAAATGTTTGTGTTCCTCTGAAAGCAGCAGCACTAGTATCTTCTGGTGATAGGACTCAGCTCAGACACGAACTGTCACCAGAGATGAGGAAGTATGGAAGTTCACACCTACCTGCATGGAGGGGGAAGAGGCATCACCACTAAATCTGTTTGCAAGGACCAATTACATGTGTCATATGAAGGGTGGGCATGTGCAGGTGTTCACATGGGGCCTTTTTTCAACCAGTTCCTGAGAACTCACCAGTGTTGTGGATAAGACCTGACTTTGGAGTGGCCTTCTCAACACAGTATGATTCGGCGCACAGATGATGTGCTGGCTGCATCAGGACACCCCTACATTAGTTTTAGGAACTGCATCCTCAACGTTTGATTTCAAAAGCATGAGTCAACAGAGTCTAACATCATTATGTACTTCAGATGTACTGTCAGGAGGAAAAAAATACAGTCCAAATGCGCAATAGTATTAAAGGGGTTACCTGCTACTGCTGGCAAAGGAGATGTGGACCTCGGGAAGAATTAGGCAACATAAAGGAATTTTCAGACATGAATTTTTTGGATGGTATATTTCAGGCAACTAGTTTCATATATGAATCTACAAGCCTTTATTTGAGTTTCATAGATTTGTGTTGATTTGCCTTTGTGTTTTCATTGTATTTAACTGACTAGGGAACTGTTTCTGAAGCTGGGCTTCTTTATATTTAATATTTATGTAATGACATCTCAGTAAGTGCAAATGGCATTGTAGAAATGAGCTAAAACAGCAGGTCTTTGCTCTAAAAAGCTGAAAAATAACAAGCCAGCTCCACTTTACTGCTCTGACTTGACAGGGATGGATTTTGGCCTATGGTAGACAAAACATAGCTCGGAACAAACAGACGTACAGGAAAGACTGAAGCAGTTCCCAGTAACCTTTCAAATTCATATCTTTTTAGCAGAAGAATTCTTGCTCTAGGTTAGTATATAATGTAAGATAAAGCTTAGTCTTTGCCCGTTACTTATTTTTTAGTGGATGATGAGAAAAGTGAGACTAGCAGACATCATGCAACCTGACAACACAAGCCCCTGAAAAAAACAAATCTGGCAAACAAACAGCACATGTATGGCATAAACACAAATCCTTTAAATTCTTCAGGAAAATGCAGGTGTTTTAAGGACAGGGTTTTTAACACTCTGAACTCACAGACATACTTTCATTTATTGTGGGTTAGAGAATTTGGCAGAAAGTCTCCCGCATAGCCCTTTAATGGCTTTGGAAGAAGCAAGACTTTTACTAGAGACACCATGAAGTCAGACAGCAGAAGCTCTGATGATTTGATTTATAATTTCACAGGAACAACCAAAATCAGATTTCATGAATATAAGTCACTGGGCTTTCTATTTCTAATAATTTTTATTAGAAATAATGTTCCATATTAAAGAATAAGGAAATTCACAGACTACCACATGGATGAAGTTACAAACCTTTTCAAAACCACTCAGGCAAAATCTGCACAAGTTTAGTGGTTAATAGGAGCATTCCCAAAAGAGCATGACAGAATTCTCCTGCACAAGACAGTAGAAAGTGGGAATGCAGAGCTGAAAGCTGTAGGAAAACAGAGGTTGAATCATCCTCTATATGTGAGGGCTGCAGCTACAAAAAACCCCATGTTTCCTTTGTTCTTTCAGGACCCAATTCCCATGTCAAGTCATGTTGTGTTGGGGGCAGGATCTAAGAGTTAAAGTCAGTAAGTCACCCTTTTGTTTGACTTTGTATGCTGTGAAAGTGTGTAATTTAGAGCAAGGAGTTTTGGATATGGTTCAGACAACCTTTTGCTAAAACTTTCAATAATGGTTGAACATTCTCCCTAAAACTAGCAACAAAAGTTCTTAATAAGTATTATTAAATGCCAAAGGATGAGAATTTTAGCCATAAAAGCACTTGATGTCTGAAAAGAGATTTCAAAAGCATGAGTCAACAGAGTCTAACATCATTATGTACTTCAGCTGTACTGTCAGTAGGAAAAAAAAGACCTCTCCCAAGGTCTTGCATATAACTAAAACCAAGGGATGGCCTTCACAAGGGGAGAAATAATTTAGGACATTAAAATGTCATTTTAGCTGTTGGACATTTCTGTCTGGCCCCCTATGCAATATAACATTTGCACTTCCCATATTACATATAAAAAAAATGTATATTGAGGTATTTTATAGGCAAACATATAGGAGAAAATATTTATTCCAGTATCAGACTGGAAGATTTCTCAGCAAGTTTCACACACAGAAATGGGTGGGAATGAAAGAGAGCATTTTTCTGGGAATCTTGTTAATGTTTACAAATATCTGAAGGCTGGGTGTCAAGTAGAAGGGGCCAGTTTCTTTTCAGTTGTGCCCTGTGATAGGATGAGAGGTAGCAAGGTGAAACACAGGAAGTTCCACCTCAACATGAGGAAAACCTTCTTCACTGTGAGAGTGACAGAGCACTGGAACAGGCCGCTCAGAGAGGTTGTGGAGTCTCCTTCTCTAGGGGCTTTCAAGACCTGCCTGGATCTGTTTTTGCAGGGGGGTTGGACTTGATGATCTTTAGAGGTTCCTTTCAACCCCTACCATTCTATGATTCTATGATTCTTTCATGTAAAAAGTCATTAAATGCTCTGTTCAGTATCCCCCTGGGAGTTAATTCAGCATCACACTTTGTCCCTGAATCTATCATATCCTAAACAGCAGTTCCTGAAGACACAACTGATAAAGTGTCAACCAGGGACTCCTGCTTGGCACGGCCAGACAGAAACTAGAGTGAAACACACATCATCAGCTAGAATCTGGACGGGGGACAGAGTGAGAGCTCAGAATGTTTAGAAATACAGAATATGCCAAAATTGCATTGTCTTTCCAGGCCATCAGACAACCAGTTCTGAGTTTGGCCACCAAGCTTTGCCTCCTCAGTCTCTTTGTCCATGTTGGCTTGTTTTCCATGATTTGCCTGCTGTCCAACTCCCTGCTCAGACAGACAAGTTCTACAAGACAGACTTTGGCTTTCCCTGACTCTAATCAGCAGAAATGCTCTGGCTATGACTAAGCCTTATATTTCACATACAGGAAATGCATCTCCTATATCCTTACAGCTGCTTGTGCATCTGTGCAGGGCTTTTCCTTTACAGGCAAGCATTTCTTGCAAGAAGAACTCAGTTGAGGAACAAATAACACTGCATGCATGATGTTGCTTTTGGCATTTGGTAACCAAGGAGAATTGTTAGCACAATCTGTATGCACTGCATGCTTTCAGAGTCAGATGAGATACTTTCATGTGTCTGATCCTTCATACAAGCAAAGTGCAGGATGGTATAACCAGAGAGTACTTTAATTCCCAGGACCCAAATCACATGTCTGAGCTCTTCTGAATCTTGTTTACAATTCAAAAATAAATCTAAATTGTAGCTTTATGTCTAATCTTCCTGCCAGATGACAATAAAGCCCCAGTTCTGAACAACATAAAACCTTAGTACATCCAAGTATGCTTCACCTTCCTGGCACTAAAATTAGCATAACATGATTCACTGTATTTCTGAAGATTTGCTCACGTGTGGCATGAGAGGCTGGACTTCATCACAAGCCTTTCCAAAGCCAGAAGCAACAGGAGGGCTAGAGGACTCCTATGCTTAAACAGAGCTGCTTCCTGATGGTGTCTGTCTGTGGCTTGAGGAGAACAGGATGGGAGGATGGCCACAAGCTGCCATCTGCGTCATTGTGAAGCAGAGCACAGGGCTGCCTGGCACAAAAGCCTCCAGAAGCCACAGCAGCTCTGGAGCCAGATGAAATGTTCCCTGGGGACAGGGCTTGCTGCCCTGCCTCCAGTAAGCTAAAGCCAGAGCACAGCCCTGTACCTTAAGAGATTCATTGGTGAACTAAGCAGAATTCAATTTCTGTTGGATCTTATTGAGTTAAAGCAATCCCAAATGACCTGAAATTTTTCAAACACTCTTTTTTCATCCTTAATTTTCAAACAGAAAATGAAATTAGGAAGATGATATGATATTTCAAGTGAAGTGAATCAGCAGAGAGAATATACTAAGAACTTTTTTCCTCCTCTGCACTAGCACTATTGGGCTAGCTCCTGCAAATTGTGCAGTCAATTAGATACGCAAATAGGCATACTCAAAATTTGCATTTGCATTGCCATGCTTCTATTCC
Source organism: Actenoides hombroni (assembly GCA_024336885.1). Taxonomy (NCBI): domain Eukaryota; kingdom Metazoa; phylum Chordata; class Aves; order Coraciiformes; family Alcedinidae; genus Actenoides; species Actenoides hombroni. Next base: position 63,046,679 of record WUAM01000431.1, on the reverse strand, counting down.
TAGCCATGGCAATCATGTATTCCTATGACCATATTTTGAATTGTCTCATTGTGCATAAAATCTCAGAAACCATTACAGAAAATGAAGCGTGCATTTTTGTGTGTGAAGACATGGGCATGCAATTGCAAAAGCCTGTGTCCATATGAGCTGCAAGTGTCTGTGTATTTGACTAGCTTGTTAGACTTGCTATGTCTCTGTCATTTACATCCATGCGTACTTTAGCTATAAGCCTACAGTTTGAAGTGCAGGCTATTTAGGAATTTTGTGAAGGTGCAGGAAAAACACTGCTGGTGCAATCATGTGTATCTCATTTCTAGCATGCAAAGTCTTCTATCTTTAATGGCAAACACAGTAGCCCACAGGCTGAGGCTACCAAAATTTAGTGTGTTTTGCAATTCCCATTAATTGTTTTGCAGCCTTTTCTTGGAATATTTACTGTGAAGTCTAGGGACATTTCTATTTCTTATATTAATATGTCCAGACACCACAAGAGATTTTTAAAAAAATGCCCACAGTTTGGTTACTTTAGTCTAGAAATGCAGAAAGCTCATGTTTAGATTTTATCAAGAAAAGAGATAGCAAATGTCAAAGATAGTACCTGAAAGGAAATAAAACAAATAATTCAAAATACTTGTTTAAAAAGTTACAAAATATGACAGCATTAATGGCACTTAAAGCTATAAGCACTTAAAAGATTACCACCATAATTATTTTCCTAAATTTTTTCTTTTTCCTTTATTTTTTTCTTTCTTCTTTTCTGAGATTATGACTACAGCTCATGTCTAAACCCAAACCCAGCAAAAGGGGTAGAGAGCCCTGAGATTATATGGTTGCCCTGGCCCTCATTTGAATAGCGTATATGCTCTTATGTCTATAATTTTTAAAATTCAGATTCAGCTACAGAGAACAGCAGTTTGCTGACATGCAAAAGCTATAGCTTTCTTTGTCTTCATAGTCTTACAGCGTTAAAATCAAAGTTTTTTTCAGTGGTAGAAAGTGTGAATGAGAAATTCTTTTAAAAAACAGTTGGCCCACTGTTTTATAGCCAAATATCATTAATTTAATATTTCTCTTCTTTTAAACAACATAGCATGGGATGTTGCATTTTCTTCATATGCACCTTCTTGCTGTGAGTTTATATTATTTCCTACATGAGAAAAAAAAATCCATTTGTTTCTTTTCCTTTTTTTATTTTATCACTGCTTAAGTTAAATGACCACAGAGTTTTTTTCTTTTTTTTTCGTTTTTTTTTTTTTTTTTTTTTTTTTTTTTTTTATTTAAAGAAACATTC
>WUAM01000431.1:63031299-63043814 GCA_024336885.1 Actenoides hombroni | reverse complement strand
AGAAATTAATTAAAAAAAAAAAAAAAAAAAGAAAAATGAAGCAACAGTCTTTCCCATAGAAAAGTAGCGTAAGTGCTTTCTTGTCTGGTGTAGAGTCAGAGATTGGTCCCAGCTGCAGTGCATCTATCTGGATTCAAACTTCATCAGTAAAGTGGCTATATTGGGCAAGTTCTAAATACACCAACTACTGACTAGACAAGGACTTGTGTGGCATATAACTTGTTTGCTATTTCACATTTTGCCATCCCACACATTTTATAGCTGTGTTACATGATGGAAGGTGTTCATGCTAATCTCCCATTGGATAAGTACAAAATTCCTGACTTAGAATGTCAGTGGTAGATGGTCAGGAGTAAGTAAAATTAATCACATATTGCTCATCTTCATCTTGTTACGGTTATACCCATATGCTTCACAACAGCACAACGACCAGTGTAGCAATACAGTAATGTATTTTTCCATATTGCTCATGGGTGGAGCTTTTCAGTCCCACTGAAGGTTCTGTTCAGTGCCACAGAGCAATTAACATTGGAAATACCTATTAAATAATTTCAAGTGGACCTCCGACTGATAGATTTCATTCTCAGGGACAAATGTAGCTGTATTTAATGGAGGTTACCATTGCTTAACTGTCCAAATACCACCCTCTTATGCCAGATGGAGGAATGTCAATGCATATTCTGTGTGGGCACCAGGAACATGTCCTTAAACATCTCACTGCTTGACTCTGTTTTACTTCTTTGTACCTGAGAGCAGAATAACGGCTAAGGATAAAGCACCTATGTGCAAATGACCCAGCAATATCTCAGCCAACACAGGTCTTTTCCAAAGTTTAGCTAAAGGAGAACAGATTCAGGAGTGTGACATCTGCAGGAGCCCACCAAGGTCAGTGGTTTGCTTGGGCTGATATAGCCAGAACTCAGCTTCTGCATTCACTGATCCACAAGGAAGTCATCTTTGATTCCTGAGGCCAGATGAGCAGGTGACCATTTAGAACTGTATTATTTGTGGCAGCAGGCATCTCACATTCATCATGAGAGATCAGATTGCCACCAACTGGTGCCTGCTGATGACAGCTCTGTGAAGCCCCCTTTATTCATGGAGACGCACAGGGTCTCAGGTAGTGCAGATGCCTTCATACATCATAAGCAGCACTAGCCCTCTGCCAAACTTTGCCTATGCCTACTCTTTGGCTAACCTTGACAGGTAGCTTTGCTAGTAATAGAGGACAAGATTGCCTTAAAAAGTGTTATTATATTATTAACATCCTCCACAATAGGCTTCAAGTCTAGAGTTATGGCTATTGCTTTCTATTTTCCACTTTTCAGTGAAGCATTAACAATACTGTCTTTGAATCATGAAGAGCATGTTCTGAGTGAATTTAATCATGTTCTACCTGATGCTGGCTACTGAGTTTCTTCAATTTTTAATAATATGGTACTCAGTAAGGGGTCTGAATCTAAACTCTTTTTCAGAATCATGTTCTTTGACGTAGGGAAAGGTGGGAAAACTCAATATAAACCCCCAGTTTAAAGGTAGATTCTTGTTTCATAAGAGTGTGAAGTAATGTCTTTGAAGCCTATGCGCCTCCAATTTTTAAAGAGAGAACACTGAAATTTTTATCACGATTTTGTAACTAGTTTCAGAGTAAAGGATAGCCTTTCTTATTCCATAATTGCAATCATACTGTTGCATTCTGTGTATTTGGTAGTACTGATAGAGGTGTAACAACCCAGGTTACTCCTGTTGGTTTTTTTCCTCCCTTTGTGAAGGAGCTAAAAATCAGAACTAAATGGATACGAAACGCAGCCAGTGGAGTAAACCACAGGGAATACTGAAAATTAATCATGCAGAGGAGAATGCTTCTTTAGACAAACAGGAATCAGACACTTAAATATCTCTTATAAAATGACAAACCACTGATAAATCACTACTCATACCTCTTCTTTTGTCTTCTTGGACAGGACTCTTAACCAGTCCCCAATCATACTCAGGACAGCAGCAAAATAAGCAAGGCCAACAAGGATCCAGAACCACACTAAGGGTTTATACCACTCCCGGTAATGGATGTCAGCATTTCCTCCTGAAATAAGCACATACCTATGCTTAGGAATCATGAAATGCAAAAATGATGACAAAATATCTGCAATTCTGAGAAATTCCTGAGATATTCCTATGACTCTTTAATTTTATCCAGCCTCAGTGTGAGGGTATGTACAATCAAACATCCCTGTGGAAGCCAGACATTTGAGAATTGGCAGGCACCCAAATATTGTTTTTGATATTAATCTCTTCCCATACACTACATGAATCATTCTTTTTTTCCAGCTTTTAATAGAGGGAAACAATGGGACGTGGGGGCTGCTGTTGCTATGGTACAACCAGGCTCTTCTGATCATACACATCCCTGAGGAAGCTCGCTATGAAGCAGCTTGTCGAGGTCTGTCTTATGGATTGATCAGGTGACCAAGAAAGCATGAGACCACTTTTTCAGCCTATCAGATATTTTTTTATTTCAGGCTCCATCCACAGTCATATTTCCAACAGTAGTACGAAAACTTTCCCAGTTTGGCAAAGTCAGTACACATTCGAGATGGAATAAGTCAGCATAGCTGCACTGATGCTGTTTTACCCAATGTAATGTGGTATTTTCCCGTTGATGTCAAAGAGAAAGATATATGGAGAGATTGAAGTGACAGAAAATCTGTCCCAAACCCACCAATGAAACCCAAATCTCCTGGTGATCACCTGCCTTTAACTCTTATCATGAGATCACATCTGAAGATTTCTCATTCAAGGTCCTCCATTTGTTTTTTTGAAAAATCCTGGTTGTTAGTAGCTACCCAGTATCAGATTATATTTTCCTAATCATGTTGGATTTAGAACAATTTAATTTAATATTCGGGGATTTCTTTACTATTATATTATTAAAGAAAACAATACTGAAGTATGATGATTCGTAAGAAAAATATTGTGAATTATTTTTACTTCACCCTGTGCTACCACAAAGACAGAATATCAGTGAGCTTCTCTTCATATTTAAATGGTAAAAATGGAACAAGTTCATATAATCACTTCCATATTTGAATTCTCGTAAAATGCTTTTCTTTCATATCTGAGGTTCTCTTTGTTCAGTGCCTTTTTTCCCTCAATAATTCATGTCTTCTATACCACTATGTCATAAAAATAGATCACAGTCTTGTCTACAAAAAGACTTGTCTACAGCTCTTCAGAAAAGAAAATTTTATATATCCCTGTTGTTTCAATTGATGTTTTTAACTCATTCATATTTCACCAATTTATAGAAAGTAACAAAACAGTAGCATAATATGGCTGTTTATAACACAGACATATTAATGCCCTTAATTAGGACTACTAACAGGAATGAGGTGTAGGGGTCATGCACTAATGGGAAAAAAAATATCCACTTATTTTAACCACCTTTTCATTAACAAAGCAGTAAAGTGGGGAAAAAAAAAAATCTCATCTCTCCAGCCACCAGTCTTGACTCCCTCTTTGGAAATTGATAAGGATAGCTATTTATAGTTCCTGCTAGTATTGTGTTAATCTTGGAGAGTATCCTAGCATTGAGATGCATGCCCCATTAGTCCTTCTCTTCTGAAAATGGTTTTCCTTTACATCGTAACTGCAATGTCAAAATTTCTGCAAAGGTTAGTGAACAAAATGCAGCTTCTGAAATGCTGCAGCTCCTGTAGTAGAAGCTCACTACTATATCTGACCAGAGATTTCTTCAGCCTTATGGCTCAAACCTACTCTGTAAAAAATTCATCCATTCATCATTTTAGCAACTTGTTTCAGCAACCAGCCTCAGATTGAGCCCTAATGGACTAATACAAATCTTGAATTCAATGGGAAAGTCATTTGACTTGTGCATAATTCATAGCACAATAAAGGATAATCAGGACTTCCCAGACTCATGTTCTCCATGGTGCCGAAATCTTGCAAGCTGCAGATGGCAAGGCACCTGACCTTAAATCAATCTGGTATCCTACTGCCCGGTAACCCCAACAGAAACACTCGGCATCATTTCACTGGAACATAGTACATTGTGAAAAGCCTCCTCTCTACTCAGAAAACAAATTCTAAGAGCCAAGGTCCTTGTGTATAGCATCTAGGCTTGAAGCTGCTCACCTGCTACGAAGTCACCAAAGCCAACAGTAGTCAGAGTGACAACCACAAAGTAGATGGACTCCAAGGCTGTCCATCCTTCAATGTGTTTGAAGATAACTGCAGGAATGGTCACAAAGACAATGCAGCCTGCTAGGATGAAGAGGATGGTAGAGATCACCCGTATCTTTGTTTGACTCACTTGCTTTTTCTAGAAAAAAAGAAATAAGAAAAACAATATTTTTGAGTGGGTTTCTGGAACTGTACACCTTGTGAATGGCAGCCTGATCATGCTGGTGTCACCTGATATTTCTCTTTCTTCCTTTTGTGAGCTCATTAGGTAAAAATAAATCCTCCCTACCCATTAGTGAGAGCCGTGCCCAGGTAATTGTAAGTCTCTATGTCTGGCCCCAGAAAATTGTGAAACACAGCCTGGAAAAACAGTCCCTTCAGAAAGGCTCCAGTACACTTCAGTTCAGGTTCAATATGTAAGAAAAACTGCACATTCACAAAAGTGTACATGTATATGTACACCCAGATTGCCTCACCAGCATCAAGCATTCAACCAGCCAGACTAAGACTAAGATGAAAATTCCTCTTTTCCCCTGATATTTCATGTAGAAATAATTCATACTGTGGGTTTTCTGGACTGAGGATTCCCAGCTTTCATTCACAGATATGAGGGCTAAAACTTCCTTTCAAAACCAGATAGCTGTATTATCAGTTTACTCCAGAAAGGATTTATGTCAAATACCAAACAACCAGAGACAAAACTACCTATGTTAATCCACACTGGAAAGCTCTTGAACAAAGAGTATGTGTGTTACTGACTGCTATAAAGTAAATATAAATATGAGCAGTGTGATTGCAACATTTTACACTCCTAGGTCATATAAACTCTCAATTTATTTAATATAAACTTATATTTTGTTTCCACTAATACTGATGCAAGTCTGAATTAACTGACTTTGGAAGTTTTATTTCATATTTTCTCTGTCATAAATAAACTCAAAATTCAATAGAATTTCACAAGAAACCTGGAAATTTTTAGAAATCTTACTGTGGATTAATTACAGTGGCAGTGTAAATTCTGTATTTATCCTGGAAAAGAAATGTGGAGGTCACTGTTAGTCACATATTTCCAAAATAGTTTTCCCAATCAAGCATCCCCTTTAACCCAGAAATGAGATCTCATTTCAGATTAGGACATTGCCTAGACAGGAAATAAGGTCTCAGAAGTTCTTTATAATGCATAGAAGAGATATTGCCTGAACTGGTTAATATATAACCAGCTTGTGAGCAGTACTAGTGCTTCCACTGAAGTGTATGCGTTTATTTTAGAGGTGCAATGTCTGACCCTCATTAGGCACTCATCTGACCTGGTGTGTTTTACATTTAGATCCAGCTAGCAGAATAAATATGCTGTATTTCAGAAATAATTTTAGTTCTGAAACAGTTTGAGATAATTTCTATGCTTAATTATTTTTCTTCGCATGTGTGCATTGTTTTCTGGCTGAACAAAAGTATTTAAATAAGATTAGTAATGTAATGCCATAAATAAGATTAATTGAATACAAGACATAGAAAAAACTGCCACTGAAGTACCAAGGAGAAAAACAATACGAGAATATAAAACCTGACTTGACTTCTTATTTCCTCTTTTCCTGGGGAGCCATTCTGGGCAGTTTGCTAAAATACTAAAGGATGAGCTACCTTCTTTAAAAGTTACAGACACACATTCACAATGGCAGGATTTCAGACCTAATTATGTGTAGTGAAGGGAAAGTAACTGATCACATGGATGTTACATGGTGTCACACTTACTTTCTGTCACCAGGAGGATCAGGATTTAACCAAGTTCTTTTTTATTTACTGGTTTGGTCAAGGTAACTTACTCATTTCTACTAAATACTTCAGTTTCCTGTTACATAAAATGGTAGACACCTTGCTACGGTGGAATCATAGAGTCAAAGAATAGTAGGGGTTGGAGGGGACCTCTGGAGATCATCTAGTCAAAATCCCCTGCTAAAGCAGGTTCACCTAGAGCAGGTTGCACAGGAATGCATCCAGGCAGGTTTTGAATCTCTCCAGAGGAGACTCCACCACCAGTTACAAGGCACATGCAGTGCTGTATAGTACTGAGAATCCTCAGACAAAAAGTACTTTGAAGCTGACAAGCACTGCTAGTAAAGCAAAGTTATGTATAGTAAACCTTTCTCCAGTCTCTGTATAGCAACATTAAAATGAATTTCAGTATACGTCAGGGTTGTCTTGTCTCATGGTAGAAACAGGAATGGAAAGGACTACAAATGAGTACCAAATGTTCAGGACATCCACTTGTTCATGAGTGATAAATTCAGCTGATGTTTGTTGGGTGTTTTAAGCAAAAATGATACCAATGTTAATGAGAGGCTCTGCAGAAAGACCTGACTCATCGTTATTGTGCACCTCAGTCATTTCCACAAAAGCAAAGCTGCTGATAGTCTATTTTTCCCTTACTCTTCCACTGGTACAAATGAAGTCAGAAAGCAATGGTGAATCAGACATAACATTTTTAGAGCTACTGAGAAGTGCATAGGAGCAATACTCAGAAGCAGAATTACTCAATAGACAATGATACATGAAATTCAGGATACAGGTGAAGGGGGGGTTGTCTTTTTACAGTTAGATATGCTTTCTGGTGACATTCACCGTAGAATATAACTGCTATAGATAAAAAAAATGCTAAGGCATAAATGTCATTATTCATGGAATATGTACATTGTAGTAATCACACATGACAAAAAAAACGTAGCTTGACCATTTCCTTTGCAGATGGAGTTGGCTGTGCTATTTTCCTACACAGAACATAATTTTGTCCTGCCCAGGTTCTCAGGAGTAAGGAAACACAGCCTTTACATTCCAGTTTTGGAGCAGTTGTATTAAGACAAGATTAGATTAAGTTACTGCAGTATTATACTGTACCAAGTAATTAATAAAAAAAAAAAATGTATAAAAAAATATATCAATGGCTGAGAAATCTGAAAAGGTTCATAGTTCAGGCCTTTGACTTACAGAGTCTGAAAAACTAGGCTGTTATTTTCACAAGAAGAGATTAAATACCCATAAGGTCTGCAAAATAAGGTTTTTTCCTCAGGACAATTTATCTCATAGGAACAGTCATCTAATACTTTTTTGATAATTTTGCTCTCTTTTTCCAGCTTAATGCCCTGATCACCATGGTATAGAATTGATTTCCCACTTCCTTGCTCTTATTACTATCTCTTTCTCCTCCTACCTATCAGAGCCCTGGGTTGTAAGACAAGGCCATCTTACCACCCAGAACTCTGATACAGGACTCCAAATAAAACTCATCAAGCACTGCAAGTCCCTGCAGTGTGTAATAGGTCTGTCTGTCAAAGAAACTCAGGTATATCCAGTGATCCTACAGTATAAGAACTTCTAACAGACTTGTGGAAAATGCTTTCCAGCTATATGCTGGCTTTACTAGCAAACAAGAATTGTGTTTAGGATTCTAACACTGAAGGAACTTTTTGTTTTAAATAATACTTGCAATCTGAAGCCAAACATTGGGAAATAGCTAAGCAACTCCAATAAAGATAACACATCCTCTGAGTCCATTTTGTGGCACAAATACAGAAGTTTCTATAGGTGTCAAAATGAAACACTAAGAGAGGCCTTTCTCCAGCACTAGTAGTTCATCTCATAGTGGTTTAAGCAAAATGAAAACACTTTTGAAAGCGATGTTTCCTACCTTTTTGGTTTTAGTTTTGTTTTACCAACAAGTTCTCTTCATGGTGATGAAACGTAATTTGTAAAACATTCATCAGATATAAATAAATAAGTGCCTGCTAATGAGAGAGGTTTCAATTTAAATCCACTTAGAGATAAGCTGGAAAAGATGAAGGAGGAATCTAAGAAGAAAAGATGGAGACTTTTTGATCATAACCTATGAGGGGTCATTTCTATTTGGTGGTGATTTTACTGATAATGTAGTTAAATGCTAAACAAGCAACATCACTGCATAGGACATGATCTTGCTCAGATTAATTCAAACAACCTAATGTAAATCTGCTCCAGTGTCAAGAGGGCTGAGGACAGACATTCTCATGGAGACATCCATATCAGTAGAATTTAGTTCTTATGCATCTTTTCCATCAGTGAATGTGACATTGATTTTTCCTTGTTTTCTATTACACACACTCAGTCTTACTGTTTTCGATCTTAACCGATAATTTCAGGAGTCAAAAGAAATCCCTTTTTCTTTTCCTTTTTTTCCCCTTCTCTCTCTGGTCAGTAGCTCAGGCACAACTTTTCCAACCCAATTGTTGACAACAAAAGGACCAAACAAGGTTCTTAAGTTCCCAAGATGAGGCCACAGGGATCATATATATTCCTTCCGAATGGAATAGATTGTTTTTTTCCAAGTAGAAGACATTAAACATAGGATGAAAAGATACTACAGACACTACTCAGACTACATGAAATGACAAAATACAGGGAACGTATATTATTTCCAAGAACAGCACACTTCAAATATGCATATTCCAAGATTTTGTAGTGTCACCTCCCATTTCACAGAAACTCCCCCAGTATACAGTACTACTCAACCAAAAATAGCACTGGAACATTTGCAGCTTCACAGTGAGCTCAGATGGTTCCTCTGTCTTCCAAATATTTTATTTTCTGAATTCCCCACAAATATCCCCAAGACTCCAAGCAAGTTGTCTTTTTGGCTTGATGGCCAGTGGCATATTTTTAGTGCTAAGTATACTGTGCCTTCATGGAACATGATGTCCTCATCTCTCCACAAGGTTCTGCATTTTGAAGCACTCCTCCAAATCAAACACATTTCTTAAACATTTCTTTTGTCCCCTTTACCTACTCTTAACTTTATGCCCTCTCCCATGCTGCCAGCTATTCTTTGAACAGATTGTCCTTGCCTATGCACTAATTAAACAGCATGTCTTCTAAATCACTTTCTCCAGATCAAAATATTTTAACAAGACAAAGCCAGTCTTTGTACCCAAAGCATAAACCAGAATATCAGATATATCAGTTCTATTTTTTCTTTGCCACAAACACTAGGTATATGCTTAGTCAAAAACATTTTTTTCAAGGCTACTGTAGACAGTGCACACAGACATAAATTCATACTGCTTGTCTTTCAGATCAGCCAAATGCAAGCTAGCCCTAGTCCGAGTCTGGCACATACTTCAGTAAAGTGTAATGCCCATCCCAACAGGCTGTATGGAAAGATTGGCACAGCACTGGGCTCACAGAGCTCCACAAGTGATCAATGGCATGCTTATATCAACCTCACTGCTGCCTATACCTGTCACTGTGGATTTCTTACTAACTTTTCCTAGCTCCTTCACATTCAAAATGAGACTGCTACTAAATGTATTTTATATATCACTGGCTTAGAGATAACACCTAAGAACAATATACAAATCTTTTGTTCTTCTGTGTTCTCTGAACATAGTTGGTACCAGTCAGCTCCAACAGACCACAGGCAGGACACCACTGAGCCACTCAGACAAGATGGTGGCACCTCTGAGAAAGTGTATTTAAGAAAGGGCTGAAATGTTGGGACAGGCAGAGGAGGAGGAAACAACAAGGTTGGGGGTGTGGGAGTTGCTCAATGGCAGATCAGGTACTTCTCTGGAGGGACTGCAGCACATGGAGGACCAGCACTGGAGAAGAGGAAAAGAGCTGAGAAGGAAGGACTAGCAAAGATAAACCACCATGTCCTGACCCCAACCTCTTTGCTGTTCACTGCCATGATGGAGGGACTGAGTGTGACCTGCAGCAATAACATGGGTGGAGGAGAGGAGTCTGGAGTGAAGTGAGCCTGGGAGTGAAGCTGAACCCAGGAAAGAGGGAAGAAAGGCAATTTGAATGTTTTATTATTATCATTTCCAAACACCAAACTCAGTAATTTAAAATGTATGCTAATTGGTAATAAGTTAAAATCATCAAGTCTGTTTTGCCTGTGATGGTACTTGGTAAGTTATTTCACTGTCTTCATTTTGACTCATGAGTTTTCTCACTCATGTTCTTCCTATTTTCTCTTCATCCTACTGCAGGGAGGGGAGTGAGAAAGCAGCTGTGTGGGTGTGTGCTGCCAGCCAGGGCCTACTCACTACATTAATGAAGAAGGCAACACCCCTTGAAAGCATGGCAGCAGAATTTTATACAAGATATTTTTAAATATATACAATATTTCAGACACCTTCTTGGGTTAAGAACAGTGGTTTGAAACATTCTGCTAGAGATGGGCTTCCCCTGCTCTGTCTAACCATCTCTTTGGTGCCTCAGTGCTATTTTAGTTCTTATATTTTATAAAGAATACTGCTATTGCTGCACAAGAAGATGTAAATTTCATCTCCTATTTCTTAAATGTAGTAAGTAGCACAGGGGAGACAGATATAAAAAGCTGTAAGCACTCATGTCTGTTACTAAGCTTGGAAGAGAGTCTTGAACACATGCAAGGCATGGGTCAGAGTAAAGAAGGATTGGTTTTTTTACATCTCTGTTTTTCCCCATAACACCACACCCACCTAGCTTGGTGTTTGTCTAGACCCAGACAGAATATGCAGCAAGCTTCTCACAGAGCAAGAGCTTTCTTTAATGTTGTTTTTGTAATCCTCTAGGCATGGATCTTGTTGCAGTCATAATGTGAGTACTGATGCTGTGTTATGAAAATATAGACACAGGGCCTCAGAAATTTTCTAGGCTTGAAACATCCCTTTTCAGACACCTTCTCTCTAGAAATCACACATAGAGCTTTCTGATACGCACCAATAAATTTCTGTGTGTTGCTTATCATGGTACCGAAGAAACAAAAATAACAATAATGAGCCCAAACCTTTGTTCTGGCTGAGCTGTGTTCAGCCCAAGAAAAAAATAAATGTTGAGTAAGAAGGATCCATGCATGTATATTTTTTTCTCAGACACTGGGCAGACAAAGGACAACAGAGGCTCACAGCATAGACACAAGCAATTTGAAAGGATGTTTGCAGAGGCCAAATTTGCAATGTATTGCTCCTCCCTTTTTCTTCCTTTTCCTCCCTCCCTCCCTCCCCTATATTCCCCTCTCCTGGGGAGTACAAGAATGGGTTCCTGATAGTTGTACCACATCACTTCACCGTACCTGAATGGTTTGTACCTTGCCATTCCTGGTAACCTTGATTCTGCTCAGTGTTAAGTCAATGCTTTCATCTTGCTCATTGGTGCAATTCGGGGGGGGGGGAAATGCAGTTATGATGGTGCAAAGAAAAGTGCCATGTGGCAGCAAGACTACGTTTATGAGTATATGCTCAGCATCTAATTAAGAAATGCACTGAGACAGAGAAAGACAATTAGTGTGGCTAGAACAATGAGAGATCTAGTTATCTATTGCATGACATGGCCACTTTCAAAGACTTAACAAGTAAAAGAAAATTATGCTTCAAGTTAGAATTATCTCTTCTTAGCAGGGTGGAGAACTTCAGTATTCCTTTTTTTTTTTAGCTATATTTGGGCTTTCAGATTTTGTTCTGTTATTTTTTTGGTTTGTTTTCTTCCTCTACAGTGGAATAAAGCACCCAGGTTCCTTTGTAGTGTTGTTTCCAGAACATTTCCCTACTGATTAGGAATGTAACAACATCAGCATTTGTAAGGCTGGAGTGGAAACTTTGTTGGACTAGATATTGAAAGGTTAATAGTGCCTTTTGAAACAGGGAGTAGACCTTCAGGCTAGACTTCTTCTCCCTGTTTCTAGCCCATTTTTTAATTTATGCTTAGTTTGGAATAGCTGGCTAAGCAGCCTTCCCTTTCACCTTCTTCGGTACAATGGAATACTTTATTCTCTGCAAGAAACTCTTGCAGAAGCCTCCAAGGCATGTTTTGTCTTTACCATGAGATTTCTTGTAGATATTAATACTATAAAGATTGCAATATTACAGTCTTCCTAGAGAAAAAACACTATTTGTGACTAGTCAAGTAACCAAAGAGTGTTCTTTCAGGTAACTAGCCCACAGGAAGTGAATTTTACTCTGGATGGGATACAGGTCTCAGAAGAGTGGAAGTGTAAGTCGGAAGACAGAGCTGTTCCCCCTAGGCAAAAATATGGAAAGAGTGGAAAATGTGTCACCCCCTAGAATCACAGAATGTCTTTGGTTGGAAGAGACCTTTAAGATTATCTAGTCCAACCTTCCACCCAACACTGCAAGATCACCACTAAACCATAGAATCATAGAATGTTAGGGGTTGGAAGGGACCTAGGAAGATCATGTAGTCCAACCCCCCTGCCAGAGCAGGATCACATAGACCAAGTCACACAGGAATGTGTCCAGGCGGGTTTTGAACGTCTCCAGAGAAGGAGACTCCACAACCTCCCTGGG
>WUAM01000431.1:62979634-63031199 GCA_024336885.1 Actenoides hombroni | reverse complement strand
TCTCCAGTAGCTCTCTGTCCTTCTTGAACTGGGGTGCCCAGAACTGGACACAGTATTCCAGGTGGGGCCTCACCAGCACAGGGCAGAGGGGGAGGAGAACCTCCCTCGACCTGTTGACCACATTATTCTTAATGCATCCCAGGATACCATTGGCCTTCTTGGCCACAAGGGCGCATTGTTGCCTCATGGCCATCCTCTTGTCCACCAGGACCCCTAGGTCTTTTTCCCCAGAGCAGCACTTTACACTTTACTTTATAGCCCCCAGCCTATACTGATACAGGGGTTGTTCTTCCCCAGATGCAGCACTTTACACTTGCATCAACAAAAAAAGGGTGCATCAAATGCTTTATGCCATGGCTCAAAACAGTTATTGCTACAATGACACATGCATGTGCAAAAGGGAAAACAGGAATATGTAAATGACATTAGAGTGGTTAATATGGTGGCTTGACAGTCCTGAGAGCTGAAGGTTGAATACGTAAAGCAACATAACACTAAATTTGCCACCTTCACCCAGACAGTACCGTGAAGTAGCATCTCTTGAGTGAGAAAGTAGCAGAGTCCTCATGCCTGGGATGAGGCATCATGTACAGGTACTTTCACGAAGTAATTTCTATTGCCTTTGAATATCCATCACCCCCCTCACATATCTTTGATACTTCCCCAAAGGTTGCCCACAGGAGTTTTGGAGGATATTCTGAAGAACACTAACAAAAATAGCTCTACGTATTTATTGAAGAAGGGGGGGAGATCAACACTTACTGTATTATGAGTGATTTTGTGTTGCAGTTGCATTTCTGACTTGCTTTTCCTGTAATTCTTATATTGCAATTTAAACAAACCATGAACACAGACAAGTTTCCACAGCAATAGGACCAAAACTTAAGGCAATAACAAAAGGAGGATATTGCACTATTAATGCTTAGTAAGGAGTTAAACTTTCATGCTGATGATGAAAGGTGTACATGTTTTTTGGCATTAATCAGCAGCTTCCACTGAAGTATCTTAGGTTTTAAGCTTCACACAGAGTAAGAAACCCTAGTTGCTTAGTAAACTGTTCATCATGCTTTCAGCTCCTGTTTGTGTTGTGTTTCATGAGACATAATTGCTTGAGACTCATGGGGTTTATTTCCAGTGCACCTCATTGCAATTAAAAGTTATGTGACTAATACTAATTTTAGTAGAAGGCAGGCAGGTGTAGTTTTTACCCTTTAGAATAGTGGTTCCTGAACATTCCAAACTATACAGAAGGACCATTTAACTCTCTTCCTTAACGAGAAAATTGGGATTCAGGATCTGCATGGAAATGTAACTCCTTGCCACTGCTTATCCTGAGATCATTCTGAATACTAACGTGGTTTCAAGCCAAATGAGAGATGGCAAAGATTGGGCTTTGATATAGAGCAAGAAATAGTACTATTTTTTTTTCACCACAGAAAACAGAAAATATAGCAGATAGAGGCAACAATATCTGTCAAAAGGACAGAGATCATATTCCAGAGATAATCCCTGATGTACATTAAAAATAGCCCGAGTACATACAAACTAACAGTGGAAGAAAACCCCTTCCTGAAAACTTACTTAATCATTGCTCTGTTGTTTTGATGCTATTCTTCATGGATGAGAAATCATCATCCATAGAAGGGTATGAAAATGCTTCTACTCAGTGTCAATTCCCAAATTCTCCCTTATCTTGCACTTAAATAATTCTTTTAGCCACTAATTGCCTAATACACCTGTCTTTGGTTTGTTAACTAATTATGTGTAAACATTCAAACAGGTGCTAAATATTAGGCACCCTACCGAAAAAACCCCAAACAAGCGCTAAAGTAGATGAAGAAAATCCCTGCACATAACAGAGGATCATGTACTAAAATAGCTGTCTTTCCACAATTGGAAAGCAATGTAATAAACATTGTTTCTCAAATGAAAAATAAACTAATAAAGCTTTTGTATTAATCATGGATTCCTGACTAGTTTTTTCTGCAATATTCTGTTTTTAAGAGCTGTAAAATATTATGGGCACTGCAGTTCAGTGACAAGAGTATGACTCCAGTAAGAAGAATTAGTGAAGGTTTGAACCTCTAATACTTTAAAATGGTGAAGAAGAAAAAAAAAAAAAGAAAATATATTAAAAGGTCTCACATAAGCAGGCAAAACAGTACAAGACTTCTGAAGCACCCTGTAGTCAAGAGGTACATTGGGCAGTGCATAACACTCACAGGAAGAGGTGTTACAATAATACCAGCAATAATGACTTTGGGGGATGGATTTCAATGCAAATTGGGTTTCAGTTTCGGTGCACTAGAGCTGTCTTGAGATTTCCAGATAACACTATACTCTGGACTTAAGCTCATTTTAAAGCCTGTTTTATACTATCAAACTATACTTGCCAGCTGGTCACAAGTGGTGTTTGCCAGGCTCTGTATCAGGGTCAGTTGTCTTTAATTAAATGATGTGAACAACAGGATCAAGGGCACCCTTTGTAAGTTTGCGGACGATGGACAATTACGTGGGTATGTCAATCTGCTTGAAGGTAGGCTCTACAGAGGGATGTGGACAGGCTGGATCAATGGGTTGAAGCCAATGGGATGAAGTTCAACAAGGTCAAGTGCCAGGTCCTGCACTTGGATCAAAACAACCCCTTGCAATGCTACAGAATTGGGAAAGAGTGACTGGAAAGATGCCACACCTCAAACACTGCATTCAGTTTTGGGCCCCTCGCTACAAGGATGACAATGAGGTGCTGGACCGCATCTAGAGAAGGGCAATGAAGCTGGTGCAGGGTCTAGAGCACAAGTCTTATGAGAAGTGTCTGAGAGGGAGCTGGGGTTATTTAGCCTGAAGAAAAGGAGACTCAGGGGAGACCTTATTGCTCTCTACAACTACCTGAAAGGAGGTTGTAGGGAGGCAGAGAACAGTCTCTTTTCCCAAGTAACAAGTGATAGGACAGGACGAAACAGCCTCAAGTTGCGCTAGGGGAGGATATTAGGATATTAGGAAAGTTTCTTCACAGTAAGGCTTGTAAAGCACCAGAACAAGCTGCCCTGGTAAGTGGTGGAATCACCATCCCTGGTGGCATTTAAAAGATGTGTAGATGTGGTGCTTGGGGACATGGTTTTCTGGTGACCTGGCAGTGCTGGGTTAATGGTTGGATTTGATGATCTTAAAGTAATCTCCCAACCAAAACAGTTCTATGATTCTATGCTCTTTTTAGTCAGACTGATTTGATTTGAAAATTGGAACAATTATTATCTCTTCCTTATGTTGACATGTTCTTCTTTCTTAGAGCGGCTGTCTCCTCTTTCTGGTAGCCCCAGGAATTTCCTTTCAACTATCACCAGGCTCAGCACCTCCTGGAGCTCTCTTTAGAGTTAGACTCACTTCAGGACCTTCATGATCCTCTCTTTGAAGTTGCCTCAGGCTGATGCTATAATTCTTGCAAAACCGTACAGGTCTAACAAATATTGTTGATAAAACCAAAATGTTTAACAGATCTTGCAGAGAAGTCAAGATATTAATTTAACTGTTCAGGTTAATATTAACCCTTAAATTATATGCCAATTTTCAAGAGGTTATTGACTTGCATTATCAAAGAAAAATATGCTCCACTGCCAGCACCCATATGCTTTAGTCTCTAAAATAATATTCAGCAACAAAGACCGGTGGATAAGAACAAAACAGTAAAGTTTTGCTGCACTTTGGTTACCTTCCCTGAAGCAGATTAGCTATAAGGATCACTAATTGAATTAAATACCCAGTCAGAGGAAATTAAATGCTAAAAGTTGAGATTTTGTCATGAATTTTTTAGTACTAGCATACTATCTCAGCACAGTGCAGAAAAAGATACTTGCCTTCATCTCAAATATAATGGAGGCAGAAAATGATCCAAAGAGTAAGACCAATACATCAGTGCTTGAACCTAAAGTAGGATCCAGAGACATATTTGGCTCTGGTGGATGAAAAGTCACTGCATGTAATGAAGTCACAGCCTGCACCATTAGTTGTTTAGTTCACCCATAGCATTATGGTTTGCCTCTATCTTCTATTGAGCACTGGAGCACAAAGACTACTAAAGCAGGTGATGATCAAAAGCAAAAATAAAAATTCCTGCTGTCTTTCCATCACCATAATTAAAACACCAGTTAGAAGCATAAAAGAAGATGTGGCCTACAGTATCTCAAGGAGAAAGGTATTTCAGAGACAGTAATTGTAAATTTACCATTCTTGCCTTTCATTCTCCAGTTCAACTTCTACTGTAAGAGTCTATGGTCACAGTTGTGCTAGACATACTACAGTAAAGTGTCCAGATGGCCCTGGGTCTGGACTGCTTTACATCCATGAAAAGCTATTAGAACAACTCTTGTTAAGAAAAGCATTGAAGGAGTCCAGGCAGGAAGGAGTAGAGAGAGGAATACTTTTGTAGAATACATAGAGACTAACAGTCCTCTTTTTAGCAGACTCATGAACTAAAGCAGAATACACCCAACCTGGAGCACAGATCTTGACAATGAAGTCCTGGACTGCAGTAGTGCACATACATTTTGACTTAAACACTTGTCAGACAATGTTTTTTTGAAAGGATTTAGACATATTTCTTCACTGTGCTCTATTGTTTTCTATTGAAACTCCTTTTCAAAAGGATGGAGGGAGGAGTGCACCCATCAGAAATAGCTCACGACTCACTCCTGGATGGTGAGAGATAGATTGCTTGAATTTCCATATGCTTTAAAGGTCATTGTACTGAGTCTTATGTTCCTGAGGTGAGCACATCAGCCTTAAATTGCTACAGACAAATGATTCCGAAGCGTACCATCTAAGCACTGACTGTGTTTTTAAAGACAGTTACTTTTGGTCTAAACAAAGTTTGACAAGGAAGACAAGCTGAAATAAACAGAGGCACAGCATTTGCTGACTGGTGCCTCTGTGCTCAGTATGCTAGCTGTCATATATTACTCTTCCAAGCTGCTCTTTCTGATGTGCTCTTTGCACAGAGCCTACATAGTCGCAGCAGTTTCTGGATTTCTGCAGTACCTGCATTCCTTAATTTCACCTTTATCAGCAGCTAGTTTACAAAAAGCATGTCTTCAGATTTAAAACAGATGAACTGAACATGAAATTAAAATGCTCATCAGATTTGTAAGGCACTATGGATGCATTGCTGGCAAGCACTATAGTTTATAGAGATATTTTATTATTCTTATGTTGTAAAGTCCATTTTTAGCCAAATATGCTTTATGAGGATTATGAAGGATAACACATTGCCTGCAGACCTCTTTTGTTACTGTTTGGCTATGCATGTATCCATAAACTCACAGATGACTAACTGCAAAAGTTAGATCTGTGTCCAGGGTTTTTTTTTTAAATCACCCCTAAATTTCAGGATGCTCAGATTTGAAATGTATGTTCAGGTGAATGCTTACCTGAAATAAACACCACGTAAGTATTTACATATGTAAGTCAATCCTTTGTTGACTGTAGGTCACTGTAGCCTCGTGCAGGGAACTGTGACTCTCAGATGGACCTTTTAAGGTGTTACAGGCAAAAGGACAGGTAGTGAGCGGAGATTATTTACATCCATTTGTTCTGGGTTTGTAAATCAGTGCTCTGAAACATTTTTTATCTGTACAAGCTCTCACCACACAAATTACTTTTTTGCTGATCAAGTTATTTTGCTGTGTGGGGAGCAAAACAAAGGCAGCCTCAGAGAACCAAATTCACAACCAGTAAGAGAGGCATAGAATCACAGGAATCAAATGAAAAAAGTTTCAAATCAGCAAACTCTATGTTCTGCATGTTTCTATCGAAGGCTACATCACCTTTGGTCTTTCCATAACAAGGTGACCATGTGTATATGGAAAGTGTTTGCATTGTTTCTTCCTCAAAGTCTTCCTGCAGGTAACTTACCAAGTTCATATGAAATGTTACTTACTTTTGTTGGTAAAAGGTAATTCTGGGAATTATGGAAAAGTTCCTCAGCCATAGAATCATTTAGGTTTGAAAAGACCCTTAAGATCACTGAGTTGAACCCTTCCTACTCCCAGGCAGATCAACACTCCCACCCAACTTGGGTGTCACCTGCATGCTTACTGAGGGTGCCCTTGATCCTATTGTCCAGGTCATTGATAAGGTATTAAAGAGAACTGGCCCTAGTACTTGTTATATGCCAAGGACAGAGATATTGTAAGGAGCCTCAGGAAGGAATGCAGTCAAGGATATGAACTTCTGTAACTGTGACTGACACTTCTGGAGGAGGCAAATGTTGTATGAAGCCTCAGATAAGAACACAATTAAGGACATCAACTGTGGCTCTCCTCCTGGAAAACTGTATAGATTAGTGGACACCAGTTAAGAAGGATTCTACAAACAGAGAGATGGGCTAAGATACAACCTTATATGGAAGGAAGCCTCAAAGTTCATGTAAAGGACACTGAGAGACCCCCCTTCAACAACCACTAGGGACCATCAAAGACCCCCAGGGAAGCACCTTGGAGATCGAGGCCACGTGTAATAACTATGTGTATAGGATAATTAGTTTCCAGAAATAGAATGAATATGTACAATCTTTCAAGACAAACTAATGCCTGTGTATGTGAAGGTGGGATATAAACTTGGAGGGGTCCCAGGTACAGCATGCACAACATGTGGAACTATCCCCCATGCATCTGGCACCACAATAAAGCAATGCTTGCTTTCAAATGCTAAATTGAGTGTTAGAGAGTTTTTCATTTACAGGAGTTTTGGTAACATACTGAGCCCCGAGAAACACCACTTGTGACTGGCCAACAACTGGATTTAATTCCAATCACCACCACTTTTTGGGTCCGGCCATCCAGAAAGTTTTTTACCCAGTGAAGAGTACACACAACTAAGCCATGATCAGCCAGTTTCTCCAGGAGAACACTGTTGGAAATGGTGGCAAAGGCTATACTAAAGTCCAGGTAGACAACATGCACAGCCTTTTCCTCATCCACTAAGCGATTCACCTCATCATAGAAGGAGATCAGGTTAGTCGAGCAGGATCTGCCTTTCATAAACTCATGCTGACTGGGCCTGATCACTTGGTTGTTCTGTACGTGCTGTGTGATGGCACTCAGGATTATCTGCTCCATAACCATTCCTAATACTGAGATCAGACTGACAGGCTTGTAGTTCCCCAGATCCTCCTCCCAGCCCTTCCTGTAGATGTGCATCACATTTGCTGTCTTCCAGTCAACAGAGGTCTCCCCATTTAGCCAGGGCTGCCAATAAAAGATTGGAAGTGGTTTGGTAAGCACTTCCACCAGCTCCCTCAGTACCCTTGTGTGGATCCTATCCAGCTCCATAGACTTGTGAATGTCTAAGTAGTGCAGCAGGTCATAAACTATTTCCCCTTGGGTTATGGGGGCTTCATTCTGCTCCTTCTTGCTATCTTCCAGCTCAGGGGACTGCGTAACCAGAGAACAACTGGTCTTACTATTAAAGACTAAGGCAAAGAAAGCATTAAGTAGCTCAGTCTTTTCCTTAGCCTTTATCGCTATGTCTCTCCCTCCATCCAGTAAAGGAGAGATTCTCCTTAGCCCTCCTTCTGTTGCTAATGTATTGATAGAAACATTTTTGATTGTCTTTTACTGCAACAGTCTGATAAAGTTCTAGTTGGACTTTGGCCCTTTAATTTTCTCCCTGCATAACATCACAACACCCTCATAGTCCTCCTGAGCAAGTGGCTGTTTGATCCTACTTTCCCATTCTTTTAGCAGTATCAGCTTCGCTTAATTTCTATCATCCCTAACCATTCCTGCTTCACAACCAACCTGCCGTTTGCTGCTATAGCATCCTTTTCTCTGCCTATGTATTTTCCTGTCAATTAAACAACATTGTTTACAAATCAGTGCTTCCACAGTCTTAGTACACTGAGGCCTGTTCCTGGCTGGCTTCAATGGTATCTACATACTAATAACCAATAACAGAATGTAATTAGATCTGCCTTTACTGCAACAATAAGAAATTCATACTAGACTGTGGAAATGTAGGATTCCTTTCTAGTGACTGACTTTTTATATTTCTCAGCCATTTTGTTTTGGTGGAAATGACCCAGGAAATTGTCATGCTAAGCTCTGAATACTGAAATTTCAGCTCATAAATCTTGTAACATTTTGGAATAATACTGTGTACATGCACCAGTAGATTGAATTTCACACTCAATCCTGACAGCTCTGTCCAGAGATGGGATGCCAGCAGATGGCAGATTGATCACTGTGCTGGACTGTTCCCCTGTGGAAGTTCTTGAGTGAAATTTAAAAAGAAAATTGTAGCTTTTTTCCTTACAGAAGATCACAATGAATAACACTATATTAAAAAAGAAAAGAGAGGTGGTCAATATCCTCAGTGGGCTTTTAGTAGCTGATGTAATAACACACTGATGCTAGCTAATAATGAAAAGCAATAAAGCAAAGAGACTGTGTTGATTTTTAGTATAATTTGATTAGATGTCAGGAGGTGGAGGGGAAACTGTTCCACCAGTCTTCCATTAACTTAATCTGCTCAGACATGCAGGTGTCAGGCCATAGATTCAGAACTACAAATAGGATTTTACTAGTTAACATATCACTTAGGTTACAATAGTTATCTATTAACCATATCCCAAATTATCAATTCAGTAACAAGAGTGCAAATCCACAATCATTTCACTGTTTTGCCTAAGCAGTGATCTGGATTTGAATTTCTGTCTTTGAGAACTATCTCATCTGAAAGTTTGATTCAGCTGCCCAAAATCAGAAGAACTGATGCTGGTTCAGGGCTGGAAGAGAAAGCTCAGTGTGAGGGCTGTCCAGGAGGAAGCCAATGGGGTTCCTGTGCTATGGCATTACCCCAGAGAAGAAAAGGGAAAGGTGGTACTTCAAGAAAACCTCGACCAACTTCTAAGAACAGCAAACTTTGCTGAAAACTCACTCACCAGTCCTGCACTGGTGTCGGGTATAATGGTACAGGTTTGATGTGAGCTGAGGGAAAGGAGAGAAGGAGACAGAGCAAGGGGAGAGATAATAGAGCAAATGGACAGACAGAGGTGGGGCAAAGAAAAAAGGTCATATTTTTAAGTGTTTCTTCTCTGCACAGTTACTCTTGTAGAAAGTTTCTTTCCCAGGATCTGTTTTCCATTCATTTTCAGATAAGGAATTTGTAAAGAAATTTCCTGTGACTTGTACAGCAATGAAAGAGATCAAAGAAACCGAAGGTCTCTAAAAAGAAGTTCAATCTCTAAGAGAAAGAGTAGCTAAGGTAGATCTGATTACTTCAGAAAGACAAACAACAAATTTGGGAAAGGTAGAGCTTTGGCAGTCACTTAAATAAAGCTTTCTACCAATTCAGTGAGACTTCTCTTACTCCTGCCTCAGAACCAGTTCTATTATCCAACTAAGAACTACTCTTTCTAGGACTGTTTCAAGGTTAAGGTAATGCCTACTGCTGTCTTTCAGAAAAGGAAACAAAGCTTTGTATCATTTTCATAACACTTACATGCTTCAAAGCCAGAGCAAACCATTTCTCAAGAGATCAATGGGCAAAGAGGTTCTCTAAACTGAAAACCTGGAAGACAGGTAGCAATGTGAATGTTCTGACAAGTCCCTGGTTCAGAGAAGAGGGAATTGTTTACAGAGGCATTGTGTTTCTGCACAAAGTTGTATATTTTCTTGAGATGTTGAGCTTCAGGGGTGCAGCGTTGCCACCATCCATGTCTCTGGCTGCTCGCTCACATCCCTGGATTAAAATCCACACCTTACCAGCTGTGTTGCCAGACCTGTCCTCAGCATCATGCTGTAAGCCAGAGGAAACAGTGAAAGCAGTAACCAAGTCCAGGAACTGCTCACAGTGACTATACCTTAGAAGCCAGAAAATCCTGAAATGCTCTCAGAGCACACTGTGCCCAGGCTAAATGCCTTCACCTGCACTGAACTGCAAGAGGAGGGAAGAACTCAGGTTATGCTCATCCCATCTACTTCCAGTGAGAATCTAAGTACTCATTACAAGGTCTGAATAAAGACTATCTGAATTTAGTCTATATTTAACTCATGATAATGACAGCTGCTGTGTTCTGTAACTGCGCACTCTGCCTATGGAGTGCTTTCCTTTCTATCTTTAGATGCTTGCAGTCTCTGTGTGTACAGAGCAAGCCAAAAAAAATGGGGGTTGCTCTGCTGTTTATTATAGAAAGTCTTAGGTTGTTCATAAGATATAACAATACTACTTTTATGGGCTTATGTCACCTTGGAATGCATATTTCATTTCTATAGTGTCTGGAAAGCTTTTCCAGGTGAAAATTATTTATCTATGCTTTAATTAGATTTTGAGCACGTACATTTCTCAGATGGACTGGGAGAACTGATTCATCACTGAAGCTAGATATTGACTGCTTGTGACTGGTGTGTACAGTGAATCTGGTGACGCTGTACATATCCATTTTCTGGGGAGTCACTTGTATGCATGTGAGAACAGACGAACAGATTCTGCCCCAGATTCTTGAAGATGGGACATACAAGAATAATCAGTAGTTGAGTAGGTAGGGCTTGTGTGATGAATGCTTTTGTTTACATCTCTGACCTGGTTGATGTTTATTTACTTGTAACAAACACAATTACTCTAGTAGAACAGATGGCATAGACTAGGCAATGTGTGATGTTTGGGATACCTCCTTGTATCCGAGGCAGCATCATTCTGCCAGTGTCTCCCTATCCTAAAATAGCGCATTAAAAGTTTCTGTTTTTTCAAAGCATTATTTTGTAATTCAATACTTCCAGCTCTACCTAGCCACAAATGAATAGTTGTTGTCCTGGTTATCTACACACCAAAATAATGACAACATTTTGGATTAAAAGATGAGCAGTGGCATGTGTCCAGCTCCTCTGCTGAAATATTCTGTCAATACTGTGGGGGTAGTGTGCAGTTGATAAGAGTAGATCTCTCTCCCCCTGTATGGAGTCCAAATTGTTCTTAAAATGCCCACAGAGCACATGGGCTGATAACTGCAATAGCAAAATGTAGCATTCTTAGACTCTAATTTGTGCTGCTAATTAATTTAGGTTTGGTATGACCTCCACACAGGTCATGTTAGATGCAGCAGAAGTGCACTAGCACAACTCCTCTGGAAGGAATCCTCCTTTCATCTTTCCATCTATGCCGGGAGACGCCAGGGGCAAGCTGTCCCTTGTGTGTTGTGGAATCATGCTCCCAGTTACACTGTTGGGTGGAGCAAGAGACCTGTTAAGGAAATGCGTTGGGTGAAAAGACTGCTGTGCCAACATAGAAACCTTCCTCTCTTTCTCACCTGCGAGTGTAGGCATACTGCCTGTACCTAACTTCAGAAATTATCCTAAACACGATGCAAGATTGAGTTGCCTTCAAATCCCATCCACCTGCACAGATGATGACAAAATTGCAAGGATTTCAGGAAGTCTTGCCCACCCTGCCACCAGGCATATAACATCCTGGTAAAATGGTCTTTTGGTTTTCAGCTCCTTTTTTCCCTTTTCAACTGCTGCTAAATCTTGCGGTGTTATTTTCAAATTTTCAGACAACCACTCATAGTAATCCCAGGTCCCCTTTGGAGTAAAGAAATTTGATGCATTAGGAAATTTGATATATTAGGATTTATTTCCTCAAAGTTAAGAAATATGTATTATTTTCTATCACTAACAGTGGATTAAATTATCATATTCCTATCCTTTTGCTGCTTCCATTTTAGCTATTCTGAAAGATCTAGAGACATAATTTGCAGACAGTGTCACCTGTATATTCATCTTCTTGACTGAATCATTCCAGGCCATCTCTGTTAAAACAGTGAGATCCCAGAAAGGACTCCAGTAAAATCATACCGATAATGCTACCATCTTTTCCCAATCTCCATTTACCCTTTAAACATGTACTGACTTGTGAGACCTTCTCTCTTACCTCATCACAGCTTCATTTCCTTATAGCCCTTGATGAGAAAACTTGTCAAAAGCGTTCTGGAAATTCAATTTATTATATCACTAGATCATTGGTACACTCTCAGTGACCTCTCTGCTAGCTTCAAAAGATTTGCGAGGCATAGCACACCACCCAACATTGAATTATGCTTTTCAGTGTCTTTTTAGCCTAGGTTTGTTCCTTTCAGTTTCCTCCTATCTATTCTCCTGATTTTTTATGTCTTTTCTTTAAAAGTTGTAGCAGGTTGCTTCATGCCCACAAACATGCTGAATTTGAGTTCATTATGGAGACAGCTATAAAATAAGAAACAAGAATTATACATTTTACTAAATTTCGTTCACTGCTCAAGAACTGTTACTCCACTTCTGGATTCATCTGATTATATACAAACATGTGTGGAGCCTAACAATATAAACATAATGTGATCATTTACATAATTACTAAAATTGTAGTGATTGCATTAGCTAACAATATAAAGTATATGTCATTTATAATATGTTAATGATCTTAAATAATATGTCAAATGTTATATAAATAATCATATAAAGTGAAACCATTGATATTAAGACTAGGTACTAAGATGCATGTAAATTGCAGAATATATCAGGAATATTTCAAATAGCTGAACCTCATTACTAGGAATATTGAAGGAAATTATTTATAACCCCATCCACCAAATCATGAAAGAACAAATATAATGGATTTACAAGAATCAAAATGAAAGGAATAAACATACATCTTGGCTAAACAAGGGGATCGCAGATCTCTAAATTGCTTTGGAAGCTGACAAAATACCAAGGAGGAAAATAAATAGTTTAGATGGTTATAAACAACGAGCAACTGCATTAACCCAAGAAAAGGAAGCAGTACTTTGAATACCACAAGAACTCCCATTATGTGCCAAAAGGCTATATTCTGTATGAAACACTAGTACCAGCATTTAGATATGAAACTTAAAATACTTTATGTATTACTTTATTCATAAACTTTCATGCTGACAGGTTAATGGCCTCGTCCATGTCACGCAGAAAGCCGATAATACAGCTGACAATTAAGCAAAGATTTTCTGACTCTCAACTCTTACCATGACTTCAAGATTGTAGTTTTTCTTGGGCAAAAGCAGGCTGGAAGGTTCTGAGATTCCTTTGACTTGAAGGAGGTATAATAAGAAGCTAGATATAAAAGAAACTAGGCATCTTAGCTACTTCTGTCCTTGAAGGCCTGAGCTGAGCCACCTTTCAATAACCTTATTTTCCGTTCATGAAAATGTAGGCCATTTTCAAGGGGTCTCCAGTCAGGCATATACATGCTTACCCATAACCACTAGTCACCTTTTTCCACATTTAGCCAGAGATACACTCCTTATGGCTGGCCTGGGACAATTCACAGTAATTTAATCAAAAGGGAAATCGCTCACACTCCAGTCCAATATTCAATTACTTCCTTTCAATAACAGCTATAAGTAATTTGCTCTCATCTGTAGGAATGTTTTAGAAATAGATGCCTATTAAACTAACTAGCTTTGACAGCTTCTCATTCCCTCTATCCCTGTAAAGACTTACCTCCAGTAAGGGAAGCATCACACAGGTCATTTCTAGAAGTTCTGCTTCAAAGAGAGACTCCTTGAAGTGAACCATTGGCAAATTAGCAAAACAGTATTTGCCAGGTCTGCAGCACTGCTTGTGAAAGAATTGCTTACAGTGATACAGACTCAGAGGGCACTGGCAACATGAAGGGAAATGACATATAAGAAATCTATGATGTCTGTAATGCATCTACACAGAAATCTAGTGTAGGATCTATCCATAGTAGGCTGGGCAGGTAATTATCATTAGGACAATTCCAGTCAGTGACATTGTAACATTTTTTTCAGCTGCTTTTCTACTCCAACAGACCTATCCTCTTGCAGTGAAAGCATATCTCTCAGCCATCTCTTCCCAAGTTCACATTCACTCCAGTAACCCTGCCTTCCAAGTCTTTTAGGCTTTGTTCTACAATACATTTGCATCCCTGTTCCTCCAGAACACTACTTTCTCTCTGATTTCTGTGAACGGACATGCATGTCCAAAGCAAACGGTGGTGTTTTGAAAGCTGTTTTGCAACCAGTCTTTGCAAGGAACCTAGCTTAGGAAATACATTCCCCAGAGATAACCTCAAGAATGAAATTCAGAGCCTGATCTATAACCACTGCATCACCATCTAGAGAAGCCCATTTCTCTCCACTGACTGCAGAGGCCCTTAAGGATGTTAAAAGCATTATCTCAACTAGACATGTAAGTATTTCATGGTGTCCAACATGTAGAAAGGACCACAGCTAGCAGCAACAGAATTGAAAGCAAGTAATACAGTGAACTTACCCTGAAAACTTTTTCCACTCTTGCAATACCCTTCCCAAAGATGGTTCCAAGTTGGTCTCCAATCCCAGCCAGCAAGAAGCCAAACAGTGGAATCCCAAAGATGGCATACAAGATGCAGAAAACCTTGCCTCCAACAGTGCTTGGAGCAATGTTCCCATACCCTGAGGAGAAAAACAACTGTCAGACTCTCAGAACTTTTACATGGCTTTTTAGAAAAACTAATGGATTTAGAAAAACTGCAGTTCCTACAGGCATACTTTTGTTTCACAGGTAATTTCTATTTAGACTTTTCATAGCATGATGGGATTTTCCAGATGAACTAACCATCATGATTTAGTTCTTCTTGTAGCCTCAGTTACCCGTATTTTATATACATTCAAGTCCTGTCTATAGTTGTTGTTTAATTAATGTGGCTTGACAAAAAACCCTCTGTGCTGGCTTGGTGCCTGCACACTGCTGCTCCTCTTGGCTGTGCCAATGGCTTCCTGATGGGACTGTGACTCACCCAACAAGGCTCATTTTCAGTGGTTAGCTCATAATGTCCTCAGCCCCTCATCACACTAACTAGTTACACTGCAGCTTCCAAACTGTACCCACATTATGTGAATCTTCCCTTGAACTCTTTATTCAGCTCCCCTTTCAATTTGACAATAAAGAGTCTAACATTCATATTTCATAAGGTTTTTTAATAGCTTTAAGCAAGGAAGTTTTTAAGCCTTCCCTCTGAAGATCCTACTCCATTTATATTTAAAAATTATTATCAATGCTGTAAAAAAGGTGCATATGTGCCTTCCTTTTATTCTCTGTTAGAGTATTGAAAAGATGACATATTCTGACCAAGACATAATTACCCAGATACATAACCTGAGTGAAAACACACATTTAGGTGCAAGCATATTTGGGCACATTTGGTTTCAATTTCCAGCCTTATCACTCCAGATAAAATATTGGGAACATCTGATACTGGAGAAAAGCAACTCTCCACCAGTCCTATGTTGTAAACTACATGTAGTCATCACAGTTTGTTCAGATACTTCCCTGCACAATCCATGTGAATTTAATCTTGGAATCTACATTATGACACCTGTAGCCATGACATTTCTGTTAAAATGCTAATGTTAAAAAGAAAAACCAAGAATTGTGGCAGTACACCTGTGCACACAGTGCACCTTTTTATTTTGGATCAGGTATCTTTTTTGAAATGTTATAGAACTGTGTATTCATATTATGCATATTGAATATTAACCCACTGCCCTTTTCATGACTGCATCCATGATCCCTGATTTCTTCTAAAAGTCCAAGAAAATCCAGGCTCCAGAGGCCAGTGGAATGAGATTAACCAGGTAGTCTGCTGAGTGTCTGCCTAAGAGAAGCCTTAACAGGGCTCTGGTGGATAAACTAAACCCATTTTCATGCCCATACATAATACACAGACCTTGTGCAGCTTATAAAAATCTCAAACATTGAATATTTAAAGCAAATATGAGCAAAAATCCAAGCTCTTTTCAAAAAGTTATTTAAATAGCACATGTCAATGAATATGCCTCCATAAACTATGCCTATGCCTCCATAAACTATGCCTACATAGTGGCATTTATTTTAATGAATAATTTAAAATCTTGTCACTCATGTCTATTTAGTAAACAAATATCAAGGGAGGGGTTTTGATTCAGAAATGTTTTCTGTCTTGCCACCCTTTGGTTTTATGCTACCGTTAAAAATGCATGGCCATGTAGCTTAGGATATAGAGGAACACAGGGAAGAACACACTCTATACAGTTGCTTTTTCACCCTCACTCTGACAATAAAGAAAAAGCAGAGCCAAAGGCACAGGCTCCACTGAATGAGATGATCACCACAGCAAGTCTTTTAACCACCACACAACTTTTTTTTGTTGCATTACCTGCATAAAGAACGTGCAGAATTCAGTCAGATTCCCATACTTTTATGAAGGGTCATGTGATTGTCAGATTATTTGTCTATACAGTGATGTCTATATGATGTGTACATTGCAGTTGTAATATGGAGAAGCACTTTATCCAATATTTAAATCAGAATAATACTCAAAGAAAAAAAGCAGCAATTTGCCAGTGATTTCCAAATAATCAGATCTTTTGACCTCTAACCACGACAGCAGTGAAATCAAGTTTAAAATTATAAAACCACTGTATAATTATCAGCAGTTCAACTTTATCATCAATGTTATATACTTTTTTTCCTTCAGACCATCTTCTGAAATCCCAACCACTTGAACTATCTTCAAAATAAGAACTGTCTCGGAGGAAAGGACAAAAACCTTAGCATACGTAAGGCCAGCATTCAGAGGTCAAGAGACTAAATACACTGGACACAATGTATGGGGGGGACAGATGATAAGGGCCTGAATAATGAACTTACTATAATTAGTGGTTCAAGAAAGGTAAATGGAGCAGTTCAGTATACCCTTTATCTAATACAGAGAAATGTGCCAATATTTCAAGGCCACAAATTCTAGAATGAAAAAAAAAAAATGTTTCTTTATTACACAATGTACAATTAATGGAATTCTTTCCAATTATTAGAATTCCAATTATTATTATTATTATTCCAATTCACGAAAGTGAGGAAGAATTTTAAAAAAGGATGTGATACTTATGTGAATACATTTCCAGTTACAAGGAGTAGGGTATGAGAAAAATTACTTGTATCAAATTTCAGAGCTGTCACAGTTTAGGGTCAGGGCAGCCCCTTAGACCTATAACAGACGCTCTCTGTTAACCCCCCTTGTGCAACAGGCTGCTAACTTCAGAAAGTGCAGTTAATTAGAAGAACTGAGCTGAAAAGTAAAATTACTGAACAGAATTAGTTCTGTTTTCACTCAAACCAGGACAAGAGCATAAGCCCAAATTAATTGACGTACTTACGAAAAAGGTTACTCTTATGGGTAAATTCATCTGTAACATGAAATTCCAAATTCCCAGCAACCATAGAATAGTTATTTCATTGGGTACTGGTTCTTGATATTTTTAGTGAAAATTAAGACTACCCTGCATTACATCAAGAGCAGGATTATAAAGCCTTAGCTACATCAGAGCTACTTGTTTTCAGTTCGGCATTGCTATTCTACCTTAATTGTGTAAACAGCTTCTGATATTTACCCAGAGGCTCCATGCCCTTGACACATACCAGAGGCATGCCTTCTGCAATGGAGAGAAATGCAGTTCAGCCACTTCATTTCTTTGTGATCTACCTTCCTCAAATTTATTTCATTATCCAGGTCTCAGTGTGACTATGTAAACACATAAAAGATAAACAATAAACATACCTATTGTTGTGATGACTGTTCCAGCAAAGAAAAAGGCACTTCCAAGGTCCCAATGACTGCTGTTGTTAGAGGAATTTCCTATGGGACTGACTCCTGCATTATCAGCATCAATAGCATGCTGCAAAGAAAAGAGACAACAAATCAGCCTTATGTATGCCTTACCATATCCTGTGCAAGTCGGTATAGGCTTCAAAGGGAAATTTCTAGGGCCATGAGAACACCTTAGATGTAAAATTTTTAATACCTGCTCAAAAATATAGTAACATCCTCTGGACACAAGAGCTGAATATATGACTAACTAAAAGATACATGCATCAACAAATGACAAAAGATACAAAGCAACTGAGAACTAGAGGACCAACACCACAAAGATCCATAAATACCATTCTTGTAGTAGTGACTGCCAAAGGAAAAATTCCCCAGTGGGAGCATCTGTCATCCTCAAGAAGCAGAGATATAGAGAA
Source organism: Actenoides hombroni (assembly GCA_024336885.1). Lineage (NCBI taxonomy): Eukaryota > Metazoa > Chordata > Aves > Coraciiformes > Alcedinidae > Actenoides > Actenoides hombroni. The sequence continues at coordinate 63,013,134 of WUAM01000431.1, read as the reverse complement.
AGGAAATGTTTAGGACGAAACGCTTTGAAAGGGCTTCTGTACCAGTTGCTGGCATATTGCAGGTGGTGTGAAAGCAGAGAACATTTGTCTGTTTACCCAGAAGAGAGTAAATCAGCATAACAGACAGGTTGCCTGTTTAAATAGGTCATGACACACTGTCAGCTACCCCAGCATGTTACCTCTGCTAAGGAATGCTGCTTGCCTTCCCCTTGAGTGTGTGAATGTCAGTGAGCTAATTAGAACACTTTAATCACATTTGAGTTTACACAGTTTAGCAAGTCTATTAGGGCCAAGTCCTAACCCCTGAAGTGAAGGAGTGTCCTGTTGCCTTAGGTAGCTTTGAGTTTCTCAGGCTCCCTTCTCATCCAGAACAAATTTCTTTTTACTTTAAAGCTTAACTGACATCACTCAGTTATACATATCCAACTATCACAATGCTATCTCTTAATACATAGTATTTTGCATACAGCAATGGAGGACAGAAAGAGAGCAGAAAGAGGAGAGCAGCCCTGCAGTTAGCAGCACTTAAAGATGCAATTTCATGTCATGCGATAAGTAAAGGATGCCTTACTACCAACACCACATGTCCACCTACACAGAAGTATCCTGCTAGATGAAGACTGACACAAAATCAAACAAGGGAACCATCACTGGCAAGACTCCCCCAGTTCACACAGACCACGAAATTTTACAACAGTTCCTCAACTGTGAAACTTCAGATAGGCTTTGCAGCATCACCTGAAGAGTTGCATCTTCATGTTATCTTGAAGGAGGGAAAGAACCGATTACCAGAGTGCTAACGACTCTGTTGGCAAACCTTCCACATTCAAGACATTTTAAACTAGTAGTTTCAGGTATTTTTATAGTTGAAGTATTGTCAAAAGTAGCAGGTCATCAAACTACCCACAGCTGTTTTTGTTTGTGGTATCTTTTTGTTGTGTTTTTTTATTATTATTGGGTTGGTTGGTTGGTTTAGTTTGTTGGGGGATTTTTTATGAATTAGAAAAACATTCTTCTTTAATGATTAATTATTAACCTACGGTAATTTATCTTTTGAAATGTCACACATTCAGGGAAGGCAATAACTTAGAATACCTAAAAGGGCTGATGCTCTTCAAACAATGTGTAGGTCCTAAAGCCAACAGGCATACTAGAGTGAGAGAAATGACAAAATTACCAAAGTAAATCCAAGTACTCAATTTATATATATATTTTTTAATATATATTTCTGGTCATAATTTTCAGTTTGGTTCCCTATCATTGTATACATTGTATAGATGTGTATTTTACTCTCAGACCCTTTGGTATTGATACACTGCAGTCCCTCTGTAAGCAAAAAGACACGGTCTGGTGAAGTTGCGTAGAACTGAAGGCAAACCCCACAGCAAAAGCCCACCATATGTGGTGATACTGGGATGATTGAATCCCATATTCCCAAAAAGACTGCAGTCCAGACTCCATCTCAATCTGAAATAGGCTTTATCAGTTCCATCTCTTGACATTCAGACATTAATATTTAGAAGTTATAAGACATAGGCCCACCCTGGGCTGCCTAGTTGTTAACATGTAGGACTCAAAGTCCAAAGAAAGGTATAGTGAACACTAACTTGGCTCACCAGATCCTAAGATTTTCACCCCACAACATAGTATCAAAATAGTATCTCCTCTATAGATAAAATCAATAATATTCTGCTTATACCAAATAAAAACTACTGGGGTTTCCCTGTCTCAGTCCTGGCCCCAGTGATGCTACACAGGTGTTGGGCTTCATCTCCTCCCTACCCTGCCCAGCCACAGGACCTGCTGACCTGGGGCCTTATATGTAATCTGATGTCCTGGCCCAGCCTCAGCCCGTTCCCACCCCTAGGGAGGTGCCTGATAATCTGGGCCAGGGGATATGCCTGACTGCTCCCAGGTAGTCATGCTCTTTGGCTCACAGTGGTGAGGTTCACAGCAACCAGCTCCCTGTTGCACAGGTTGTCCTCACTGTGCCCAGATACTTGAATATATGATCCTCCTCTCAGGTCCTGTGCTTGGGTCATGACAACCCCATGCAATGCTACAGGCTTGGGGAAGAGTGTCTGGAAAGATGCCCAGTGGAAAATAACCTGGGGTTTTTGGTTGACAGCCCACCGAATATGAGCCAGCAGTGTTCCCAAGTGGCCGAGAAGTGGCCAACATCCTGTCTTGTATCAGAAATAGTGTGGCCAGCAGGACTAGGGCAGTGATTGTCCCCCTATACTCAGTATTGGTGATGCCCCACCTCAAATACTGTGTTCATCTGGGTCACTACAAGAAGGACATTGAGGTGCTCAAGTATGTCCAAAAATGGCAACAATGCTGGTGAAGGGTCTAGAGCACAAGTCTTATGAGGAATGGCTGAGGGAACTGGGGTTGTTTAGCGTGGAGAAAAGGAGCCTCAGGGAAGACCTTATTGCTCTCTACAACTACCTGAAAGGAGGTTGTAGTGAGGAGCAGGGTTGGTCTCTTCTCCCAGATAACAAGTGATAGGACAAGAGAAAATGGCCTCAAACTGCACCAGGGAAGGTTTAGATTAGACATTAGGAAAAATTTTTTCCCCAAAAGGGTTGACAACCATTGTAACAGGTTGCCCAGTTAAGTGGTGGAGTCATCAACCCTGGAAGTATTTAAAAGACATGTAGATGTGATGCTGAGGGACGTGGTTTAGTGGTGGACTTGGCAGTGCTGGGTTAATGATTGGACTCAATGATCTTAAAGGTCTTTTCCAGTCTAAATTATACTGTGATTCTGTGATTGGAACAGGCTGCCCAGAGAAGTGGTGGAGATATTTAAAAGATCTGTAGATGTTGTGCTGAGGGGGTTTAATGGTCACGCTCGAGTGTTTAACTGTTGGACTTGACAATCTTAAAGGTATCTTCCATATAAAATGATTCTATGATTCCATGATCCCTTGGTGCATGAGTGCATACCAACCTTTACTAATGTATTAGGTACCTTGATCACTAATTAAGACAATTATATCAAGAAAAAGTCTAGTGTTGCGCCATAGGAAACAAGATAGCCGAGAGCTAGTGCACCTGATGAGGAGACATGAACCTAACAGATTGTTTCTGGTTTCTCTGGGAAGAAAGGCTTTTACCTGGTTCACTTGTTCACATTTCTTTAATTTCTCCAGTAAGATCGCAAGCATGAAGAAGACAAATCTTTTCCAAGGCCAAGCATAATACCTTTCTTGAGTGCTGAGCTACTCAAAGGGTGTACCCTATGTGAACTAAGGATAGGAATTTGATAAAAAAGAAAATTCTTGTCATCTTTTTTCTAGTTCCATTAATTCCTTTCCACAAATCATGCTAATCCAGTAATGATTATCTCACTCTACAATTCTTTTTTAAAGAGATTCCTATAAAGCATTCAAAAAGTTAAATTGCCTTCAACACTCTGATGTTTCTCTGTTACGATTGTTAAGATGCTTCTCATGATCAAGCAGCTTTTAAAGACTAATTCCTTAATAACTTTTCTTTATACTCCCTCTCTCTCTACTTATTCTCACCACTCCTCATATAGTGATTAAGAGATCCTCATTATAAATTCCCTTTTATTCACTTTTCCACAACAGCATTTTTGAAGGACCGAGACCAGCAATTTTTGTACTGATATAATCTAAAGGAATAAGCTTTGAAAGCCTGTCCCTTAAATCTTTTGCCTATCCCATAAAGGTCTTCAGGTGACATTCAGCCAGACAGTGATCTACCTACACTTACGGGGGTTTGATTGTTGTGCATGCACTGTGTCTGAGGCCAGACCTAAAGCATTTGACAAGGGATATGCACAATCCAAAGGGCTTAGCTCTCTGTGAGCTTCTTAGCTAAGTTCTGGAAGCAACATAGCTACAGGACAGCTGCAAAATTCTGCAGTATCCTAAGTTCAGTCTGTCTCCTGTCTTTACAGGATGTTTCCTTTCTTGCTTACCTTCAGGGCAAAAGTAGTTCAGAACACTAATCAAAGTGCCTATACAAAATCTGAACTCTTAATTAGTCAGTAAAGCCTGATTAGCTTATTTCCAGCTCTGCTTTCTTTTCAGCTTACAGGCTAACTCTTATGAGTTGCTGTAGTCATCAGAGACACTGATAATATGACTTAGTTCCTAGGTGGGTGAATTTTTATTTTTTTTTTAAATAATATAATCACTCCTAGAGTAAACCCTGAAGGAACAGGGAGAAGAGAGCATCCCACTAAGTAATTTCTTACAGTCACAAGCCACTATATCTTACATCCTTGTGCAAGGCTCATTACAAAAGTTTTCACTCATACACAGTGCACAGAATATGAATAGAAAGAGAATACGAATACCCTTACCAGGCCAGTAAGAATTACTTTGTCAAAACACATTGATGGTCTTCCTGCCTGCCTCTCCTAATGATAAATAACATCTGATCTTTCTGAGAGGCATAACCTCCCCATTATATGCTCTAAGTGTGTGTTATTACAAAGATGACTACTTTTTGACCCTAGCTACTAATAAACTTATGTTATGACATATAAAATCAAACAAACAAAAGGTCTGCAATATGTTAGTAGGTGTAATTACCAATGTTATTTTTCTTTTCAACTGTATATTCAGTCATTTGAGTCCTGCTGTCTTCTGCTATTTGTTTAAATGGGTACAATACAGCTACATGTACTTGAAGCACCTGAGGTTTCATTGTCTTTTAGCATATTCTAGATTTCATTTCTCTCAAATTTTGAAAACTCAAAAGTTTTGAGATAGAGCACGTGACTTTGTCATTTTCTTATTCTGCTATTCACCATTGTGCCAAGCTGTAGATTACGTAACGCATTAAATAATGAACTTGCTTCACTGCAACAAATGTCTTCAGAAGCAGAAATTGGCTTTAAAACATACAGTTAAGAACTTCCAGTTCAGCTGACTTTAGACAATACAGACCACACAGCAAAGTACTTACTATCATTAATAAAGAAATTATCTGTCATTGTGTTAGACCTGAACCAAAACCGAAGAGATAAATACAAATTTAAAATACTTTGAATCTTCCTAGGGATTTGCACTGTTTTCATCACTATATTACTTCTGAAGTCTATGAATGAACTTCACAGTCTGGACTCAGCAACTCACATTTGTGCTACCAGTGCTAATATTTGCAATGGGTTATTGGAGATCAAGTTAGAAAGCATGCCTCACTTACACTAAATTTTGACAGCTTCCTCATGCAGTGCCATACATCTTCCTTACAGGTTTTTCAAAGGATAATCCTTTGAAAGATTGAAATTTAGGCAAAAGGATACATTTTTCCATCATTAGCCTTGTAAAGACCATGACACTCCTTTCCACTTCTCCTTATAAGATTGTTCCAGAGACATTCCCATAGTAGAAGGATACAAACCAGTTCTAAGTTCTCTCTTTTTTGTGTGTGTTTTTTTCCACATTTTCCAAAGCACCGAGGTGAATCAACACAGTCATTCTGGAGAGTTCACCTAAAGGCTTTCAGGTGGTCAAACAACATCAATTACAAATGGCTCTCTTAGTGGTCACCAGGTGCTGACTGCACACTGCACAGCAGTCAGGACCCATGGAGGTTGCCACATCAGTCTGAACTCACATTTGTAAAGGTAAATGCAGCATTTGGTACAATGCAGAAATGCATTGTGCCAGCCAGGGAGATGTCATCTTTGAGATCATCGACATAAAGGCATGAAAGCACAATGTTAACCCCCTGACATTATCTTCAAGCAGTGGTTCAGTGTTCTTCTGTGCAAGTCAGTCACAATCAATCTTCTGTATCAGGATACCCAACTGCATCCCTAGAGCCAGTTTCAGCCCGGACATACAGAACAATCCAAAGGAACTTGTTCTTTATTGACAAATTTCTTTCACTATTTCACATCACTTGGCCTTAAGACATTCACATGCTAAGCTGCTAAACCCATTTAATTTACCTTTGTAAAGTGATTTCCAGTTACCCAGCGTAATGCCTGAGGACATACTGAAATCTCAGGAGATTATAAGGTATGTTCAGAATATCTGCCTTCTAATGACACAGTATGCCTAGTTTTTATTTTAACGTCATGACTTTTGAGGTGAAAGAAGGGAAAGTATTGTGTAAAATAAAAATTAAAACTAGTAAATAGCTTAGGCTACAGAATAAGGGCTATTAAAAAATCTTTGTACTGCAGTCAATATGCAGGTGCCTAACATTCTACTGAGATGCTTTGCTTGTCGCACTTACTATGTGTTCTGCTTTCTGCTGAAAAAGAAAGCGTTTTGCACATCTTTTAATAGTGAAATTCCAATCAAGGGAATACGAAGTTCTTGCTTTTAGTATTTTTCAGAAATCCTTTAATCAGCCATCATGCATTATACCTACAGAGCTGAAGAAAATAAAGATCTCTGCAGCACTGCCATGATAATCACAGAATCACACAATGGGAGGGGCTGGAAGGGACCTCTGGAGATCATCAGTGCAACCTCCCTGCTACAGGAGGTTTACCTAGAGCAGGTTGCAAAGGAACATATCCAGGCGGGTTTTGAACCTCTCCAGAGATGGAGACTCCACAATCTCTCTGGGCAGACTGTTCCACTGCTCCATCCTCAAAAGAAAGAAGTTTTTCTTCATGTTCAAACAGAATCTCCTTTAGATATTGGTAAGCATTGATAAGATCCCCTCTCAATCTTCTCTTCACCAGGCTAAACAGCCCCAGGTCTCAGCCTTTCCTCAGAGATGCTCCAGTCCCTGCATCTTCTTTGTAGCTCTCTGCTGGACTCTCTCCAGCAGTTCCTTATCTCTCTTGAATTGGGAAGGCCAGTACTGGACAGAGTACTCCAGATGCGGTCTCACTAGGGCAGAGTAGAGGGGGAGGAGATCTTCCCTTGACCTGCTGACCACACTCCTCTTAATGCACCTCAGGATACCACTGGCCTTCTTGGCCACAAGGCACACTGCTGGCTCATGGTTAACACATCTTAACCAATATTCCTGAACAGAATTCACACTGTTAATCAAACATGCTCACCTGTTTTTTACAGACAGATGAAGGATGTAATCAAAACCAGCCCTGATCCAAAAGCTGTAGTCATATCAGCACGATACTGCTTCCTGCTGAAGCAGGTTTGTCTTCTTAGCTATAATACCAAGCTATTTTCTTTTTTTAATTATATACTTCATCATCATTCACCTAAAATTTGCAACAGTGAATTTGTAAATTAATATACCATTAAGTTCAGAATTCTTGGCTGAACATTTATTCCAAAATTGCCACCTGTCATTTTGTGTTTGCTCTCCTGGTTGCTGTGTTTAATTTCAGAGGAAGAATTAAGAATGTAATATCATTTGAAAACTTACAGAGATGATGGGCAAATATATTGCAAATATGTAATCTCTCATAAAAATTTCTTCCAGATACTAAGTTTTGATTTACTTTGCACACATTTTTGTTATTCTTGTGAATACATTTAAACTCTATGTACAATGTTTTGGAGACACAGTTTCTGTTGCCACAACTTAATGGGGAAAAGGACTGGAAAAGAGCCTGCTCTTCACACCACCCATTGCAAGGGCTATGTGAACAATTTTGTTCCCTACTGACTCAGCTGATCAACAAAACACCACACTCATCCTAACTTCCAAGAAGTACTATTTTTTTTCATGTGGCCTACCTGAATCAGCGTCTCCAGCTCTAGCTGGGTTACACAAACATGCTCCCGGAGAAAGTCAGCCTTCTCTAGTGCGATTGTGTTCTTCTGCCTGCTTTCAAAGGGCTGCTCCAGGGCACGGAAGACAAGTCCTCCTGTCACTAGGTAAACTACCACCACGACAAAGATGGCCACTACTGTTTTCCACTTCATGACTGTCTGTAGGCCTTGAGAAGGGGTTTCCATGGTAGCAACAACAGTGGCTCGGGAGGAAACAGACAGTCGTGGAGCTGGGTAATGCCCGTTAGTTTTAGGCTCAGGTTCACAAGCTGGCACTGGTGAGGGAACAGCCACTGAAATACAAAGTAAAAACATCTTATTCAAAATCAAATCACTAAGAGTATGACCTTGATCTTCAGATACAACTTTCCTAAATACTATTCTCAAGACTTTCACATAAACCATGCTATTCACATAGATGATATTCTTCTAATCTGGAAGGCTTCATGTGTGTTTTGTCTATCCATACACAAGCTTCATCCATTACCTCTAGAACTGGACAAGCCAGTTGCACACACAAAAATTTCAGAAGGAAACAGAAATGCATTTATCCAATAAGAACATGAAAATTTTGACTAGTTAGGATATAAATTACACAAGGTGATGTTTGGTGAGAGACTCTGGCAGTCATTTCTGTCATTAAATCATAATAGTAATAGTATTAATCCTGCTAGGAAATTGAACTGTTAATGATCAGTGATCACTGCCTGGCATGGGATTGACAGGAACAGAAAATGCTTTGCAAACCACAATGCTGTTTGGCTCACCAACTTAAGCAGGCCCATGTTATTTACATGGACTCATAAAACCATCACTTCCGAAAATGTTCTTAAAGCCTGGAAGCTTCACAAATTTTAGCACAAATCATTCTTTGGTCAAAGCACACTAGATATCTGAGGTCAAAGTCACTCACATGCCAAGCACAATGATAGACCTCCCAGCTTGGGACTGGAACACTATATAGCTCACGTGACCTTAGCAATACATCAAAGCTCTAAGCCCTGACTTCCAGCCAGACTTATTAGCCCAACCACTGTGTCAAGCTACCAAGGCATCTGAATCAAAACTGGTTTGCCTCCAAATAATTCAGGTGTCTCAGCATCACACTTTCCCAGTCTCAGTTCCCAGTGTTAGTAATGGCAGGATGCAGTCAGATTTCTCAGCATCCACTGGTATAATGGCACTACATGCAGGCTAAAGATGATTCATTTTAAACCAAATCCCTGCTGTAATCTTACCATGGTGCAGCTGTCACTGGCGTGTAATTTCTTTGAAACAGAACTGATTTATTTCATATCAGACCTAAATCAAATTACAGTTAAAATACAGTCACTTTAGCTGCATTCTCTGAACTCATTCCCAAAGTGTCTTTGCTGTTTTGATCAGAAAAAAAGTAGAAGAATTTACAACATCTGATCAGAGTGGCACTGTAAACTGATCCTATAAAATTCGAACGTGATTACACCTTGTAAGTTTGAAGTGGGCTATAACTCTTTCCCAATAGAAACGATTTTATGTTAATCCTAAAGTATTTTATATTATATAAATTAATACACAGGATTACTCTACTAAAGCAGCTAGTTGAGCAACTGATGTATGATGAGAAGATCTTCTTAGAAAGCTGATACAGAAGGCATAACTGCAATCAAGACCCCAGAGATGTTTCAGGGTAGATTTTAAGCAGCAGTTAGGTATTGGAAAATCAGTGTAGATACTCCATCTAGCAGCTATCTCACTCTACAACATAAGAGTGGTGTTAGTGACTTGAGCACATGGTAAGAAGTCAGAAGTCTAATTGGAACTCCTCCTCCATGAACTTGTGCTCTCAGAAAAGTGCTACCATTCACCTTTAAAGTATGGTTTCACCAACTAGAAAAAGATAAAATAGTGCTTACTTTTCTAACACGAGTATCCTGTAATAATCCATGTCTGTACAGTTTTTGAATGAACATATGAACATAAAAACTTTATAAACTATCAGAAGTTTAACATGTAGTTTTACTAAAACAAAAGTATGTACTACATCGACAACTCAACAATGTGCAGAGGTATACAGTTTAAGAAAATGAAGAACTATATAAATTCTTGGATTTGTAGATAGTTCAGACTATAGTTTAGGACATACATAGAGCAAAAGAGAGGAAGATACGTCTACAAAAATTGCAGAATAATCACTGCTTTGTGTATATTTGTTATTTCAAAACAATTTGCTGTCAGAATAGGCTTTTCCCAGAACAGTCTCATCCATGTATGTTTGTTAAACCATATTGAAGAAGACTTAAATCTGCCTCACTGAAAGGAATGATGAATCTCCATCTACATGCATGCACTCAATTAGTAGACAGGTAACCTCGAAGGAACAGGTACCCTCAAAAGAACACACCAGTGTTTTGACAGAGGCCTTACACTGGTAAGAGGATGCCAGTGGGGAAATAAAGATGAGTTCCTGTTTATTTGAATAAGCTTCAAAATAAAGTAACTGAAGTAAAATTAAAATGTTAAGATGTGTACAGTGGCAGACCTCTGAGAGTACTGCACTACCTGCACTTGATGTACTGACAACCACTACAGCCAAGTCTCCCATTGATACATGAGGAGCTTAAATACCTGAGATTTCTGCTAATATGGATAAGATCAATAAGAGCCAAAATGCTGAGAGGATGTTCAGCTGGCTTTTGACTATGAAAACATTGTGTGGCTTTGCCACACTGACCTATTTCCTGACAACTATCTTAACCAATATGCCAAGAACACAGGAGATACCAAAGAAACCCATTTTTAGACAAGAGTTTCTCAATTGGTTGAAACCAAATTTTTTTTTTTAAAGTTAACATACCCTCCTCTGTGGTACTGCTATCACAATTTTTATCTGTGAAAAAAGTGTCAGGTTTAATGGACCATGTTATTTAGTACTTTATTTTCTTCCATATTCCTGTGTTACATGAGCACCCAGGAATGTATGTGCATTTTAATGAGAGTATAATAGAGTATTCTTAACACATCTGATCCAAGTGTTGATTTCACAGGATTCAGCCCAGAATGAGATAGAGGCCATATGTACTTATGCATTCATAAACCCAGCAGCTGGATTTAAGTTTAATACATGTGTTGATCAAAAATGAAATTGGACATTTCCTCTCCCATTTTTGTGGGTCCAGCCAAGGAATACAACAAAGTACTTTCAGCTCAAGTAAAAAGGTTCTTTGATGTGCATCTGAAGGCATGCACCTGGAGCACCAAGGCTCAGAAATGTCTGTGGGTTGCTAGCCAAGACCACTTCCTTGAACCAGCCACTAAAAATAGGTGGATCTACCTTCTCTAAAATGGACTGTAAAGAACTGGGTGATGAAGGGACTCCACTGGCCACCATTGTTTTAGCACCCTAACAGGAACCCCATTTATTTTGTTTTCACTGGACAGAGTATTCTAGTTGTTTGCATACATCTCCACCCCTCCTCTCAAATGGCCATACACTGAAGACAACATCAAAAGAATCAGACGGCTTCCTGATTGAACAGTGTGGAAAGGCAGAAAAATGAGTAGTAATGAAGTAATGAAACGTGGAAGTTTATGTCCATGCGTAACCAAGAAACCATTAAGTCATTAAAATTTTGCATTATGAGGAGATGGCTAATAATTTCTACCACCTGTTTTGCTTGCTATTCTAGCCCCCTCCCCATCCCCATTCTTCATCTCTGTACGCTGTGGTTTTTTTAACAGGTTTTGCAAAGTAGAGAGCATCCATTTAATCAACACAATGAATGCTGGATTTTTACACTCAAAAATCTGACACTGGTTTAGAAAGTCTGGCTTTTAGAGCAAAAATCCCAGTAGACAATGATCGTGTCTGCCTTTGTGTTTGTGCAGCATCTTTGCATGATGTGGACTAATTAACAGGTGACATTTCAGCTCTGATCAAGAAATGGGAGACAAAATCCTGCCTCCAGGCTACAATTACATATGGGGCAGAACACTAGTATCCCTGTGGCTGTTGTTCTAGGTTGAGGCATAATAATAAGCACTGCTGTCTGGGGACCACAGGATCCATACAACCATGGATCAAGAAAACTGCTTTCAGCACTGACGTGTTTTACTCTGGTTTGGCCCTGGTCCCTCTGCATATCCCTAAGGTGTTCAATCACACGACTTAGGCAGCAAAAGTCATTGTGAGCCTGCCACACACAAGGAATCTCACCATACTGTCTGTACAACATCTTGCTGCAAACTGCCATTGAAGTGAGAAGTGTTATTATTACATTTACTGTTCATGAAAGCAAAGCTTGGTGTATTGCTGGTTTGAAAAATGCAGAGTGCCTCTGAACATACAACTTCTCACTGCAGCAGTACCCCACTGCTTAAATCTAACATTGTTTTCCCTAAGGTGGATTCTCTAATGCAGTATTAGTGCTGCTGACTTCAGCAACATCTCAGCAGTCTGCTGCAAATGCAGTCATCAGCAGCAAGGCATTCAACGAAGTATGGGAAGACAGGTAAAAGCAGAAAGGGCAACATATATTAAATCAAAAATATTGAATGTGTTGTTTAGAAAGAAAGCAGCACTGATTGCTCCCGATTGCTCCTTCCACAGAGCAAGGTGGGGAGAAGGTAGGAGTATGTTAGGTTACAAAACTGTAGAAGGAATAAAATCGCTGTTTGCTTCCTAGGATATTGCCAGTGAAATAGAGTGAAAGTTATATATTGAGTTCTCTCTGTTGGTGAGGAGAGAAATGTCAGTAATATGTACCACAGGGAACTATGTCTAACCATTGCTTTACCATACCTGGAAGCAGCTTTGGGAAAAATGTCATATAAAAAGGCTTCTGAAATTTTTGTATCATTTGTCATATATTCCTAGCAAGTGCTTGAAATTATGATTCTCAGTAAGTTTCAAAAAAAATCTATGTAATTCTGCTTCATTGACATACTAATTAATAGCTAATACCCCAAATGCTTAGTCGATTTGGAACATAGTTTTTACAAGAAAACAAAACAAAACAATGCAACACTGCTTTATAATGTGGTTTTCATTCTTCATTACAAAACTGTAATTTCGGCAGTCAGTGTGGTCTGAATTAAGATCTCTCTTTCTGTAGAAAGAGCTTCCTAACTATGAGAGTCTTCACAAAGTAGTGATGCTGGTGCACTGGAGATCAGAAGAACTAAGGTTAAGCGTCTTCTTCATGGAGAGCTGCTTTCATGTCAGACAAGAAACTTAACAATACAGTAAGTAACCAGAATGAATCTTGCCTTCTACTGAAGGACACTGTCACTCCTGTTTGATAACAGCTTCTTCCAAAGAACAAATCTTGTGGGAATCTTCTTCAATTTCTACTGCCCATGCTATCAGAGTATCACTGCTTCCATCTAGTTGTGCAGCAAGTACCTGACTGAAACCAAGTATCTGGCTATTTGGTCTCCATGACAGTGTATTTGGTTTGGGTGGCAAAGTGTTGGTGGTGGGGTGGTGACACTGGTGGTCTCTGTGGGAGGAGGCAAGGGGCTGCTCCATGCCAGACACAACCAGCTCCTGCTGACTCCAGCAAAGCCACCACAGGACACAGTAGAGTCCATCAGTGAAGCCAGCAGCACCTCTGTGAAAGTGAGTTAAGAAAGGGAAAAATGTTGTGCAGGCAGTGAGGAATGAGGAAAAAAGCATGACAAACAATCCTGAGACACCAAAGTCAGTGAAGAAGAAAGAGGTGCTCCAGGAGCTATAGGAGATAATCTCCTGCAGTCCATGAGAATTTTAGAAAAGGTCATGGTGGAGCAGGTATTTCCCTGCAGCCCATGGGGAAGACTACACCAGAGCGGATATCCATACTGCAGCATGTGAAGGATCCCCAATCACAGAAGGCTGATATTTCCTGAAGGACTGCTGACCATGGAGAAACCATGCTGGAGCAGATTTATCCTAAAGGGTTGAAACCTATAAGAAGGATCCATGCTGGAGTGTGATAGTTTGACTTTGGCTGAGCATCAGATGTCCACTAAGCTGCTCAATCAATCCCCCACCCACCGCCCACCCCCAGCTGGACCTGGGGGAGAAAATAAGATGAAAAAAAACCCTCATAGGTTAAGGCAAAGGCAGTTTAATGAAAAGCAAAGCAAGGCCATGCACAGAAGCAAAGAAAATAAAGATTTATTCTCTACTTCCCACCACCAGATGATGTCTGGCCCCTTTTCTGGGAAGCAGGGCTCCAATAAACACAGGGGTTGCTCCAGAGGACAAGTGGATGGCCTCCCCTCACCCCCATCTTTTTTCCTAGCTTTTATTATTGAGCTGACATTATATGGTATAGAATATCCCTTTGGTAAGTTTGGGTCAGCTGTTCTGGTTGTGTCCCCTCCCAAGATCTTGTCTGCCCCATTCCACTGGGACGGGAATACTGGAAAAAAAACAGCCTTGGTGTTGTGCGAGCTCTGCTCAGCAGTAGCCACAACACAGGTGTTTTATCAATACCTTAACTCCATCTCAGTCAGACCCAATACATGGAGCAACAGAAAAGTGTGAGGAGGGTAGTACAGCCTAGAGGAACTGTTATGAAATCACCACAATACCCCATTCCCCATCCATCACCCTTCCACTATGTGGGCTGGGGAAGAAGAGAAGTCATGAACAGAGTGAGATTGGGCCTAGGAAAAAAAATAAAGGAGGGGGAAGGTATTTTAACCTTTGTTTCTCCCCATCCAAATCTATTTTAATTAGTAATAAATTAAATCAATTTCCCCAAGTTGAGTCTGTTTTGCCTGTGATGGTAATTACTAAGTGATCTCCCTGTCTATCTTGACTCAGGCTTTTCCATCTTATTTTCTCCCCTTGCCCTGTTGAGAACTGAAAGAATACCTGGGCAAGCATCTGGCAGCCAGCCAAGGTTAACCCACCACAGACAGTTTGCACAGGGGGAATAAAGATGAGGACACAACTCAGACTACATTGTTTTTCCCTCTGAATTTCACCAGTCATGGAGTACATATGGATTTTGGTGAAAAAGTCATCAGTCCATTACAGTCATGCCCTAAGAATATCAATGTATAGACCAGGACTTAAACTACAGTGATAAACATGAGTTAGCTACACAGAAAGCAAGCAACCTTCCAACAATAATGCCTTTTTGTCACTCTCTACTGGAATTGGGTCAATATGGAAAAAAACCCCATTAATTTGTCTTCTTGAGTGGATTTGATTTGTTGACTTTTTATCATCTTTCGTTCTCATTTTTTTCTTCCCACACATAAGCATTTTGTTTCACTCATTTTCTATACATAATTAAGAAAATGGATGGTAGCAGCATACATTTTCACATAAAGCTAAATGTCAAATTCATTAAATATTTTATGCTGTCAGGAAGTGCATACGCTCTTAACCAGTGAAGGAAAAGTAGCAATACAATGTGATATCTCTGAGTGACAATTTTTAAAAATATAAGAAAATCACAATCTGTTTGCAGATATTAAATTACTAGAAATTGGGTGCTGGGTAAACTTGACCGGCTGGATTACTTATTAGCTAGTTCTGATTAGTTTAACAAGCATGCAGAAGATCAAAAAGTCTATGCAATTACCATTCCCCTGAGCTATGCCATGTCCCTTTTCTTTGTTTTCAGCAGATATTGTGAGGCTATTGAAAGACTCCCTGGTATTCTATCATATCTAGCAATTCTGAACGTAGTCTCCCTAAAGAGACAGCAAAGAAGTATGTACAAGCTAATTTAATTTTAGTCAAGAAAGTATAGTAGCAAAGAAAGGAGGGTCTGAATACCATTTTTATACTTACTGTATTTCTGAAAGGTGCTGCCATTTCTAATTGTAAATTCTTTAAAGCACTGAAGAATGTCAGTTCAAGCATGCATCTCACAAGGAACTTCCAAAGCAGGAAAAAGAAAAATTCACAATGGTTGCTTAGGAAAATAAGAAGTCTGCAGGACTAAAGTCTCAGTGCCCTTAACCACATAAAAAACAAAGTCAATCCTAAATCTGTTTTTGTATATGTCCTTATTAATACATATATTAATAATTACATACTATAATTATTTATTTCATAGGTAACAAACTCTTCAGAACAGAGGCCCTAACATCAGCAGTGTATAGAACAAGAGTGTCACTGCCTTGGACATATTACAAACAGCAATAATTAGCATAAATTACTGTCTTTCAAATCATTCTGGAAAAATCTGATGCTAGACAACAATAATTTTCCTTAATCTTTCAAGTGAGGAATTCAGAAGTATTTGTAGGCTCCTTCTTGCTCACTGATCCCACTTTTCATTAAGATTGGCAAAGAAACCAGTTTCAAGCCAAGAAAAGCTGTGTGTCTTTGTGAACTTGAACCTGTCTAGTATAGCACTGTTTTGAACTAAGTATGTCCTGCTTAGTGGCTCTGCCTATAAACAGAAGCTCAGCACTATGCTAACAGTTTCCTTGGGCTGGTCTAAGTCAGATGGCAGCATTCAGTTCTTGCTAAATGCAATTCTGTAGGTATAGCCTAGACAAAAAAACTGCTTAACCAAGATTACACAACAAGCAACAAGGCTGGAGTAGCAATCCACTCTCCTGCTCCTAGACATGTATTTTAAAACCTATCCAAAAAGAGACACTCCTAGTTTGGACACATGTACCATATTTCTTTAACTTTATGTACATTTTTGGCTTCTGCATAAGCTTTCATATGATTGCATATAGTTAGCTTACCAGTCAAGATGAGATACGTTTTTCTTTCTTCAGGCTAATAGAAGAGGGAAGTATTGAATGGCAAAGAAAAGACTGCTCTATTCAACATCTTTCCCTGCTTCACTTACCACCAAAATATTGAATGGTGACTAAATGCTAACATGCTTCATTGTAAGTGACTGTTAAGAGTACAGAAAAATATAAGGAGAGAATGAGTTAGGAAACTATATAGGAAGCAAACACTGGATGTGTATTTAAAGAATATTGGAAAGATCAGTCTCTCCCTTCAATCAGTTTTGACTGATCTCTTATCTTGGCTTGAACTACAGTAAATCAAACTCCACCACATATTCAAGTGTCTTCTGTCCATGACACAAAATGATGACACAGTCATCTTTTCAACATCCCATTTTGATTTTCATTGCAATTTTCCACAGTATTATCTTAATAAAAATGAAAACGCTGTTTGGACTAAGTGTAAAAATGTGAATTGTAGTCTCACAAATGAAAATAAGACACTGACCAACTGAAGACTGATGAATTCTTCCCTAGACCCCCTAAGAATAGGGAAAGAAGTAACTGATTCATCTTTTACAAATAAGTAGGGGATTATGTATTAGGAAAAAGTCTAGATACAAGGATAGCTAAGCATGGGAATAGCCACCGAGATACTGAAATCCCCTTCACTGGAAGTGTCTAAGAACATGACATAAAATATATGCCAGAAATCATTTAGGTCAGTGTTTTCAATCTGTGCCCTGCATACCCCTGTGAACCCAAGAAGAAAAGCTATCAGTGAAGGGTAAGAAAGAAAATGTTTTAGTTTTGTATTCATCATCTAGGACCTGTAAACAAACTGGTGAAATGTTAATGGTATATTAAGAAAAAAAAAAAATCTAAATCATTCATCTTGATATTCTAGTCCTGACTCAAAGCAGGAAAACGCTCTTGAAATCCTTTCCTTCTCCTCTGTGTAAGATAGCCAAACATCTCAACATTCCACTTTGCATCAGTTCTCCCAAGTCTATAATAATCTTTCATGACTACCTAAGTATCTCAAAGCATTTCACAAATATTAGATAAACCCCTGTGACACTGAGGAAAAACAATACTGTATGTGTTCACAGTTTGTCTCATGTAATCACTGCCACAAAAAATGTTAGCAAATTACTTAAATTCATGAGTAATTTTGTAAGTTTAAGATTAAAAAAAGGTCTTTGTCATACGTGCACCAAGCAGGTATAATGATTCGTAATCAGCTTGTTAGCAAATCTTTAAGTTCTTTTAGGGGGCATGTTCTTTTCCACTATACACAACAAAATGCTGATCTGTCTGTTACAAGATTAATAGACATCCGTAAATCAGACTCCTTTCTTTTGTTGGTTACCAGGGAAAAATATGATACCCATGTGTAAGCTGCTCTTGCTGATTATTTACAAGAATGTCCAGATTCTGAACCAGCCTCTCTGCTGTCAGAACTGTAGTCAGAGCCTGCCCGTGTATCTAAAATGGACTGCATAAGAGTTACAACTCTCTCTTGTGAGACAGCCTTAAGAGTTGCTGCATACTTAGGCTCTGAAAATGGCAGGGAAACAACAGGAAGCCCACAGTTGCCTTGTGCAGGTATCAGCCAGAACTTATCCACTGACATTACAAAAATCTCTGCAAAAGTCATGGTCATGGGATGCCAGGATACTTTCCCCTCCCTCCTCCCTCTCCCAGGCACTGAGGTTCTCTAAGGCATACATGACAGCTCACTGGTCCAAAGGGATGTGTTAAGGCAGCCTGTGAACTCCAGGAACAGCTGAACGCATCTTTGTTTTTTTTTTTCTGCTTTGGCTTCAGGACAGCAGTCCTCGAGGGGTTCCTAGCTAACACTTACTAGCATTAACATGAAGATGCACTGCTACTGACACCATGTGTAGCACTACTTACAGAGCTGCCAAGTCCAGATGAATACTTGAGGGAGATTTGTCTTGTGCTGGAGTGAGATTGTACACTGCTGGAGGGCAGTTCGAATTTTGTTTCCCTTGTTTTGCTTTCTCTCTCTCCTGACCTCTCTTCCACCCTGCCCTCCTCCAAATCCGTCCATCTGCTCTTGTCCCTCACTCCTTTCCATCCGTGCTGGCAGCACAGGAGGCAGCATACCCATAACTCCCAGCTCAGTTCCTCTTCTCGGCACTTGGCACTCAGCTCCCCTCCCCATTGCCTCTGACACTTGAGCCCAGAGCAAGAGGCCAAGAACATGTTCGCATGTGACAGGACTCATCAATGAACTTCAGGTACTGGAAAATGGAAAATAGAGTAGAAGAGCATTACAGTGAGGAGCAGGAAGAGTTGATTAGAAGTGATTGACAGGGGCAAGTTCCAAATAAGGAGCCTCCTGCTTCAAGACTGGTGACTGTGTTTGTTCCAACACACTGACTAGTAGCAGTGCTATCATCAGGTTTATGAAGCTATTTATAGAGAAACTGAATACAGAGAAACTCAAGAAAAATTCTCACCTTTCCTTTATTGAAGTAAGACTAAAACCAACAGATCACTGCTGAAACCTCTTTCTCTAGCATTAGATGAGTATTTCTTGCTCATCTAAGATCATCTAGCTGGGAGTTCTAGTTCACGTAGATCTTTGCTCTGTCAAGAGCCAAAGAGGAAGCAAGGGCTTTTGGCTCAAGATCTCCAGGTACAGAGATGATTTTGTGAAAAAGAGGTCCTGTCAGAAAAGACAAACATACCATTGGTTTTCCTTATTAGGTAATATATAGAAAAACTGCTTTCTTGTCAGTATATCACCAGCCTTGAATACCAGCACCAAGGAATAAATAGCTGCCTTCTGGTTCTCTGCAGGCTTCACCCTTCAGTGAACAACAGACAGGTTGAAGCAGTGCTGCTGCTGCTTATACATAATCTTTTTTTTAAAGACTAATAAAAAAAGTTCCATTGCACCATGACATCCTGTTGGATCAAATGAGTTGACTACTTCTCACCAGGAAGTGTCCAAGGATTCCAGTAACATTTAGATAGTCTGAATCTCCCACCACAGGAGTTCAAAGTATTCTGCTTCAGAGTGCTCATAGGATGATGTAGGGTCAGAGTTTTAACTGGTGTCTTTCTGTTAGAGCAGATAGACAGGGATTTTCTAAATATACTATCTCAAGAATTCACAAAAGAAATTCAGCCAATGATCTTATGGCCAAACTAGTGAAGGAAACCTAAGTCTTGCAACTTAGCATAAGAAGGCCTGTGTACAAAAGGAAGAACATTCTTATTGACAGAAACCCACTGGTAAAACGGGAGGAGTCAAACAACAAAGCAAAGATCCACGCTGGCCTTCCCACCAGGAAGCTATCTAATCTACATTTGAAATGTGACTGATGCTATCTGCTTTCCAGGGGTACAGCCTAATAGTGGAGTAAAGGAATCTCTTGATACCTCAGTCATGCAAAGGGGGCTTTAGCAGCACCACTGTCTGTGGTATAGACTGGAACTGTGAAACACCAATACATCGTTCAGCTGCAGCACTACAATATCTCCTGAAGATTCTTCTAGGTTAATGTGAGTAAAGCCAGAAAAACACATGCAATATAATCTCTAACCCCGGAATAAGAATAGTATCAACACTAATTGTTCCCCTTCAAAGATCATTTGGGGCATCCTTACAAATGTATCTGCACATCACTCACCTTACCTAAAGAGCTCATGCTGATGTTCCTCTGTAAAAACAAGAAGTAAGAATTTTTCCATCAGCTTAGTAGTGTCTTACTCAAACCAGATAATGATTGGAATCTACAGAAACATCCTTTGAACTCAAGCAAATCTTGTTAATGATCCACCACTTCAAATAAGTGATAATTTCTCAAATTTTCTGAGAAACAGCAATGAAAGTAGATCTTTCAGCATGTGGCAATGGTCAGAAATCTTGTAAGAAGCACATCAGTTGGTTGCTTTTTAAAAAATTTTAGTTCACTGGAGCTATACTATTTTTATATCCTGAGGATTCAGACTATTTAGTGGTCATAAGTGCCTATACACAGCAACAGTCTCAGTTAAAGTGAATGTAGGGTTTTCAAAGTATTGAAAGTGTTCTGGGACAGGATGAAGAATAGGTATAATATAAGATAGCTATCACAAAATTACTCTGTGCAGAAAAGATCTTTCACAAGAAAGGGAAAATTGCTGTTTGAAATGCACTTGTTCAGCATAGCCTCTTTTCTCTTACTCTAAACTCTTTATAATGTACGCATTTTTCTTTTACACTTTTTGGTGGGTAATTCGCACCAGTAAGCCACCACAGTCAGAATGATTTACCTGTCCAGTCTGCACGCAAAACAATTATTAGAAAGTGACTGCTAGTCAAAAAGAGTTAAGGTAAGCAAAAGGAAGTAGGTGAAGGAGACCAGACTCATTATGCTACTCATGGCAGTATATAATAAACAGAACAGTCGAGCAGTGTCACTGGGAAGCTGGTCAGGCACACAAAGCTCCAGGTCACTTACAGGCTGATTCTGAATGCACAAAGCTGGCTTGTAGTTTTCTATATAGTATATAATTCAGGGTATCTTAGATGATAAGGAGTCTTGTACAACAACTGAATTACACAAGACTTTTCTATTCTCATGCTAAGCTTCTATTCAGATAATACGGTAGAAATACAGTTGTAATTTAAACCATAATAAAACTTTACAGCCACAGAAGGATGGCTTCTGTTGATACAGTATGGCTTCTAACATCTCACAGTACTTCACAGTGTTGCATTCACAGATCACATTTAAGAGAGCTGTGACCCGCTAATCTGTTTTGCCCACAATTAATCTTCACCTAAGTCCTGAACTCAGAGCTGATGAAAAAAAGTGAAATCATTGCTAATAATGCTAAGCTCAAACTAGTATTTTATAACTTTCAGCAGAGCTGCACTAACCATGGTGGTGTAACTTCTTGTAACCCCAAAGAATGCACAAAATGAGAATGAATCCACCAGGAATAAGTGGTGTATACCATCCCTAAATCCACCTAGTGAAAAGTTACCCAAAACCATTGAGCTGAAGTTCAAAAAATGAACAGGAACAACCCTCATCTCATTTATTTCCATTTCTGTAACTTGGAATACATCCCCTTAGAGTCAATAAAGATGTGGTCAAATTGGTCAGTCCATCCCGGAGAGTGATTCTGCTGACTCTAAACCAGAGATCTACTGAATATTCTCCAGGCTACAAGAACCATATTTGACTATAAGTCCTCTAATTGTACAATATTCTTAGAAACTTAGAATACCTCTGCATTTCAGATACCTACCTATATTTAGGTGGCTTATACTCCAAGTCACACTCAAATGGTTTAATTCAGTTGCTCATCCATATATAACACCAAGTGAGAGGTCCTAGGATATCCTAACTGGCCTTGAGCTTCTGCTCCAGAAAGGCAGAAATATCCCTTAGGTTCATTATCATATATACCAGGCTTATGAAAATGTCTTGGGTGCTTTACAGACCCTTAAATGGCAGCAGATGTGTATTTTTAGAAAACTGAAACAACAAATAGTGCCTGGAAGCAATGAGAAATTCAGGTCGCAAGGTTACATGTCAGTATATCATTGCAACCCAGTAATGAACTCTGCTTCTCATGAAAGCAAACAAGTATGGTGGCTGTAGCATCATGAAGAGGTAGCTCTGGTGTTGTTTCTGTAGCTCTCATGATCGCTGCTACACAAGACCTCTCTGCATGAACCTTTCCTGTGCAATCCAAACTTATAAGTCTTGACATTTAAGTAATCAGTGATGAATTTGAGTTAACCTAGAGGAATGTCTTTGAGATATGCAAGCTGCTGCCTTCCTTTCAGCTGGGAGTTTCTGTGGTACCATTTCCTTTACAATTCTTTCGTCACTGAGGTTTTTCATACATAGTAGATAGTGACTGCCTTTTGTTTCTTTAAAATAAAAGCTGAAATTTGAGAGGATAAAAGTCCTGGTGGCCCTCCAGTACTTAAACGGGGCCTACAGGAAAGATGGAAAGGGAGTGTAGTGAAAGGATAAGGGGTAATGGTTTCAAACTGAAAGAAGGTAGATTTAGATTAGGTATTAGGAAGAAATTCTTTACTGTGATGTTGGTGAGACACTGGAACAGGTTGCCCAGAGTAGTTGTGGATGCCTCCTCCCTGGAAGAGTTCAAGGGTTTGAGCAAGCTGGTGTGGTGGAAGGTGTCCCTTCTCATGGCAAGGAGTTTGGAACTAGATGATTTTTAAGGTCTTTTCCAATATAAACCATTCTATGATTCTATGGCAAACTGTCAGTATATATTTGCTGTTTTCAAATCATGCAAGTACTATTATATTACAGTATTGACTAAGAGAGAAATAATCCAAGCACCCTTTAACTGCATATCACTGGATCTTAAGAGTCACAGTGGCACAAGTTTAAGGTGCCAAAATCCAAAATCCTCATCCAGTAAAGTCAGTAACATGTTGTGTTTAATTCCTAGGGAAGAAAAGATGAGTCATTCCTGCTGAGACATGAACATATGGCTCTAACAAATCTAGGTACTCAAAGACTGATGCTCAAAGCACTGTGATGATCCTGTAGGATAGTGATACCAAAATAACTTGTATTGCTTTGTAAGAAGATCAGAGAGTCACAGAATCGTTTTGGTTGGAAAAGACCTTTAAGATCATAGAGTCCAGACATTAACCTAGCGCTGTCAAGACACCACTAAACCATGTCCCTCAGCACCACATCTACATGTCTTTTAAATACCTTCAAGGATGGTGACTCCACCACTTCCCTGGGCAATTCTCCCAAAAGCAAACTCCATCACTCAGGTAGCATCAGTTTTCAACAGTTGCTCAAGGGACTTTTCAGTCCAAAAGTCTATTAATAGATTACTTGTGTGTATATGAGAAAAAAAATAGCACTGGTATTCTTCACTGAAATTACAATTCTATCTTAACCTCTCCCACTGCTGACAATTCTACTCTCTCCCTTTCTTAGACATAGAGTTTCATATTGCCTTAGATTCTTTGTATTCCCCTTTTCTCACAGTACAAATGACATCTTAATGATACCCTACCCTTCATCTTTCTTGACTAGAGTTCAGTGATTCCGCACAATTACTAAAAGCTGCTGTCCAGTCCTTCACTCTGCCACTTTCTTATTACGAATTTTAATTTTCTGTATCCTTAGTTTTCCCATTTCCAGAGCATCCTAAAGACAACAATGATGACACTAAAAGCTCTCTGCTGTCTTTCTTCCTCTCCTGCTAATTCAGTCATATCTTCCTATCTCTTAGCACATTAGGGCCCACAGTATTCATCTGCCACCCCTGCAGGCTCCACATAGCCTTTAGTAAAGTTCTGATTTCTTCATTCTCTTCTGTTTGTTTTCCAAACAATTCAAATTTTCCACCCTACTGTATTTGGCACTATTGAGCCTACATCATGCACTGCCAGGAGTGTCCTCCTGTTTATCCAATCTATATTCTCTTTCAAATGTCTCTTTAAAATAAACTCCTTATAGTTGTTCTGCAACCCATGCTTATAAGGCACAGTAGAGTCCTGGTCATCAGATGAGTCAGTAGCCAATATGATTTTGTGGTACAAGTAGCACATCATCAGGACTCTGCTGACCATGGGTCATTTGCTGGGATCAGAGCTACTTTTTTACACATTATAGCTTTCCATAGCAGTTTTCTTACACTGAGCTACTAGCAACTGAGTTACTAGTGCAGAAAGATATTGCCTAGCTCACAGCTGCACTTCACTCTTTTCATATATCTTCTTGAAAACAGGACAGAAATGAACACCCTCATTCTACTCATCTATGCCTTTATAATCAAGTTTTCCTTCTTCGTTGGTCTCTTTGAATGAAACGACAGAAAAAGCAGAGACTGCAGCAGTTTGTAATACTCTGCAGGCAGCATGAGAAGGGATGACCCAATCCTGATACCTGCATGAAGGCGTTTAAGATCCAGTTCAGTTGTCCCACATCTAGGTGTCCAGCGCTACTTGAGATGTCTCAGGTGAAGTGAGAAATCCCATGGCAGGGGACACAGAACCTACAGATGGCTTGAACTTCTCTGGAGTGGCAGATGGGGAATATCAAATGTCTCTACATACCTCTAATGGGAAACTCAATTGAGTCTTCCATGTCTGTAAAGAAGCACAACTAATACTAGTTTATTCTAGTTGTGAAGTGCAGAAATAACTATCTTAATTGATGTGATCTGTGTATGAGGACAGGCTGTTTTGCTGCTTCCTAATTGTTTTAGCATTTGATTGCAATACATATGTTCTTCTTTCAATAGCAGATCTTAGATTGCTCTAAACAAGTTAATTATATTTCACAACACCCTTATGCATTAAGGAAGTATTAATATTCCCATTTTGCAGTCAGGGAAAAAAGGAGGGGAAAAAAGGGTATGTGGCTTACTGAAGGTTAAACAGTAAGTGGCAAAATCTGAAGAGGAACTCCCAGACTTTCAGCTACAGCTTGAATTTCCCACAGACCATTAACTGCCATGCTAAATATAAGGATGATAATAAATGCATGATTTTAGGGTCTAAACTGCAGAAAGCTATCCTACACAAATGATGGTTTTGTGAAAGGATGCAGGAACTTGTATTAAAACTTCAGTGCTCCTGTCACTGTAGTGGTAAACATCTACCTGGGAATTCAAAAGGCTTCGACAATCCATATCACTGCAATGACAGGAAAAAAGCTGCTGGCACAAAGGATGGAGAAAGACCAAGAGCATCACCAAGAAAGACATCCTTCCCTTGGAACATCACCCTGCAAGACTGTCATGCTTGGGGATAATTTCTGAGCATATTGGAAACAGTCTCATCTACTTTTCTACAAAGAAATGGCAATTTTAAGCAGATAATTCATAGGAAAAAAAAAAAAAAAGATACTGCTGTAACATCCAGTTGTGTCAGGATGAGAGATCCACTGTGTTTTAGATACTATACAAAAATAGCGATGCAAAGAGATTATAAGCCAATTTAAGCATGGACAACAGGGGGTGTAACAGACAGCAGGAGGAATGCAGTAAAGAGGAGGGATGAGAACAACAATTACAAGAATTAATGTCTTCATATGCTGCTATAAACCCAATCTTATATTCTGAAAAGTATGGCTGCGGAGTTGTATGAGGTATGAAACTGACAATTTGGTCTTTCACTAATTTAAATTTTTACTACTTTACTTGAATTGCACCAAATGGGAGAAGCAAAAATCAGTTATAGGCAAATCAAATGTTTTATGATTGTGTATATCCATCCTGACTCCGCCAGCAATATAAATGGCAGTCTTGTTTTTTAAAATGTAGATCCTGTACCCCTACTAAGTATGTCCAACTCTCCCTAAAACATTCTTGAGGTGACTGCTAGGTTTTTTACTCATTCCTCACCCCATTCACTCACTGTATATGGACTGTACATATTTTTTTAATAAATATGCATGAGATTCTAGGACATATTTCACATTGGAATGTTAGTAACAAGTCCCAAAGACTTTTGGGATAGAGTTTGATCTTTTTTTGAAGAGATTGTATAGTTTGATTGCCTGGGACAGTAGGGGACTTCACTGGAGGAATATGGACCCTATATGCTTTCCAGTTTATGAAGTATTTGGAAGTATTCAGCATTTACAGGAAAGACACAGATATACTCTATACCCAAGACAAGTAAAGACACTGCACAACACGATAAAAGCACAGTTCAGTCTCCATGTCCTGTTTGTTCTAGTTTAATGGCTGAGAAATCAGCCTCCCATTAGCTGTCTGTCAGACACCCATCCCACATGTCAATTCGACGCTTTCAAATCCGTTCACTCCACAAAGTCTTTCTATTGTATATTGATCTTTGCTGATGTGAACGGAGAATACTAGGTTTATGACAGATGAAAGCTATCAGCAGACTCTAATCTATTTATCTATGTAAATATTTATAGTTCAGTAAGCATTATGGAGTTTGAACATTAATTCATTTCAGTGATTACCATTCTGACCTGGGTTCAAGCCAGCAACATCATCAGTCCCAAGCCAGCCATATCCCCACAACAAGGGTTCTGGCCTTTAGAAATGTGCACAGTTTCTAGAAAATATTGCCTGGAATAAATCATATTTAAACAATCTTTGAGATACCATAGCTCTCACATCATTGGACTGCTCGCTTGCTCGCCAGGAACAGCAGTTGATATATTTCAAGTACTGTTAGCACAAGTTAGCACAATTCCTACTAGACAAAACTGTGGAAACTGCACGTTCTCTGTCTGACAGCCAGAACAGGGCACAATCATGCAATACAAACTGAAGTAAGCCTGGTATTTGAGTATGAAAATTAGCTGGACATGAGCTCTGCTTTTAATACTTAGGACTCTTTGTATCCTTGCACCACCAGCTTTCTACATGTTGATCTTTGTATATGAGAAAAGCTACTTCTTAACTCCAAGGATACCACATAGGATGCAAAACAAAACATTCTCCACAACTGCATGCAGAGAACAGACTGCATTTGACTGTAAATCAAATTTGGTTTAGGGTTCTATGTGATTTTGTGTATATCTTTGCTAACATTTATATCTACATAATTTTTGTTTGTTTGTTTCAAAAAGAATGGAACTCAGGTCTACCTTGTCTTCTACCCAGATCACTAATTCTTCAGTGGGACTATGTGAGTACAATGATGTTGCACTGTTCCTCTATTGGTTAAGCGACTGGCCCTTAGATAACTTTTCCTTATCAATTTGCCTTTTTCCATTTTGCCAAATTTTATCTATTTCCTGAGTCCCTTTGAGAATTAGAAATTAACATCTTTTGCTTCTTTCTGTATATATAGAAGGCTATACATTAGCATCCTTGCTGCCTGGCTAACAAAGTCAATACACTGAGGGGAGTTAACTGGTAGGCTTCTGCAGCCCTTAGCAAGGATTCAGCTTGGCAGAAGGGAAAACTGCTGGGTTTGAGGTCTTTTAACTGTTATGGTAGGCTATGGTTTTGGACACATAAGTAAATTGTGACCAACCACCTGTTGGATCCATATGCTTTAAAGCTGATGGCCAAGCAAAGAAAATGCATACTGAATGCCGTCAGTACAGCCTCCTGTGTGCTTTGTCAGGGGAAGGGAGGAAAGGGCTTTTTGCATTAAAAGGCATTTTGCAATTCATAAAATTAATTAAAATGAAGCAATCATAAACACATATTCAGAAAAGTACTTGGGAAGAGCAAGTTTTCACCACACAGAATTTTGACTCTAGGATGAGAAATATACTATTATTAAAATAATAAAATCTCTTTTAGTGCTACTATCCACATGCCCGTTGTGAAGCTGAGTGTGGAGGAGGCTGACGTGTTGATTTCAACCTTTACCTAATTAAAGATGTTGTAAGGCTTAAACTAAAGCTTGCATATACTATTAAACAGCACATCAGATTAGAAGAAAGATGTCTGTTCTGCTGCATTCCTCCTACACCAAGAGGAACTGTTTCAAACATTTCATTCTGTAGACGTGAGGGCATGGAGGATGACAGACAAATTGACCACTAAAACCAAACCTGCAGAATAAAGATGAATAATCAAAGCCCATGCTATCACTTCATACTTCCTCCAAACACTGCTGTACAATTACTGACTGCCAGCAGTTCTGCTGCAAACCTCAGCATATGGCTTCAAGTTGCTCTGCTCCTGTATCAATGCACAGAAATATGACACACCAGTGTACAAATTACCAGTAGTGTTTTTTTCAGTCACTTCTTCTGTAGGTTGCATATGAATCTCCTACCCCTGCCAGGAAAGGAGAGCATTTCATTATGGTTTATTTTAAAACTGCACTTGGATCATTTTATTGAAAAGCACTGCACTGGCGTAAATCTCCTTCCACCATCACACAAATGCACTCCCCAACACAGACTCCAAACTGAACTATAGAGTTAAACAAACTATCCACTTGGACAGAGTAAAGAGTTTAAAGGTCCCTTTGGGCTCCATTATTTAATGTGTCTTTTTATACCATCCACACTATGGGTTATGTTGCAGCAGCATTTTGCTCCAGTTGCTTGCCAAAAGACATTTGCCATCGAGGAGCCCTGAGCAAGCAGTCACATCTGTGTCCACTCCTGTACCACCCATTTAGCAGAGACAATGATCACTAGAAACAACAAAGGAATCACAGATAAAACAAACAATGCTGTGAGCCAGAGATCACTGCCATCCCAGGCAAGTTTGCCATGAAAATACTCAAGAAAAAGGGAGGAGATAGAAGAGAAATATCAAACATAGAACTATAAAACTTACATCTCGAAAAGGTTTAACCCACACACACACCCAACCCCACATCTGAGGAGCATTTTCTAGCACACTGCTAGGAGCAAGAAAGACTGAGCAGTGCACATGGGAAGCAGACAAGCACCCGCTGTCTCCTCCCATTTGAAGCCAAATAGTCTACGAGTCACTAGACACAAGGAACAATAATTGTTATTATTATAGTAATGATAGTAATAGAGAATCACCAACCTTGAGGATCCCAGTTCACCTGTTTCCTTGGAGTCTCAATTGGAAATTTCATCGCTTCCTTTTTGCACAGGGAGGAAAAAGAATTAAATAAATTCCCAGCCTTCCTGTCTCGATGCTGCAGTCAAATAAATTAATTTCAAATTATAGGGAGCCTGCGCTGTTTGACTGAGGGGAACTGGTGGTTGCCAAGGAAAGAAATACACAAATAAATCAAAGAAGATGGGGAGGGGCGGAGTGGATGGGTTTATACCGGCAAGGTGAGGAGGGTGCAGGCACCCCAGCAGAAAGAGGAGGATGAAGCGAGGACCGGAGAGGGTCGCGGGGCGGGATCGGGAACGGAACAGGATGAGATAGGCAGCGGGTGCAGGGTGCTGATGGCTTCTGGGGAGGCTCCCGCAGCTGGCTCGCCCAGTCCACCTGCAGATGTCAGGGTGGCGGGTCCCCGCTGCAGCCCGGCCCCTCTGCTGCGCCCACCTGAAGAGGCACCAGGGCTGGCGACCCCGCAGGCTGACAAGGATGGGGGAGTCAGCCAGGCCCCCCACCCCAGGGACACCTCCGACACGCGCGCACACACTCTCTAGCCTCAGCCACGCCCCAGAAAGGAGCCCACCTCAGTTCAGCCCCGGGCACTAAGGGGTAACAAAAGTCAGCCATGCGGGGCGAGCCGCAGCGGCATGCCTGGGGCGAGGCTGGGGAGCACCCCGGCTGAACGCAGCAGCAGCCTGGCACGACGAGGAGAGCCGGAGCAGGAAGAGAAAGAAGAGGAGGAGGAGGAGGAGGGAGCCACCCTATAGCTTTGGAGGGAATTCACGGAGCCCCTCTCTGCACTGGCTTAAAAAGGGGGTGGGGAGAGGCTGCGAGTCCCTTTGTAAGAGGCGGTGGCGGGGTGCCCTAGGGAGGGGGTGGGCTCCGGCTGGTACTTACTGGGTATCCTTCCCGGGAGGAGGATGCAGGCTTGTTTGGCGGAGTTTGCAGCCGGAGACACGCTCGGCTAAGCTACGAGCAGCAGTAGCGGCGGCGGCAGCACATGGCAGGAGTACGGCAGCATCCAGAGCCTCTGCAGCACAGGGGGAGGGGAAGGGCTGGGAATCGTCCGAGACCCCGCAGACTCTCAGGTACCAAGACCGGACACCATGAAAGGAGGGGACTCCTCCTTCCCTTTCTGTCCCCGCTCCTCTCCGCGCTGTGGACAGGGATAGACGCCTCACGACAAGGCAAAAGCAGAGCTGAAAGATAGCCAGGCTGCGGGGAGAAGGCAGGAGAGCTGGGAGGGAGGTTAGGGGCCTCCCGGAGACCCCCCAAGCTCTCAGAGGGGTCCGGGGAAATGGAGGACACTTGGCTTTACCTTGTGCAATTACCAGACGCTCGCCGCTTTCCAAGTCTGCATTCTCCCTCCTCTCCCTCCTGCTCCAGGCTTTCCCTCAAACCCAGAACAGGATGGTAACACCAGAAAGGTCTCCACTTCCAGCTACAATACATGCCCCAGCTCCCCCCCCCCTCCCTTAGCCAGGAAAACAAAACCCCAAACCCTCTGGGGGCCTGAAGGAAGACTGAGAGGTTAACCCTGTCCTGCCTCCTCTCTTCCACAGTGGAAATCAACTGCTTGTGTGAAGGGGATTGTTCACTGGGTGATGGTTTAGGGGAGAGATCCACAAATTCACGTGGGTCATGGGCCAGCAACCCATATCAAGAGTCAGTCCTGAGGTCCACAGGCAGGACCTTGTGATGTAAGCCTGGTACCTGTGATAATTTGTCCTCTGCTTTTTGCTCTGTATTGCTTTTTGCTCAACTGCCTTCTCTGTCTTGCTTTCCTATCTGTTGCTCATATGTTAGCTTAACCTTGTAAGACAAAAGATTTCTATCTGCCCTGGTGAAAAGAAAAGAAAAAGCTGCTAAAAAGTGTGGCTCTCTTCAGGAAACTTACTGTGAAGGTTGGCACACTAATCATATCCACATTCAGAAGCTAAACAAATACACACATCCATGCTTGTCCCCAGTCTTTGTTCAACCCGAAACAGGAAGGGGAAATCAGCATTTGTGAATCCACACCTTCATTTGGTGGTCGCGAGCAAGATCCTATAAAGCAGTCCGTAGTTGGAAGAAACTAGATGGAAGTAGTGCAGCAAGTTTTCTTGGCGGGAAGGTGCTGGGTGTCTCTCCCTAATCCAAGCACCCCTGTGGCTCTTGTTTTGTGCTGTACAGGAGGAGGTGGGAGAGGCTGCTCTAAGGGAGGACATGGTGAGAATGATAATGAGCCTGCTCAGACTTGAATTTGAGATGTTTGTAATGATGACATCAGGAGCACAACATATTTCCCTTGCAAGCAAGCAATGATGTATTCTGAACAGGCTTCAGGATTCCTGTTGATGTTACTACTGCAAACTGCATGAAAACAGAAGTGAGGGTAGACTTTGCTAATTGTCCTGTGTGATCATTTGAATCATGTTTGGAAAATCATTTAATAATTCCAATAACCAAAAAGGCTTCAAAGAAGGCTTCTGAACCCCCAATAAGCTCATATATAAAATATGTATCAGTAAAGAACTATGTATAATATATATGCATGTATATAACTTTTTCTCAGCATTCAAAACACTTTCCAGTGTGCTTACATCTTCCTCACACATTACTGGGAAAAACCCAACACATAGACATATATTACTCATTTGTGTCATCCTAACCCAAGCACTGCTTTGTCTTTCTGCCATAACTGTCAGCTGATGAGGTGGGTATTGTGCCACAGACATCTGCCTGCTGAGAACTCACCTAAGATCACCAAACTCAAACAGGTCTCTGGGAGGCCAGCAGCATTATATTCCTGCTAATATATACACAGGAAGTATATAGTCAAGAGGTGAAATCTTTAGGTAGTTCATATCAGAAATGCATCCTGATTATTACTGTATAAAGAAGAGGAATTTTCATGTGGCCATATGAATCCTTTATTATTAATTATTATTAATCATGTATTTGTTTGACTTACAGTAACACTAAGTAGATAATAATGACACAATACCATATTCCTGTTTCTTGTACCCTTTTAATGTTCCCATATTCCCAAAAAGTGTCTGTAAGCTCTACATAAACATTTGCCCTAGCTATAGGGTTTAAAAACCTTGTGGCAAATCAATTGTGATCTGTCAGGTACATGAATGCATGACATAATGTAATTGTTTTGAATTTTTTTACCCTGTTATGATCATGGAAATCTTGCTCAATTATTTTGATGCCTCCGACCTACAGTTTTATCTAGTGGGCCAATTTATTCCCAAAGTAACTCATTTAAAATCAATGGGGTTACTCCAGAGATGGATTTGGCACAATGAGCGCATCTTTCACTGACAGCACAGCTGTTGCATAAAAACATAACTATTATCTTATGCAAATAAAAGGCCTTTCACCCCTCAGTGATGTCGAATTCTCATGATAGGGAGAACTGGTGCCTTGAAGCTATAGTGTTTCAAGCTGTTACTCTGTCAACTTTTATAACCTAAGTGGATTCAGTAATGTTTAATATTTAAATGAAACACCATCAAGAAAACCCCCCAAACAATCTATTTTAGTACCTGTATAAGAATTCTCAGGACTCAATATCAGTAATTTATCAAACGTGTTTTCCTAAATATTCCTTTTCATTTAGGGCTCATTGTTCATAATGTCCTCAGACTTGCTGTTAGTTGAGAATCAGTGCCTTACAGGAGTGGGCCTGTGACAGTCACAATACAATAGACAAGAGGCTTTCTATTACAAGCAATCTCACTGAAAGAAAAATAAAATGCTAAGCGCTCTTTTACTGTTCATTAGTAATATGGCATGAGAGATTTAGAAGCTGTTCTGCTGTAACTCAAAGAAAGACATAGCAGAGCAGATGAATAAATATTTCTTATACCTACTTAAATCCAGTGAGCAGGAATGGAAAAATGCATTGATAATAGATAAAAATCATCTGTAATGTTTATGTTGCATTTCTTGGATGCACTGAAGAGATGAAACATGGTTAGATGGAAGTCTAGACAGTCTTTGTGTCATCACTTTGCAATATGCTTATTTGTGTATATAACTATTCAGTTTATGGTTAACTGTATGTATTCTGTTTATTGACACAGAAATGATGTTATTTACACTCAGAGCAAGAAAGTTAGAGAAGTGCATCCATTTTTTTATATTCTGTTGACCTATCCTTTAGTAGTATGAATTTGGACAGGATCCAGTGCAGAATTCTTTTATAACTTCTTTATTCTCTAGAAAGTCTTCTGCGTAGGGGGACATTTAAAGCCTCTCTAGGATAACCTGAGGACCTTTTTTCAGGTGGTTTTCAGAAGTTTTAGTGTAGTTAGGAATCAAAAAGTTAACTGAGAATGAGGATTACTTTGTACGGTAAGGAAAAATAACCTACTATTTTTATTGTCTTCTACTGCATGCAGCTTCTTACCATTTTTTTAAGTTGTAGCATGCAGTGCTGTGTCTTCATTCATTCAAGGATCAATCCACAAAATCAGAAAATTTACTTATTGGCAAAAATGTTTTCAATGAAATCAGCAATTCTACCTGAGGCTACTACATCTCAGTAATCATAGAATCATAGAATCATAGAATATTAGGGGTTGGAAGGGACCTAGAAAGATCATCTAGTCCAACCCCCCTG
>WUAM01000431.1:62919357-62952017 GCA_024336885.1 Actenoides hombroni | reverse complement strand
CTGTTTCCCTCGCCCCGTTGGGGGGGGGGGGGGGGGGGGGGGGGGGAAGGGGAAGCAGGGGGGAGCTGGCTGGCTGTGTGGTGTTTTGCTGCTAGCAGGGGTTGAACCACAATACTGGTGTATGCTTCTTTTTTTTTTAATCATTAGGACAAACTTTTATCTACTATAATATTATAAGCTAACATTCAAGTCCTCCCAAGTACTTGCATTCTTTAAACATGTGAGCATGCTATCTTCAGGAAGTCGCGTGTTTCAGGGTGGGTATCCAGCTAGACACTGAATACTACTCATATGTAGTAGTGTATGGTAGAGAAATACTTAAAGAAATAAGAAAGAAGGTTTGAGACCATTGCGGAGACAGTAATTCTAAATCTAATAAATTCTTGCTGTATGTTTGGAAAGTTAATATTTTATTTATTATTTATAAACCAATTTACCTTTGTTTTTCCCTACGTATATTTAAAGCACAAATGGAGATTAGGAAGAATTGTATCACAAGGGCAGTTTAAAATGAAGCATTTGATACAGATAAGCAGGAATGTTGTCCTTTGGCTTTAAAGAAAATTGTATAAAGACAAAACAATTGCAGGACAGGGTTGAAAAAAATCTACAGCATTTTCTTCTTTTTTTTTTTTTTTGTAATTGTTTGTCCCTTCCCTGCTGCTGCTCTGGCAGCTTTACAGCAAAGAGCAGTGGGAGCGCTATTATTGCAGACACTGCCTCAAATACTGTTAAGCCACAGAAGCCTACATTATATAAAGGCTGGCCTTTCTAGGTGTGAATTCCTCATAGTAATTCAGAATTGCCTTGATATTTGTTACACTTCATAAGAGTAGGGCTTGAGTTTACTGATCCAGATTTAGTGTAATTTCACAACAAAGTCCCAAGAAAGTAGTCTGCAAATTTCCATGGATACTAATTATTTTCATTTCATTTATTTTCTTGAGATACATTTTGTTGCTTCCCCAACTAATCCTAGTCATTTGAAATTTATAAGGACCTTGGGGAAATTATATTAAAACATTATTAAAGGAACAATTTGTTTTGCTTCAATCTCAGCTAATTAATAGTCATACACTGTGTTAACCATCTTATGCAACATGCTGCTGCACTTAAGTAGAACTACAGAGTGTAGTAGCTGCAAGAGTACTCTAGCAGTCATTATATAAGTTGCAAACAGCAAAAAAAGAAACCTGGAAAGCCATGTGCTGGGCATGCAGGAGGTAAGAAGCTATGAGAGGTAGAATTAAGGGGCTTTTAACATATGTGGCATGGCTTCTTGCACCCCCCAGTCTATAAGTATGCCTGCCTTTGTGAACGCAGCTGAAGGCCACTCAGAAGAGATTCTCACTCATCTTGGGTAGGTCCAGCTTGCTGCTTCATCCCATGAAGGGTGGAAAGCTGGAGGTGACTGCTTAGTGTAGAGCAGCAGAGTTACTGCCCCAAGAGCTGTAGTGCCTCCAGTTGCTAGGGAATGCTTATGTGGCAATTGCAGACACTTAAATTGACAGATGAGAAGTAGGATGGGACTGGGAGGACCATATGGACCTTGATAGTAATAACAATTTTGTAGAGATTGGCTGCATGATTTTATAATTGCTGTTAAGTAAACATGGTATATTTACTGTGTTGAAGAAATCTTACTTGTTTTGCTTTACATTTTAAGCAGGGTCTTGGAAACCTTAAAGGAATACTTTGTATACAGTAGTTTTTGTAGTAATAGCTTATCTCTTGTTAAACTTTGCTATAAA
This sequence comes from Actenoides hombroni, assembly GCA_024336885.1. Lineage (NCBI taxonomy): Eukaryota > Metazoa > Chordata > Aves > Coraciiformes > Alcedinidae > Actenoides > Actenoides hombroni. Next base: position 62,950,266 of record WUAM01000431.1, on the reverse strand, counting down.
CATCATGCAGTTTTTAAAATTGTAAGTTGTGTAATAGACAGTGATTGTGAGCCTGACAGTACAGCATTTATTTTCAAGGAGGAGACATAGAACTTTCAATTCAGGCTTCTTCATTTTTCAGAACAACTGGTTGTTTTAAGTTTTGTCAGCATCTGTACTTGTCTAGAGTTTCCAGTCTATCTAACTGCCAGAAGATTGAATGGCAAACCAAATTCTTCTTGCATTAATAACAGATTTATGCAATAATGTGTTCTTATTGGTAGGATGATTTTCACACAATTGTAAGTCCTTCAATCTGTTAAACTTGCATTTTAGTGTAATACTAACCACCATCAGTGTCTATGTGCATGTCACTGAAGTGGTCTAATGATTTCTTACAGGGAAGTACTGCCATTATATCTTGGTGTTTAGGTTGTTACTTAACTACACTATTGTACTTCAGTGATAGTATAACGTTTAAAGATTAATTTTTTTTTTTTCTCTCTGAAAAAGGTCCACTACACTCATTTGTGAGTTCTTTGGGAAAAGATTCTCTGCTTTATCTTGTCTGTCAAAATACATGTGTTCTTTTTTCTAACATTTGTTTTGTTTGATACTTAAAGCGAGCGAATACCCAGCTGTTGGCATTCCCAGATGTGGTCCAGCAAGTCCATTTAAAGGACACTTGAGTACTAAGAGTAATGGTAAGTAACGCGTGTGCTTTAATCAGAAGGTTGATGTGGTTCCTTTTATGTGAATTCAATGATTTTTTGATTAAAATGTTTTTATAATTAAAACCTTGCATTGAGGTCAGTTGGTCAAGTTTAATAGTACTTACATTAGTATGCATTACTGAAAGTATGTTTGAGGAGTGAGTTTTGCCTTGACTGTACAGCTAGCTAGAAACAGCAGGATATCCAAATATATATATGTGTGTGTGTATGTCATGACTATATTAGCTGGAATATAAATAGGGTTACTGCTTTAAAGAACCCTTCAGGTTAAATACATTCCTTTACAGTTAGTAGTTTACATGAGCTAGTATATATTTCTGTGCCATACTGCCACCTCTGATGCTTTTTTTCAAAAGAGCATAGAATGGAGACACAGGAAGTATCCATGCTGACGTTTTCATAGTCCAACTTCTGTCACTTCTGTAGCTATTTATGAGTTAATGGCACAGTGGGGGGAAAAAGAAACCCCAAAAACAAAGACAGGATGATTTTGTCTGATTAGCAGCTGCTAAAGAAAAATGACTGCTATTGGGCAAAGAAGTTAAGTACACAGTAATTTAAAGTTTGTGGCTCTGAATTGCAGTTAATAAGTGTTTGAAATTATAGTATTCTTGTGCCTGCCTTTATAACGTTTGAATATATTTTAATCTTACAGCTTTCTGCATTGACTCTTCCCGAAGTCTAACTAGCCAGTACCTGATCAGAGATCACATGGTGTTTCATTATAACAAAATTCTTTCAGCCAAAGGTAAAAATGTGCAGATATGAATGAACTTTCTACCCCCAAATTTAGCTCATTCTTTCAGAATAGGCTCATATTAAGAGGGAATGGCTTGGATTGTAGGAAGTGTGGTTTTCTTCCTGTTTCATACTCAGAGTGATGTCAGCACAGAGATATGGCTGCTACTTAATAATACCTTTGTATTATTGGAATGGGAAGTTTTGTATCAAAACATTTTCCTTAAATGCTACCAAAATGCTGCTTTAATTTTAGGGTATTTTGTGCTGTATTCTCTTTGTTCTGCTTTTGTTGAAATAATGAATAACTAAATAATATGATGGACTGAAAATCAAGCAGAGATTCATAATAAAAAGCATACAGAATTTATTTTAGGAATGAATGCAGAACATTTTTAGTTAAACTCGGACCACTGTGTTGTGTCTCTTTTTTTTTCATATTTAAAAATATTCCTTACCTTTTGTGCATATTTCAGTCAATGATACTACTTTGAAAACTGCCTGATTGCAAATGAGAAAATCATGTTACTAATCTGTATTATTGACCACTAAAGTATTTTTTTTATATATATTTTAATATTAGAGGGTGCTCATGTTTATCAAAGGACAAATACTATGAAATCTGGAACTCAAAAGACTACTGAACTTATACATGTTTGTATGTTTCTTAGTTATGATCGTGATCAAAAAGTTTTCAGAATTTTACTCCACGGTGAAGTGACAATACCCTGTTGTTTGTTGAAAACAAACTGTGTTACAGCCAAAGTTATTTTTTTTTAAGATCATTTAAAGAGTATGAATTATGGTGTTCAGAAAAGTTAGTATCATACACAGAGCTAAGTCTGTAGATAGTTGTTAATGTTGTTTCACAGTTCACAGCCTATTTTCATTCTTTATGGCATAAACCTGTCTTGGGGGTCTCAATCCTAGAGATATTGGTGCTAGGGCTTGGCAGGATGTCCTGAGAATTGAAATTAGAGGCATAGAAGTTTGCAGGATATGAGTTATAAAAGAAATGTGTTTTGAATGCCTTCCAAAACACTATATGCTCTTTTTCTAGGTATATTCAGAAATAGGTTTTTGGAGGTGGTTCTGCTGATTCTCTTCATCATCCCTCCTTTTCTTAATGTCTGCTTTAAAGAGAGGTACACTGGAGCTTTGGATTCTGCCAGAGTCCATACACACACATATAATGTCATCTCTCTAGCATGTAACATACTCAGTATCCTCAGGTGTGCAGTTAAATGCCATCAGCTCAAAGTGTATGGAAACCTTTTTTAAGACGTCCTCATTTAAATGATTCTTCCTTCAAATATGTGTTTAATATCTTTATCTCAAAAATTCTCTGACTGTATTAATATCAATCTGATACTTTAAATGCACAGTAACTAGCATATTTTAAAACAGAGAAAAAATGCTGCGTTCTAATTAAATCAGTCTTTGTTCAGTGTTATTTTATTGCTACTTTTTCCTAGTCGTCACAAATACTAAGTAAATATTGAATCAATCACATTTATTTTTTTTCTTCTTTTCAGCAGCTGTAGACAGTTCAGTGCCCAAAAGTAGATTGACCAGCATCAAATGTAAGTATTTGTGATACATTAATTCTGCAAAAGCTTCTGCAAAACTAAATTAACAAAACAAAAGAGCCAGAGGAATGGAAGAGTAACAATAGAATATAACCCGTATTAAAACTTTCATGTACCTGCTTGTTCCTTCAGCTTTTTCTATACTGTTTCAGCTATTTGTAAGAATATGCAGTGAATGTAATGCTAGTGAGGTGGACCTAGGATGTTAGTGAGTATTTGTGCTTAGGATCACAATTAATTCTGCTTAGGATTCTTTTCATCCACACAGTTAATGGAGCATGCAAAGAGAATTTCAGCATTTTCTTCCGGTATGATTTGAACTTGGAACTTTCAAGAAGAGAGCTTACTAGTGCAAGGCCAAGAAGCATTTTGGAGCCATGGGCACCTGGGGACTGGGACTGAAAATTCTCGCTCCTTTTCACAGAAAAAAAAAGAGCAATACAGAAGTGCACAGCCTCACAGCATGGATTAAATTGCAGTTACTTTTTCTGGGAGTTGTCTCAGTTCTGAACACTGTTTAATGATACCAGTGCTGTAGCCTTTCTTTATAGTGTTAGTAGGAGAGCAATACTTTGAAATAATTAATTTACAGAATACTAAATAAAATATATTAGAGGGGATAAGTAGCAGCAGTTTGTTAAAATAGCAAAGATGTATTTCTGTTATCTGTCTTTCCAGTAATACAATTAGGGAAAGTTCTTTTTTCTCCATTTCAATATCTAGGTACAACTGCTGAGGTACTGGAAAAAATTAAAGTATTCTTTTAGGATGGGAAGATAAATCTTCAGAGGACAGAATACTTTGTGGTTACTCTCAGATGCAGTCAAACCACAGTGATACTGCCTTGTAAAATGATCAGAGGAACTAGAGCAGATGCAGGAAATCAGTCATCCTGTTGGCAGAAAGACTCAATTTCATTAGAATTTTTTTCAGTACTACTGCATAAGTTGAGACTGAATTAAGCAACAAGCTGCACCATGATCAAAGGTGTGCCTTCCTTTCCTGATTTTTAAAAGGTGCAGCATAAGCAGCAACAGTCTTACAGGGATATCTAGAGTCTGCAGATTGTAGTAGGAATTTCAGATCACCTGTTCTGCAGTCATCCTTCTCATGCTGCAGCTCTACTAAGATTTGCTTTGAAACAAACATGAAAATACATGTTTGGTGTAAGAAGAAAATTTACACCTATGTGTTTGTATAATAAAAGCCTCATGTAGATTTTCTTTCTGCATTTGCTAGATTCTTTCTTAGGTTCCCTAATTAACAATTATTATTCTATACATTTTCAGGTCTTGGTTCTATCTCAACACCAAAAAATGCCCATTTATTTTAGATTTGGCTGTTTTTACAAATAAAACACTTCTGAGCTGATAGCTTGTGTGTTTCACACCAGAATGAGTTTCCCTGAATAATGAGTTCATTTTGGGAGACAGTGACAGTGCCTTAACCTTCCAGGTAATTGTCATGGCATTAGCAGGTGTGCTCTGTTGTGAGGTAATTTCCATTTCAGATAGGAAGGCTTTGTGCAATATGTTTCTCTTCAGTTCATCTTACTCAGACTGGTGTCTGACTATGTAACTTTGTCCTGGTCACAGACAGAACATTAATCTCCTGTACAGGGTGTGATGGAAACATCTCACCTCTGTTGTTGCCTTTGGTTTTACCCATCTGTTTGATGAAATTGGTACACTAAATCCTCATTAAATTGCTCTTTCACCTTTGTTCAAACTGGGCTACAAAAAGCTGCTGCTGTGTTTTATCTTACTAGAACATGCATGCAACCAACACAGCCATAGAAGATGTTTCCTATTCACAAAAGAGAAAAAATTAAAGGTAAGGGAAAAAAAGCCTTTGATTACAAAAAAAAAATTTCCTCAATTCACCAACTGTTATTCCAGCCTAAGACTTGGGAGTGCCCATTGTTACTTAATTGAAATTTATTATATTCCCCATGTAGAACTATGTCATAAAGTGAAGCGGAGCATCGTAGTTCAAGGATTGGGATCCTAGTTGGTAGCACAAGATTCATTTGGAAGGAATGTTGGTCTTCCTTCTTGGTCTCAACATCTGATTTCACTGGATTTCAGCACTTGCCCCAGACCCAAGGCTAGATGTTCTATAACTTGTTTGCTCGTTCTGTTTATCATTTCAGAAGATGGTCTTTCTACCTGATAGAGATGCTCATTCATACATTCCCTGTGTAGTGATTTCTAGTGATTTCTCTTCAACAGCTCAGTCTGTATGCACTGTCATTTCTCCTGTTCTTTTGGGAGCTTAACTTCTGTCACGTACCTGCCTTCATGGAATCACAGACATATTGGTCATAAGGGTTCCTCAGAGGTCATTTAGTCCTCTGTGAGCTTCCTGCTCAAGATGGGACTTCTGCCAACACTAGAACAGTCAGCCAAGTCTTGGAAACCTCATAGGATGGAGATTCTGCAACCTGAGTAACCTGTTACAATGTCACAGTATCTACATAGTTAAAAGATTTTTTTTTTTCCCCCCAGATGTCCCAGTTCAAACACTGTTGGGATTAGAGCAGAATGTATTTGAAAGCATTTATCCTGGTAATTCCTTTTAAAAAAAGGCAAATTTAAGGGTTGAATATAAGGGGTTTAGATGTCATAGTTGAAAATGTTTCCTCAAAGTCAGTGGCAAAAGTGTCTCAACTGCAATAGGTCCAGGATTTTTGTGTATACGTTTGTACCCGATACTTAGAGTCATAGAATGGTAGGTGTTGGAAGGGATCTCTGAAGATCAAGTCCAACCCCCCTACCAGAGCAGGATCACCCAGGGCAGGCCACACAGGAACAGATCCAGGCAGGTTTTGAAAGTCTCTAGAGACGGAGACTCCATCACCTCTCTGGGCAGCCTGTTCCAGTGCTCTGTCACCCTCACAGTGAAGAAGTTTTTCTTCACGTTGAGGTGGAACTTCCTGTGTTCTGGTTTCTGACCATTACCTCTCATCCTATCAAAGAGCACCACTGTAAAGAGACTGGCCCCTTCTACTTAACACCCACCCTTCAGATATTTGTAAACATTAATAAGATCCCCTCTCAGGTTTTCCTTCTCCACACTAAACAGCCCCAGGTCTCATCCTTTCCTCATAAGAGAGATGTTTCAGTCCTTTCATCATCCTCCTAGTAGCCCTCTGTTGGACTCTCTCTAGTATTTCCCTGTCCCTCTTGAACTGGGGAGACCAGAACTGGACACTTTACTGCAAATGTGGTCTCATTAATGCAGAGTAGAGGGGGAGGAGAACCTCCCTCAACCTGCTGGACACAATCTTCTTTATGTACCCCAGGATACCATTGGCCTTCCTGGCCACAAGGGCACATCGGTGTCCCATGGGTAACTTATTGTCCACCAGGACTCCAAAGGCCTTCTCTGTGGAGCTGCTTTCCAGCGGGTCTACCCCTAACCTGTACTGGTCCATGGTGTTATTCCTTTCCAGGTGTAGGACTCTACACTTGCCCTTGTTGAACTTCATTTGGTTCCCCTTTGTCCAGCTCTCTAGTCTGTCCAGATCTTGTTGAATGGCAGCACAGCCTTCTGGTGTCTCAGCCAATCCTCCCAGTTTCGTATTCTCAGCAAACTTGTTAAGGGTGCACTCTGTGCCTTCATCCAGGTCATTGATGAAGATGTCGAATAAGACTGGACCCAGTGCTGACCCCTGGGGAGCACTGCTGCTACAGGTCACCAACTGGACTCTGCACCACTGATCACGACCCTCTGAGCTCTATTGTTCAGTCAGTTCTCAACTGATCACACTGCCCCTCTTCTAACCCACACTTCCTGAGCTTACCCATGGGGATGTTTTGGGAGAGAGTGTCAGACGACTTGCTAAAGTCAAGGTAGACAACATTCCCTGCTTCTACCAATTCAGTCACGCCATCATAGAAGGCTATCAGATTAGATGACTTCCCTTTAGTAAATCTATGCTGGCTACTCTGGATACCTTCTTCCATGTTCTTAGAGATGATCTCTAGAATGAGCTGCTCCATCACCTTTCCAGGGATAGATGTGAGACTGACTGGTCTGTAATTTCTAGGGTCTTCGTTCTTGCCCTTTTTGAAGACTGGAGTGTTTCTGAAGAAAGTATTTCTGGCTTTCTACAGGAAAATCTCGGGTGCTGAAGTATTTTTAACTTGTAAACTTAAGATTATCATTTCTTAATAAAAATCTTTGAGGATTAATATCTATACTCAATATGTATGTATAACTGGGTTGCTTTTTTTCTGACTTGCTTTTTTCATGTGTTTTGTCACCTGAGATCACTTTATAAACAGATAAGAAACTCTGCCACACAGGCTGAAATTTGTGCAGAGTTAGTAAAGGGATAATTCCACGGGGTAAATGTACTTTCAAATTCTTCATTACTGGTCTCACTGACTTCAAGGTATTTAAGTGTAAGACAACTTGGGCACCTCTTGTTCAGTATCTGTACTATTCTTTTAAACTCTAGATGTTTAGAATCAAATTGAAAATGATTTCTATTTATTTCATACCTAAAATTAGAGTGCTTGAGTTTTTATTCCTACTGTTCTATGTTTGTCAGAACTACAACTTTCAGTACTCTAATAATAGTGCAACCAAGTGTTACATGTTCAGGTGTTAAGCTCAGTGCAAGGTCTTATTTGTAGTGCCTCTGGCAATGCCCCAGAAAAGAGGTTTTCTTCCTCTGTCTTTTATGAAACGGATTATGTGGAGATGACAGCCAATAGCTCAGGCAATAAGAGTATTGAAAAAGTACTAAAGGAGAAAGTAAGGGAAAAGGATTTTTAGAATTTTTTGAAACTAACTGTTTATTTTTTTATTTCTGGAGGTGGGCCACAAAATTTTTCCAGGCACAGTTGCAACATCAATATGACTGAATATTGGGGGAATCTCTATAGTCAAGGGCTTTACAACTTTTTTTTCTTCCAGTGGTTCTGTACCTGTCATTGCCTCAACTGAAGTATATTATTTCTCTATTCTTTTTGTATTCCTTGTCTTATTACTTCTTGCATCCCAAATAAGATTTCCATTCCCCCTCTGCTTCAGAAACATTTGGGAAGGGGGCTAAATTTTCAATTTGAAATGCTAAGATTTATTAATAACATAGAGTTACAAAACAGAATTCCTGAAGATAGTGTTAAAAAATGTCCCCTGAAAATGTGCTTCATGTACTGCTAAAATAGCAGGTGAGTATTTCCCTTTGGGGTTGTTGCCATGAATCAGTCGTTAGTGTTTAAGCATTAAAACATGATACTGCAGTTGGCATTCTCTCTGGACAACTGAATGTGTTCTGTCCTTAAAGTGGATTTTGTTTCCACTGTTCTTTTCTGGTATCTTAGCTGGCAGCATAGTAGGCAAGCTGCCATGCCACTGGGCTAGCAGTGAGCATGTTCTTGTGTATTAGATCAGCCTTATTGACTTAAAATAGTTGTTAAAATGTGAAACTTCTTGAAATGTGAAACCTCTGTGTTCAGAATTAGTTCAGGCACGTTGATTGATACCAGTGGCCATTAGAAGTCTGTGGTTGTGGAATTTGTGCCACAAAACTTGACAAAAGCTGTGCCAAGTAAGACAGCTGCTGCTGCACACGCCTGGTTTCTAACACTACTGACTCTTCAACCCATATGTTTAGAGGTTTTTCCACAGGGCATATTGATAGTACAGCCTGAACCCAGTGATCAGTGTGCTGGGGAATGCAGGTCTCTTTGATACCAGAGAGTTGGGAGAAGTAGTAAAAAAGAGTATTCTGAGAAGTTACTACCAGAAATCTATTTTAGCCTAATGAAACTTGAATACTTGGGAGGGGGTTAAGAGATGGGGAGAGAGAACAATTCAGACTGATCAGTAATGTTTTTCTGCTTTTTGGAGGGTTGGGTTCAAGTAGAAATATAAAAAAAAAATAATTCTTACATAATTCTGTATTTAAATTTTATTTTTTTATGTGATCACATATTTTACATTATATCTTTCTACCCTTTACGCTACAAAAAGCGAAGATGTATGAAAAGCTCTCATATGTATTGTGTTGTTGCTGCTGTTTTACAGGAAGCCTTCACAAATCTCCCTAATTCTTAACTTTTCTGTTGAGTCTTGTCCTTACATGTGCACATCTGAAAATTAAACTTATAAGCAACTAATACAAGTTCTTTAAAGTCAAACGCTCAGCTAATTCTAACATGTTTTCAGAGTTCAAGTACGTCTTTGGAAAGATATTCTAGCATGTTTACCAAGTCTGAATTTTTGGAGAGCAGGAAAGCCCACTGTGTAAAAAATCTTTATGAACCCGTACTTTCCACTGTAGTAATTTTAATCTCTTTTTGCAGAAGTTATTTAATCCAGAGTTTCTTCTACAGAAAAGTTTTCTTTCTTTTTTTATGAGGTAGTAAATTTTAGATATGTATTCAATACATAAAAAAATATATTTTCCACAGTTCGTAGTTGCAAGAAGACATTACCAGTTAAGCAGACCAAAAATTTCATGTGGTTGTGCTAATATGGAACTAAACAACCATACTGAATAAAAAAAAATAAAGCACATAAACAAGGAAAGCCTGCAGTCTTGACCCATAAATGTCAAGAAATAGACAAAATATAATTTCCTTTTGTAGTTGCTTTGGAAGATAATTATCATTATTAATGAAAATGTGTCCCTGAATTTTAATTGATTTTACCCAGCTTTACCATCTATCCAGTGAGGAAGTTGTTTTTATACCATTTTCCCACTACTACTTAGGATCACAAAATAGCTATAGCATACCAGAGAACAGCAATAAAATTATGCTTTCCACTTACTCTCAGCATTAGCTCAGTATGTCTAAATTGTCCTCGGGGGCTGCCCCAGTAGTATTCTGAGACAAAATCCACTGTCCAAGCTTCCACAGAAGCTAGATGGACCTCTCTCTAGGGTACAAATGGAGGTTCACCAGTTCAGGCTTGGAAGTTTTCTTCAGCATTGGTGCAGCATGCCACAATTTCTGCGTAAAAGGCTGTGTACAGGCTGCTGTATTTTTATCCAGCTGACAGAAGTATCTATGAGATGTCTGTCAGATGAGGAACCCATACGAGGATCCGAGGTAGATGGATTTTAGATAATGCTGTGCTTATAGCCTGTCCTGAAATTCCTCTGAAAAATTCATGTCTCAGTGTAAGGTTTTATTTCCAAGCTTTAACAATGGCCAGATTTTGCCATTAATAACATTGCCAAGTAGTATCACATTTATGAAGTACTTAACCTGATACAAACATGACTTTCTATTTGATAGAAACAAGGCTGTAGTATCAAGCCTTTAATAAATCCTTTGTCACCTTTTCTTATGGTAATTCCTCCCTTATTTGATGAAACGGTGGTATTGACAATGGATGTGAAGAAAGACTTCAGAATCATCTCTTAAGAGTTATGAAAATTGCTCTGTTAAGAAATCTAGATTTAGACTTAAGAGAAACCTGGCCTTCACAAGCCATGGCAAAATTCAGTTTTGCATGGTGAGCTAGGAAGCTGATGGTAAAAATTCTTACAGAAAGAGCTTGCTTGCTGAACTAATACCATAAACTGATAGGCTGAACACTTGAATTATGGTCACTGCAGGTACTTCAAGCTCAGCATAAATGAGGCTGGTGTTTGCATTGTTCATCTAAGAGAATTCATAAGGGCACTAATAAACAGAAATGTGTTACTACAAAAATAGCTGATATAAAAACACAATGGACAAATGCTCAGTGTTGGACAATTCTTTTGAGATGCATTGTTCTGCAAACTGAAATCAAATTAACTTCGTATTTTATTTTCTACTATGGATTATTTACATAAAAAAATGAAATAACTTGAAGGTTAACTGCCAATTGTACTGTGATGTGACGTATGATAAATTCAGAGATTGGAAATTCAGAGCAAATGACAACGACTGGCATTCCAAATCATACTGTCTCTAAGCACAGAGCTTTCAAGCTGCATAGGAGTGTGGTGTGTATGATTATTTTGTTTCTTTCAGGTTTATGACATTTGTTCAGCACTCTAAGCATGTGTCTAGAAATACTGCTGCAGCCTAGGCTTAAGAAAAAAAAATCAAGCCTATAGAGGGAGTATTCTAACCGGGAAATACAATGGTGTGATCTCTGCTTTGAAGGTGTGGAGTACCCTTTGCAAAAAAGGTATATGCATAGGCGAAAGTGTTACTTCTATGACAGATTGATCAGCATTTTATAGGTAGCTCTTTATGAAGAATCCTGTGGTTTAACTTATAAAATTCATAGTCTTCTTGTGCTTCCTCTCAAAACAGAATTAAGAGAACAGATTGACGGGGTGGATGCAGTAAGTTACGGAATTTAGTTTCACAGACTCTGAATTTATCTGATATACAAAAATCAAAAATCACTACTTTGTTTATATTCTAATATATTTTCTATTTACTATACTATAAATCTTTGTGGTGGTATTGAGCACAGCAGTTAATGAGATATAATTATATCTCAAAGTTTATAATAAGGCTTTAAAATAGACTCAAGTTATTTGAATCTATAGACTGTATTTTTCTTTTCATAAACATTTAGTTTTCCCTTTTTAAAGATCGGGGAAAAAAACCCCAGTGGTTTTCTTTTTGCTTCTACTTATCATACAATACTATCTTGAACTTTTCCTATTTTTAACGCTATAAATGTGATATGTTTCTGAAGCCAATGTACAGTACAAGCTACTTGCACTGAAATTACTAAGTATCTGTTAACAAACGCAGTTGATGTTTACTTCCCACTAGTCTATAACAGTATGCTAAGGGCACTCTTGCCAAATTTAGTTTATTAACCTTGTTGAAAACTAAAGAAGTTATATCTGTGATTCATTTGAAGCAAAAGATGTGTTCAGTAGTGAGCAGCCTTTCAGCCTATTAGCAGATAAATCTCTCTATTAAAGCTGCATGTTTACTCCTGAATGCTAGTCTCATTCTTTATGCATTTAAGATATTTACAGCTGCAGGACAAGTGGTATGGCAGCCTTAACTATCTTCAACTCCCATCAGTTGTGATATTGTAATTAGTGCCTCAAAGTTTCAGGCCATTTGTATGATACCATTTTCTGTCTGGCTAAAGTCAAATGGAAAGACTGGAATCTCCAGTCCCTGCTTGGGGAAAGGACATATGAAATAAGGGGAGGTATACAGAAAGCATGTTTTTGTGTCTGTACCTGTACCTTTGTCTGTGTTACTTGCTGAATGCCTCAGGGCCATCCTAACTTAGATCTGCCTGTCTGTTTACATCTGTATTAACTCTTTCCAGGAGGGATTTCTTTATCTCTTGCTTTGCTGGTTTCACAGTTCCTAGCTTTTACAGCCCATCTAGCTTGAAAATTCAGGCTAATTTGGAAACAAGATGGGTACACTGCTGGGGTTTTCTGCCGTTCTGTTTTGCATGAGTCTGCTCTGCCTTTCAGTATGCGTGAGTGACTTTATAGCTTTTGGAATGCACTTAATGGATTAGCTGAGCTAAGCTCACTATATAAGTGTTGCAAGGCAAAGACTTTACATTTCTCGTGCAGGTGACAGTAGTCCCAGTGGATCATTCTGACATCCAAAGATAGCATTAGCTGGCATACTTACTGTTCTTTCTCTTTGCTCTTGGGCACAAACTGTGCTTTGGCTGAGAAGAGTCATAGCGCACAGTCCTGGAGGAGGCTTGTAGTAGTTGGATTTTATAGCTTTGAATGCCAATAGTAAAGGTAGAGTCTGTCCATATATGTTAAATCTTGGACTTTTTCCTGTAAAGAGCAGAATAAGGACAACACGAGAACTCAATTTTAAAATAATAATAATCACACTGCTTTGCACTTTGCACATAAGATCCTGTGAAACCATGGTATGCAGGTAGAACATGCAATAAAGTGATTAAGCCTGCTTGTCTTATTCAAGCCCACTTTCCACCTAAGCACTTGAGTGCAAGGAAATTTCTCTTTCAGGCATCTCCTCACACTTAAAAAATGAGACACCCATACTTCTGTATGATTTCCATTTTCACTTTGTCGAGCTCTCATTCATTCAATGTTTCCCTAGATATTAATTCAGTACTCATTTCAGCCATCACCATTTTCCCTGGGCAATAGGCAAGACTTGAGTTTTTACAGCTTCCATTCATGTGCACATACAGACAAGCTCTGTTGGCCTAGCGTAATTATTTATCTCTAACATACAAAACTTCTAACCTGTAGGTAATTTTTGAGTGCTCATCTGTAACTTCTAAGACAAATGCAACTAGAAATAATAGTAATTGAGAATAGCCACACAATAATAATTTAGTGTAGGAAGAAAGATACTGAATTTTAAATATTTAATGGTACAGTATATTTTTTCTTTTTGTTATAGTTGTAGAATTTATCATATCTTCAGCTAATGTTTTCCAGTAATAAAAGAAACTTCATAATGTAAATACTGTAATGGAATATGCTGAATAAGTCAATGGTCATAAAAGGAATTACATATTTTACATATCAATTATGTATTTTACATATCAATTGTACGAATTGAAAGAAAGAGAAAGGGATTTCCCTGAGGAATGAGAGCAAGGATTTTACATCTGAAACAATCATTTCTAGTTTAAAAGGGGACTAAAATGTTGAATAAAATTTTAAAGATTGTTTAAATTTCTTCAGATTGCTATAGTTCTCAGCTGTCTGGAAGAATGTACCGCACCAATCCATGAAATTACTTACATTTTCATGCGTTCAGTATTATGTGTAAATATTGTCTAGCAGAGTATGATATAAATACATTATGAAACCAAAGAAGAAATCCTCAAAGGGCTTTCTGTCTATGTGCCTGTATCAAACAAATCATTCATACACTCAGGTCTGTGTTAAGTGAATGAGAAACACAGTCAAGAGTTAAAACAGGTTTCATTGTGTATACAGACTTCAGATGTGTACTTGCTTATATAAACCCTCTTCTTTCCTATTTGGAAATGAAGTTATTAAAGTTTTTCATCAGCCTCATTTGGCTTTTTAACTTTGTGAACTTATCTGTGGCACCTGGGTATTCACAACATACAAAAACTTTAGGCTGTATTATGCAATATATCAAATGTAGGTAACTGGTAACAAACTCAAACACAGAAAATTTACCCATCTCTTGGGCTGCTTTCTTTATTTGATGGGCTAGATTCCTAACTCATCTTCTGTGCTGCGTGGACACTGTGAACAAGATCTTGGGCTGCAGACCAATGTAGACTGATAACAGTTTCTCCTGCTGATCTCACAGTGACAAATAGTGTTCACCTTCATTTTTCATGTTATTGACATGAACTTGCTTGTTTTCCTGTGGATTTCTGTACTTGGGAGACTACTTGCTACTTTTTCATAGTGTGAGCATGGACTTTTTACATGTCAAATTTGCCAACAGTAAACATGTTTTTTTTCCTGAAATACTAGATGAGAGTAGTCAAAGGAGCTCCATCTGTAAAAAAACTGAGAGCAGAGTGCTTTGTTAGCAATACTGATCTTGGAATTCCCGCATAATGGTGTATAAGTTGTGAGATGAGAATACTTCAGGGAAGCTAAGGTACCGCTTCAACCAAGGTACAGTTTCAGCCACCAGCATACTCTTAATATTTTTCACCTAAGAATAGAGGTAATTTTTTTATAATTGCTGTGTGCTGGAAGTGGAATGTCTCTCAATCATCTGACTTTGCTAAGCAATTGGAAATATCTGTGATATTTTCAAATCACTTAGAACAAAAAAAGCAGTAATATTTCAGTTTAGATCTGACAAACTTTGTCTCTTTCCTAAGTTGCTGACCAGCAAAGAAGAGAAAAACTGAAAAAGAAGATAGCCAGGTGTGAAGAGGAAATGAGTGTGGGTAAAACTGCCTCCCGATCCAGCTCAAGAGAGAGTGGAAGGCTGCTGCCATCCTCTTTTGGAAAGGTAGATACTTGAATTTTGTTTAGTAGATATCACAGTGTACTTGCCTCCCATAACAGCTGAGCACTGCTGTGCAGCAGCTCTAGAGGTAGGACTGGCATATTTGCATATTTCAAGCAGCAGAAAATAGACAAGGGTTTTTGTGGCATGTGCCCAACACCAAACGCGTGTCTCGGCCTTCTGAAAAAGATGGCAGCAATCTGGAGCAATAGTGCTTGTGGTAGATTCAAGCCCTAGTTAGCCCTGAATTCTCTCATTTTCATCTCAGCTGAAATTCCCATACCCTCTCTGTCACTCCAGACCTTTCTATGATTTGCTAAGACAGTACTCTTAGCTACCACTAACTTTCCTAGGAGAAGAGTCAAGAATCTTCCATTTTTTTCTGTATCCAAAGCCCTACTTTGGAAATACCTTTTATATCTTAACAGTATACTACATGCTCAAATTGCAGTTATTGAAAGTAAAATAGTACTTAGGCCAGCAATCAAAAATAAGTGCTTTTGTGTCTATATATGTAGGTTCACTTATTTTGGCTGGCATTTCATACAGATGTGATGTAGTTCCAAATAATAAAGAAATAAATAAATAGCTGATAAATCACATTCTCTTTTTCATCATTGTAAAGGAGCAGTTACAACTTAAACCAGAATGTTTTAACTCTGTTGATTTTAACAGCAAATGCTTTGTATGTTGTTTAAATATCCATAAAGCTGGAGAATGTTTCCAAGTAGTACAGAAAGCTTGTTATTAGTTTCTTTGTGTGTGTTTGTAGCTGGCAGTCTGAGTGTGACTTTATTGCATTGCAGAGAAATAATGCTTTGAAATTCAGTTTGTGGTTCTTAGTTATGGATGAAAGCACAGGCATGCATAAGAAAAGGGAGGAAATGTCATATTTAAGATCCAGATTTTATTTTTTATTAAAACAATTTTTCTCCTTCCATGCTATTTTCTGCAAACTGGGGATAGCAGCAGTTCTTTAAATTACTTTATTGCAAAACCATGTAAGGTGTGCTTAAAATATATCTCTAATTACTGCATAAATTCTCAGTTTTAAAAGGAAAGAATGCACTTGTGGTCCTTGGTATAGTAGTATAACAGACTGTCGCTTTTTTCCTTTGTTTTAATGTTTTGCAAGCAAGGTCTTCCTAAAACAATATTTGCCCCAGTTCTTCTAATTACTTGCAGGTGCCTTCCCACCAATATTTGCCTTGAAAGCATAGTCTGTATCATGCCAACAGAACCTGCAGCTTTCCCTGTGTTTGCTAGCCTCATTCAACAAACTGTCTGAGTCTGAATTTCAAGTTATGAACTGAAAAGTATATTATAGAAAGTGATATCGGGTGACTTGCCAAAGTACCACACATAAAAAGTGATTTTTAGATATAATTCTTTTTTTGGCTTTAGGGTTGGTTTTTTTTAACTTTACAAACGCAAGGAGTAACCTTCACCAAAATACTATTTGGTACTTTGTTAATCACATCATTGTTAGCTGGATTTATAGTACAGTGTAACATGTGTTTTAAACAAGAGCACCAGTGAGTCAGTAAGAAGTGAAAATCTTTAAGTCAGCTTTCTGGTAGAAGAGTAGCCAGTGGAAGTAACTGGGCTGTCATATTTTTGTGCTAAAAGTGAAGCCCTACTTAAACTTTACTTCATTTGCCAAAATACAAACCGATTTCCTACGCTTGTTTATACACCAAGGGTCTTGTTTATACACCAAAGATCCTTCTACTTCAATGAGTAGATCCTCTTATGCAATGTGGAGATGAGTTACCTGTTCTAGTTGTATTACTTTAGCCATCAGGATGTATTGATAGGTGATAGTTGGAAAGCAAATTCTAAGGATGCCTATTGAAGCATATGGGAATGTGGAGGATTTTTGCCATACTACTAATTGTATTATTGCTGTCACTGTTGCCATTAGGAAAAAGCTGATTGCCCAGCCTCTGTTTGTGTAACTGCTCCAAAAATTATTTTATTGAGTTAGGATATTCCCGAGTTACAGTGAGATTCAACACAAATTTGAAGCAGTCAACCTTGGAATCCTCCAGGCTTCCAAGGAAGTGAAGTAATGGCAAGAGTAGAACGTGGTCTTGTGCTTAGTAGGCATCTTAGAACATTACAGGAAGCATGTAAGAAAAAGGGACAAGTAGAATTCTCCTGGCTTTGCCACTGCTACATTTAAATGTAAGTATATAAAATTACTTTAATAATGCATCATTTTTTGCCTAATAAAATGTGGTTCTTGTAAAATTTAAGAGTAACATACATACATATATATCTATATGAAATACACTAACCCTTGTAGCTCTGACAAGGTCAATGTCTTCCTAGATTATAGGCTAAATACATGCTAACTGGCTTTGATATATGCACCTGACTTTCTATTTTCAAAGGGCTTCATTCATTAGCATTCAATTTTTATGTAATGACAGTAAGTGCTGAATGAACTCTTCCTGTCTTTATCTTCACCCATAAGCCTTTCATTTTATTTTCTCTTCCCTGTCCGGCTGAGGAATGGATTGATAGAGCAGCCTTGGTGGGCACCTGGCACTCAGCCAAGGTCGACCCACCCCAGTAAGCCTTGCTATACTGCTTGCTAACACTGGCATTTGTTTGGAATTGTTACTGCATGTTATCAGTTCAGCATTTATTTATGCTGTAGTTGTAAAATAAGTTGGCACACGAGACACCATCAAGAAAGGCTTATTTTGGCTCAGCTAACTGGGAAAAAAACCAAACCAAAACCAAAAATCTCTTTGCATTAGGCATCAGCAACTGGATATTTTGGGTTACTGGAATAGCACAGATAGGTCTTACTGATGTGGGAGAAAATTGTTGTGTGGAATTGTTGAGAAGGAAATACGTGGTATGACAGCAGTGTGATCTGTGACTTAATTTTGATGGTAAACTATCTGCATTTTTTAATACTCTTCTAAATAGCATTTACTACTTGCCACAAAATGTATATTCATAATCCTGAGTTTTTAATTTCAAATATTAAGTGGTTCTGAAAGCAAAAAAAATGGAATAGTGTAGATTCAAAGCAGTAACAGTAGCAGTGTTATGAGAAAATGAAGCATTTATACAGTGAGTAATACTGCTTTGAACTTTTAAGAGCACACTTTTTAGGATTTGAGTGATAGAATAGAAAATCTGTGTATATTTACAAGGTATACTATGAACTACATAGGTTAATATATATTATTTTACTAACAATGTATTACTATCCTCTACTATATATTAGTAGGTTACAGTGTAAAGACTTTTCAACAAATGTATAAGGATTTCCAGGTTTGTTTGGTTTTTTTCCCTCCCTACCTCTCCCACTGGGTAACTTCAAAGTTTTCACAAGAAATATTGATTATCTTGGAGAATTCCCACAGGTACTTTCTTTTACAGTTGAATTTTGCCACTTTTGTCAGCATTCAATCCATTGCGACTTACTGGTGGGGAAAATGACACATCCAACCTTCAAGCCACATCTTAATTATCATTTTCAAAAAGCGAAGCAGTATTGAGGATTTTCTCCAGGTTTATATTTTGCTCAGAGAGTGAAGCACCACTGGAAATCCATGCTTTAGTGTTAGTGTCTCAAAATCATTTCCATATGGAAAACCATCAGGACGGGCTGCTGAGTGAATCTGTGAATCTGGCAGTTAGGGTTATATGTCATGAATAAATGCATATCACAGCATATTTTAAGTCATATCATACTGGATCCACTCTTTCTTGGGCTTTCTATAGGGAAGCTATTCTGTCAGTGACTTCAGTAAACCAATACTACTTAATTTTTACTTGTTTGATAGAAGCATAATAGAGATGAATGGAACACATTTTGTTTTGATTGTCATCCATGTCAGTGAGATTTGTTTGGCTAGGTTCTATACAAAATAGATGGTTACTGAAGACTGCTATTAGGCGTTCTTACTAATTAAAGTTGACAGCTGGACTTCAACCTGTATACAAAATAGACTTACAGTGTGCTTCTTTTGGTGAGGAGTGAGTTAGCTGACCATAATTTTAGTCTGAACCACACACTGCTTGCATCTTACTTTAGTCATATCGCCATGTTCTACTGATTTGTCTCTTAATTTGTCTTAACTTGTAGCCTTCTGTGTCCTTTTAAAGTAACATTGAATATGAGTCTGCTTCTGAGGATTGAAATACATTTTTGTACTCTTAACGTGTTGAACAGTTAAGAAGCAGGAGCAGTAATACCATTTCTGTACCATCACCTGAAATGGGAGTCTTACCTATTCATCAACTCAGCACATGGTTATCTGTCCTGTTTAACTCTAGTAAGCTAATTATTTGCACTGTTGGCTTCCTGTAGTGTTTGAAGAAAGTTTCATAGCTGCCTATGTACCTGCTGGGTCGAAAAACCCAAAGGAGAACAGGATAGAAATTTGATTGTGTTTGCTGGAGGACATTATGATTTTTTGTAATACTGTAGCAATTAGGATATTTCTTATGGAGCAGGCTGCCATTACACAAGGTAGCATCCTGTTTTTGTACAGCCCTACCAAAGATGTACATCTCCCACTTTCAGGAAGAAGAGGGTGACACATGGAATAAACAGTTACAGTTTTCTTATTCTGTGTCTTAAACCACATTATGGTATTTTCCATCTTGGTCTAAGTTGATTCAGCGAATACATCTGGATGTATTACAGATTACATCTGGAGAAAGAGGCAACAGCTCCACACTTGAAGACAATATGTACTATGAACTAACTAGTCAGTAGGATAGTTATGGGTAGTATCTACCTTACCTTGCCCACATGGCATGAGCAGAGCATGCTCAGATAAAATAATGTGCCTCAATGCAATGATTCTAAAAATGTATTGAGCTTTTGGACTAAAATGATTAAAACTCTTAGTTTGATGTAGCCATCAATATTCTGTAACAAAGCACCAATGTTTTGCTACTGAAGCAAACCATTTCCTTATTACTTTTATTATTTCCAATGACTAGGGTTTAAAAACTGTTAGCACTGGGACTGCTCTGAAACCAGTTTGATTTTACAAAAATGGAAAGTTTTACATAGAAAGTACCTCCAAGTTGGTAATGGTAATAGCTGGGAGTACCAACTTGAGCAAAGCTGGTAATTTGCAAAGCAATCAAATATTGTTTTAATTTTTTCTAGAGTTTCTTGGAAGCAGAAGACAAAGATGGTGCCTTCCCCTGTGCTCAGCAGACACAGTACCTATCAAGAGCGCTGTCTCCTTACAGCAAGCATGGCTTAGTTCGCTCCCGTCCGCTAAAATATGCCAGAAAAGATTCTCGGAATACATCTAACCTATCTAACTCGAACTCAAGTGTCAGTACTTCAAGTACACCACGGAAACGTTCTGGACATTCATGCAGTTACTCCACTGATAGTTTTGTGAGCATTCGTCATTCCCAGAGGTGTCGAGGAAGCAACTCCAAAGTATGCAGTGGGGATCTTCTAGATAGGCACTCTGAATTCTTTACTAACAGTCAAAAACCTTTTACTCCACGCACCTTAATATCAGATACTAAGTCTTTCCTGTCAGAGTACAGGTATTACACTCCTGCTCGAAGGAAAAGGAAGAATCACGGCAAGCAGCATGTGGAAGCTCAAACGCAGACTGATTTGATCAGGTACAGAAGTGAAAACTTTATTTTGAAATTGTGAAATTTAGATGTTAACCTAACAGTATCTTCATAAAAGCAACATGTTTTGCTCTCATTGACATTTGTATAAAACCAGAATAATTATTCTGAAATTATTCTAGATATGCCTTAGCAAAAGCTAGAACAGAATGTGAATTTTTTTTTTCTTTTTCTGTTTTTTCTTTTTTTTCTTTTTTTCCTTTTTTCACTGGCATATTTTGTTGTCTTCTCTCTGGAGCAACTGATTTCATCTGTACAAATTGGATACAAAGTACCACTAAATTCAAACTGTGGGATCTTGCATCTGCTGAGGATAGATGTTGCCTCTCTTTTATTTTCTCTCTCTGGTATCTAGTTGTGCTTTCTGTCTTCTAAAGAATTAACCACTATAAGCATGCAATTAGTTCCCCACTGTTGCCCTGTAGTTTCATACTTTCCAATTCATTCATTAATACATTATGTACATCATGTAAAGATCCTTTTTTTTTTTTTAATTGTTGAATGCAGGTCTTCATTGTCATTTTAATTTAATTTAAATGCCTTCAGATGTATCCTATATAAATTATTTTATAAAAAAATAATATCCCTCTCTTGCATTGAACTCCTTAGCAAATTAAAGTTTGATTTAGTTTTGGTTTTACTGATACTACTTCATAAAGAGGAATCTTTTATGTCTAACTCTGGTTTTGCCCTAGAACAAAGAAGGAATTTTGTAAGACTAAAATTACGATATTTGTCTCCATATTGCAACTATTGATTTTCTGGCTGTGGATCATATATTTTCCTGGTGCACTTTTAATGTATAGGAACATCTCCATTCTCAATTTGAAATAATTATTTTTGGATAATTTAGCTGTCCCCTGTAAATATGCAGACAAGTAATGAATTTGGATCACCTGTGCATGACTGTAGTCATCCTTCAAAATGAACTTAGTTTTATTAGGTGAATGGAAATTTTCTAAACTGTCCAAGACATTTTAGTACTACATCCCATTGAGACTGATGGGAAATTTCCACAGTGGCATTGGTATTCTCATCCTGCATATTCTGAAAGTAGCCTTCTTGTAATCTAATATATCTCTAAATTTTTTAGTTTTCCAGCTGCAGACAAAGCATCTGAGAGAAAAGTTATGACTGAACAGCAGAAGATGACATTGAAGGTAATGCATTTTTCAGTTATCTAGGTACTCTTACCACACCCTTCATCATCCTTTTGGAGTATGTACTTCATCTCTGCCACAGCAGTATACAAATGAATAAAGTTTCATTTTCTTTTTTGTCATGATATGAATTAGTTCTGTAGAGGAAAGAGAGTTTCAGAAGAATGAGTGGAAACAATAAGAAAAAATAAGAGGCATGTGAAGGGATCTTAGGATATTATAATTTTTGTTTCCATCAGTTTTTACAAGTGCGCTGTTACTTAAATATCTGTTAAAGACAAAAATGATGGGTACATTATTTTTCAGCAGAAGGAGGTACCTCTTTATCAAGATTTTTTTTTTTTTTTTTCCCCTTCATTTTTACCTTAGATAACATATTCTAAAAAGTCCTCAACAGAAGAACTGGATCAATACCCTTTCTCTGAGGAAGCACCTAAACCAGTGGGTGGTTTCCTTCATACTGTTTGCTTTCTGTCTCACTGAATTTGTCTGGAATGCTGTAATGAAAAAAATCACACCACTCAAATTCTACCAGCTCCTAGTATTTTTTTTTTTTTGTGTAGTCACAGAAATATTTGTGTCCATCATTTTGATTTGAATTGCTAAATGTTTGTTACATTTGAACTTAGTTTTTTGAGTTATTTGGTCTTTCAGAAATAGCCTTAGTGTGTGGTGGTTTAAGATTAATACATTTTAAAGATTAAATGGAATACCAGCATCATTGGGAGGAAGAGGGAAGGAGGCAAAAGACTTGAAATACTTCTGAAGGCTTCAAATCTCAAGTTGTTTTGTCTTAATTTGTACTAGCATGTGGATGGAAGAGTTTAATGAGAAATTAGGTTCTTTCTTTGTGCTTTATGTTGTAGCCACCATACAGACAAGTCCTTAAACATCCCTGTGAAACATAAGAGAAGTACTTTAATAACTGTGGACTTGCTTCATGAGTAAAGACTACAGGATCAGACTCTTCATGTCTCTAGCTTAATAAGGCAAATAATTATTCACTCCAGTTCCATGAAGAACTTCTGATTTCATTTCAAAACTGTCCTATCTTTTTCATTGGCTGTTGTAAAAGTGACAGCAGTAAGTCATGTAGCTTTAGAGTGGCCCTTTCAGAGTATTATCATTTAAAATGCAGGTAGTCAGCAACTTTACTTTCCATTCAGTTTTGTGCAAGCAGCACAAGACATGTGATTTAGAGTGCTGGTTCCTGGTTTTGCATACCAGATTTTACTCCTGTTAGTGACATTGACCCCCTCTGGCTTTTAGAGAATTCAGCTTTGGCATACTTGTTATGGGAGAAATGTTCCAGATATCCTGTTGCCCCTGACTAAAATTTTGGATGTAAAAGCTTTGTAAAACCCTTTCTTGCCATATGTCTCAGTTTACCCAGAGTGTCTTAAAAAAGACATAGAATTTATAGGGTTGCTTAATCAAAGTTATTACGCTCATTTATGCGGTAAAATTTGCTGTGTGTTTGCACTGATAATAAAGATTTTATCTCTACATTGTAGGCTGAAGATAGAAGATATACTGTGGATGAGCCTGAGAGAAGAATAGCTGCTTTTCCGTACTCCTTCCTAAGGTACCTGATTTACAGCAGGAAATAATATTTGAAGCATTCCTTTTTGCTTTCTGTACAGCTGCTGCTTAGGCCATAAGCCTTCACTGCCCTTTCTCTTTACAAGTCTCTTGTCACAGGACTTTTGTTTGGTTGGGTTTTTTATATCAATGGCCAACTTCAAAATTCATTATTTTCCTATGATCAAGTTCCACTGGGAAGCCAATTAAGAAAAAGAGCTCTGAAATGTATGAGGAGTGAGATTGATGATACATTAATACAGATGTTAGTTCTGTACATCTGAGCTTATACAGTTACTACAACTTAATACTGGATTAGTATTCCAAGTGGCATTTCCTTTCAGGAAGAAGGGTCTCCAGCCTTCCAGCCTTTTGAATCTATAGTCTGCCAGAATTGCAGACCAGAGGCATTTCCCACATCTTTTCCTGAAAATGTAACAATGAGATTTAGAATATTGTCTACAATACAAGAACAGTGTTGGAAATCGGGCCAGAACCCAAGGGCTCCCAGCTGATTGTCCTCATTGCTGACCTAAGTATCATGCATGACTTGCTGATTTGCTCTCTAGCTTTTTCATACAAAGACATTTTTACCCGAGGAAAAAATTGTACTCTGAGTAAAAAAAACAGTGTTATGGACAGTGAAGGTCTGTATAGCATCTGAAGTAACACTGAGGTCTTTTGAGGTATAGAGCACTGCATCTACTACTCTTGAACCATAGTCTTTCAGGATTCAGTTTAAGCAGTGGATTTGGCTACTGGAGCAGGGTTTGGAGGTGTTCTGGTGGGTTTTTTTCGAAGAGGAAGTGGGATAATGGCACAACATGGCTCTATAAGAACGTGAGATGCAAGGTAGTATAAAGGGGTTTTAGAATGTTGCTCTCTTTTTTTACCCTCTGATTTTCTGATTAGCGAGACATCGTTGTATTCTCAGCAGTCTTCAGCAAGGAGAACTATCGAGGCTGAGTAAGTACACTTAAACCATTTTTCTATGAGTTTGCTATATTAAACTAGAAACTCTTTCTCAAAACCAATGAACTTGAAAAAGTAAATGTGGACTCAGTAAACTGTTGTACAGTAGAATTGACATGACTATGAATTGTTATATAATACTTAAATTTCCATGTGCATCTGAAAATGAAGTTCACTATAACTTTAGAAGAAAGACAGACTCTTCTTGTCCAGTGGCTATACTTAAAACGTTTCCAGTTCTTTTTAGGTCTGTAATCTCTGAAGCAAATGTTGGCAAAATAAAATATCAAGTTGAAGGGCATTCTTACCACATTTTTGCTCTGAAATTTGATGAGCATTAGAAGAAGTTTGAGTTACATTCAGAAACACTAGCAATGCTTTTATTGTGTGACCTTAGGAAAGTCACAGAATCATAGAAAATAGTTTTTGCCTGGAAGAGACCTTCAAGATCATCAAGTCCAACCTTATTCCTAGCCATACCAAAAACTACTAAACCATGTCCCTAAGCACAACATCTAACCAGCTCTTAAACACCTCCAGGGATGGTGTCTCCACCACCTCCCTGGGCAGGACATTCCAATGCCTGACAACCCTTTCTGTAAACAAATGCTTCCTAAGTAATGTAGTTCTTTGTGCTTTAGTATAGGCTTGTTCTTGTTTAACTTTAAGGATGTAATATAGGTATCACAGATCAGCTGTAGGTATCTTTCTTCCCTACAGAGGGAACCGAAATGACAATCTTCAGCCTGGATGACAAATTTTGCATAATGAAGGTCATGCAACATGTATCCCATTTTTTAATTTTCTGTTTATTAAGGCTGGAGGATGATCCAGTAGAACTTGGCTGGATACTTTGGGATATTTAGACAGGTGCTATTAAAGAGAAACAGCACTGAAGTTTTCTCTTTTGAGATTTTCTTGCTTGTTTTTTTCCAAATGTTTGGAGAGTTTCCAAAGTTTAGAGCAATTGACATCAACAAGACTTTAAGAGGTATTAAAGTAGAGAGAAATTGAATCAGAGTGAAATCCACAGCTCACACTAACAAGGATTTTATACATCAAAGAATTGTTGTTTGAAAGCAATGGAGGCTGTCAAATAAGCACTTAAATTTTTCTGAGCTTCCATAAAGGACTAGGAATTTTCAGCTGCAGTAAGATTCTCTAGAAGCTCCTTTGGAAGCCCTTATTCAGAGCATAAAACTGAAATTTTATGATTTCTTCCCAGTTAGCACCCTTTTCTTTGTGAGTGCAAAGCAGGTTCTGAATGCTTTCCAAGATTTGCTGATTTCCTCATTTGGGATGTCTGTGCTAATTTATACCACAACAGAAAGCTAGTGTAAACACAAAGCATAATAGCTACCTTTGTAACAGTCTGATATTTTACACAATATTTATTATTATTAATCAAATTGAATTAAAAGCTTAGTTTGTCCTGATAGAATTACCTTTTTGAAAAATAGCAGCTGGTGCCAAGAACTATACAATCTTCTTAATGGCATGTCCCGTAAAAGTGATTTGACCTACTGCATTGTATAATACGTGTCTCTATTTTAAAACATTCTGTTCTTCCTGCAGAGAAGAAGAGCTTTTATATTTAGCTTTCATTGAAGATATAACAAATGAAATTCTTAGCCTTGGGCTATTTTCTAACAGGTAAGTTAGAGTTGTTTTCAGATTTGCAATGCTGTGAAAAACACAGGGCCTCTGGAAGAAAGAGAAGTAGTGTTTAGTAATCATTTCTTTGCCTTCCAAAATGCAGAGATACACAGTTGGCCCTTGCTTTTGTTACCTTTTTGTTTATGTAAGAAAGAGGAACTAGGAAGGACCTGTGGGTTGTCTACTTTGATCTACTGCTATATAACATGAGATAAAGTCTCTGTTAGAACTAACCTGGAACCCTAGGTGGAATAATGATAAGAAAAAATCATTTTACTCTGCAACATCTGTTTTTCTAAATAAACCAAGTTACTAATCAACAGATCATCCATCTCCCTTCTGTCCTTGTTTTTGTTCCAGTATTAATTCTATCTTCAACATGGGTTGTCAGGATTACAAACTGTTTCAGATAAGGGTTCCTAAATCAGATTTTTTTTTTCAACAATTAAAGGACAAGTTACGATACAATTCATGTTTTTGAGTAGTACTCCCAAATTCTTTTCTATACCTGTTCTGATAAAAAACTCTGTTTATAGCAAAAACAAACAAACAAACAAAAACCCTGCAGTATTTCTGAACCCATTTTTGTAATTCCATTTTCAAGGCAGTCTAATTTGAGCTTCGTATTCTGATCTTCCCTGGGTTGATAATGTTCCCAGCTGCTTTCCGTTCAGTGTATTCTCTTTTTTTTTTCCTTTCTATTTTCTCATGTCAATGAGTATGTCAAATATGCTAAATCAAAAAATTAATCTTTGAGAAATTGTAAGAGCAGCCTCTGTTTTGGTTTGGTTTTTTCCCACAGTAATATTGTTTTCCCTTAAAACTCTTCTTGCACCTTTTCTTATTATTATTATTTTTTAATAATTTCTCACATAAGCTATGTTAAATTCACTTAACATTCCGGAATTCTCTTCAAGTGATTGTGTACCTGAGGTTACCACAGAACACTTAGTCTGTGCTGAAATTTTTTCTCATCCTGCTTAAGCAATGGAGGAGAGCTCTGGGGAATGAGGAATTTTCTCTGGATTTTTTTCTGAAGCTAGATTTTATTCCTTCTCTTTATTTACACTTGGGTATATCTGCCATTGTGGTGCACCTAAGAGATTTCGGATGCTTCAGCATGCCAGTAGAACCACTACTGGATTGTTTGTTCCTCTTACCACACAGACCTGACAGACCAAACACAGAGTTGTGCTACAACTTGCCCCATGGTTATCATCAGCTATCAGAAGCTAGGTCTACCTGCTGAGCTGTGTCCAGTTGGATACCAACCCCAGGTGGCCCTCATTGTGGCAGACTATAATTGAAACACTCATAAAAGTGTCTAGGTTGGAAGAGTCACTTAAGATCATTGAGTCCAACCATTAACCTAACACTGCCACCTCTACCACTAAACCGTGTCCTTAAGTGCCACATCTACCTGTCTTTTAAATACCTCCAGGGATGGTGACTCCACCACTTCCCTGGGCAGCCTGTTCCAATGCTTGACAACCCTGCTGGTGAAGAAATATCCAACCTAAACCTCCCCTGGTGCATCTTGAGGCTATTTCCTCTTGTCCTATTGCTTGTTACATGGGAGAAAAAAGAGACTCCACCTCCCTACAATCTCCTTTCAGGTAGTTGTTAGAGTGATATGGTCTCCTCTGAGGCTCCCTTTGTGCAGGCTAAACAACCCCAGTTTTCTCAGCTGCTCCTCATAAGACTTATTCTTTAAACCTTTCACCAGCTTTATTGCCCTTCTTGAACATGCTTGAGCACCTCACTGTCCTTCTTGTAATGAGGGGCCTAAACTGAACACAGTATTTGAGATGGGGCCTCACCAGTGCCAAGTACAGAAGGACAATCACCTCTCCCTAGTCCTGCTTGCCACACTATTTCTGATACAAGCCAGGATGCTGTTGGCCTTCTTGGCCAACTGGGCACATTGCTGGCTCATCTTCAGACACCTGTAGATCAACACCCTGCCAGACAGAAATCCTAGTGGTCCCCTTCAGCTAAGAAAATAAAACACTAAGGTCATCTGTTTATGTAGATTGGTTAAAAGCTGGTTTTCTTTGTGTGTAATGACTTAATTGTTCATTTCTAGGGTTCTGGAACAATTGTTTGAGTGTCATATAGAAGAAAATAAGAACCGTTTGGATGAGGTAAGTGCTTCTCCTTTAAGAGTCTCCCTCTCTGCATCTGATTTCATCAATGTTTCCAAAGCACAGTGGAAATGCACTGGTATATTTGCAGGTAAAGGTAACTGCACTTGTTAGTGGGGAGCATCTCTCTCCACAAATGAGATCTCCAGATTATGAATCACAGCAGATGAGAAGTCACAGGCACAATCACAAAGAAGGGACAATAGTCAGCTCAGTTCGGTGACACTTGCTGTATAATATAGTCACTTGAAGGTAAGCAGTCTCTCTTTCCTTATGTGTCACCATTTCTTCCTTCACCTCCTAGAGCAAAATGCGCCACTTCTTGGATGTACTAAAAGCAGACCTCGGCTGCAGCCCAGGCAGCAGCGTGGAGCAAATCCACACAGGCTGGGAAGCCTTTGACTCACTGGATCTGCAAGAGTTTGATATGATGGAAGAGCTCAAGTTTACCAGCAAAAGTCAGAGACAAAGAAAACCTACAAAAAGTGAAGAATTCTTTGGGACCATGGACTTACCGTTAGAAGAACCAAAGAAATGTGAATCAGGAGTATGCAGGGAAAGTTCAGAAGACACACAGAGCAAGGATGACTTTTCAGAAGATGTTGCTAAAATGAGGGATGCTGAGACAGAGTCTGATTTCTGTGTGAAATCTGAAGAAGACCCAGATACTTCACCCTCACGTGACGCAACTTTAAACTTGATTACTTGTGACAGTGACTTGGAAGCCAACAAAGATATGGATGAACTTGAGGAAAGCTTTGCAGAGGCCCTTCATATCTCACATGACTATTCATAATAGTAGGCAAAACTTAGCTGTTAAATAATGATAGAGCTAGTTCCACAGAGAACTGCCATTTGTTAAATAGTAGTAAATTATTTGGTTTATTTTCAGTTCTATTTCTCTTTAAATACTGCTAAAAATCTCTCTAGCAGGATGTTGTTAATTGAGCATTATTAATGTATTAATTTCTGTATTAATGTAGACTCTTAAAGGGTATAGTGTCAGTTATCAAAAAATTTTGTATATTTTGTATATATTTGTATAACTCAGAACTAACTTTTAAAAATATTAAATATTTTTAGAAAGCTGTAATAGTAAGTTATGAAATAAGTAAATTTTTTATTTATAATAAATAAATTTATTGCTAGTGCAGTTGTGGTCCTGCTGTAAAGATCCAAGGTTCTGTAGTCTGCAATAATTCAACTTATCAACCTCTAAACATGGTATACTACATACCTGCGGAGCAGAGATGGAACTCTCTGACCATCCTGGAAGAGGGCATTGTTTGATGTTAAATGCCATTGAGGCATGAAATTCTTATAATCAACTTTTTTTCCTTTTACAGTCAGTGCAGAATGTAAGAACATACCTTTTCCTTTCATTACCTCGGGTGAAAGAAGGAATGACTGTGGATATTAGCTTTCCAGACATAAGAATTTCTTTTGGTGCTGGTAGGTGATCATTCCTTCTTCAGGCCTCAACCATGAACTCGGTTGCCTTATTCCTTGTACCACAGAGCCATTTTACAGTATTAGCTGCTCTCAGTCTTTGCCTAACCTCCTGTCAGCTTTCTGTCCTGAAAAGGATGTTTATCAGTATCTACTGCATATGGCAGCTCTTGAGCTGTTTAATACGCAGCTCTTTTGTTTGTTTTATACACAGCTCTTGATCTGTTTAATCCTAGTTGTCCATGATTCAGCTGGTATTTCTGGAAAGTCAAGACTGCAACAAGTTTCAAACTGCAAAACACTAAACTACATGGTTCAATTTCTTGCATTGACAACTTCAGTATAACATTCTGCATTGGTTTTGAAAAAAGATTGAATTGGGTACTGATTGATGACTAAGGCTATCTAGCAGAAGACAGATCAGGCATCTTTTACAGCAAATGGAGAAAAGGTGGTCTATTTTACGATTAAAGTTTAAATTAAATGTAGTGCATACATTGTGCAAAATCAGCCCCAATTTCTTTGTCCAACCAGAGTACAGCTATTACCTGGCATTCACATTACTACAGAATGAGCTCAACAGGTTCTGAGGAAATGAGGGGTAGGTATATTGCCTTGCTGTAGGTGAGGAACTATAAAAAGCCTTAGGAACTGGATAAAGCCTGTCCTCAGATACCTCTTAGGCTTGGTCTTTATCTGCTTCCTCCCAGGACAAACTCACATGGTTACAGTGCATACATACAGTCACTATCACCTGCCTCCCCTGTGGCTCATGAGCATCTACCAAAGACTATTGACTCTAAGCTAAATGACTCATTGCAGCTATAAGTAGCTCCAGTAGACATAGAGCACTGTTGCATTTGTGAAGCATAAATGTTTTTGGTGAAGAAAAAAACCACAACAAGTAACGTCAAAAAATCTTTTGAGAAAGACAATCAAACAAAAGCAACATACTTGGCACAGTCATTAGCATTGCAATGCAGAACATAATTCCCAAAAAAAGCAAAAGGCTCTTTCCTGGCTGCCTTGGCTACAATCATAAACTACAGTTGTTGACAATGACACCAGACCAGAGTTTATTTTAGCCATGTACATGCAGCTGTGCACACGGGCACTAGCCTTTCATCTGCTGCACTCACCTGTCTGTCATGTAAATCTGGCACGTAGCTTCAGTGCTCTGGCTCACTGAAAAGTAGGTAAGATAATGTGAGGATTTTGAATCCCTCCATCAGAGCTTGTCTTGTTGAAAAGGCACACCCACAGGGCTGATTCTGTCCAATGGTTTGCTCTCTATCACAAGTGATCAAAACCCTTCTCCCACTGTAGTGGGTCTGGCTGAGCTACTTTTCCCCATCCAGCCCTCATGCTGCAGC
>WUAM01000431.1:62885631-62919257 GCA_024336885.1 Actenoides hombroni | reverse complement strand
CAGCTTCGGGAGGTGGAAAAAGTAGTTTTTGGAACACGAGCCCGAGGCCTCGCTGGTCCAGCTCACAATACAGAACCAGGCGATTATGTCTGTGTGAAACCTCTTTCAGGCTGACCTCTGGAATCCAGGTGGGACGGCCCATTTCAGGTGTTCCTAACAACGTATACTGTGGCTATAGTCACACCCAAGCGCTCAAATTTGGGGTTCAAGTTAAGGTATCAACCCCTGGGACATCGATTGGCTTCTCCTCCTCCCTCCCTTCAGGGCTGTCATCAGTGAGCTGTACCGTTCGTATCCGCACGGCTCTCAGGACGTTGACTCTACACACGATATCGCTCTGCTTATAACAACTATAAACACTACAAACATTATTATGAATTGTACTGGACTCTGGATCCAGCCAGTGATGCCAATCCCAAAGCAGCTAAACACTTCTGTGGTTCTTAGTTGTGAGCTGTTGATAGATTTATATTTTATATAATATTTAATTTTATATAGCTGTGCATATATATATGCTTATATATATGCTATATGTGTATGCTATGAAATATAATAAATACCTATTTTAATGTATTTGTATATACAAATAGAAATCACAGAAGATCCAGCAGCTCACGGCCCTGGGAGCTGCCCCAGGTGCCACTGCCAAAGTGTAGCCTTTGGCCTCACCACCCCCTCCTCACCATCGCCGGGGAGCAGGGGGAGGTGTCCAGTATGGCTCCTCTCATCCCAGTTCTCCCAGTCCACAGCTCTTTCCACTCTCACTGGTGCCCGGCAGCACCAGGCTCCCCATTTTTGTAAGCAGAATCTTAGGGAATAAATGAGACATCTTGAAGTGGCGGCTCTTTGGGGTCAGGGGGGGCTCTTGGGGGCAGGGAGCAGGGTTAGGGGTGGGTGTCCCAGGATAAAAGGACACAGGACACCTTCCTGTTGATCAGACACCATGAACGGCAGGATCGCCTTGGAACTTGGTCCCATTTTGGGGCCACTTTTCCTGGTCGTCCAGTGTATGGACTGGCCCCCAATAATTACAATAGTCCACTCACTTTTTTTGCATCAAACTTCCACATTTTAATAGACATCCTAAGGGGGAGCACTCAGGACTCCCCCTTCGGTAGGCGGCTTGTTTCCCATCGTCACAAAGTCTACAAAGTCACATAGCAAGGAGAAACCTCAAATAACCTCTCAAAGGTATTTTATGAAGCAATCAGTTTTTCGAAGAGCGCTCTTCAGCTCTGGCGACCCTCAGTAGGTGAGCCCTCGGCCCCCTCTTGGAAACTGCTCAGCCATGGTCCCCACCTGGCAGGAGGCCGCGCGCTCAGCACTCGCCAGGCTGGCTGTGGGCACTCGGACGGAGCGCCCACAGACACGCGCAGCCGTCCGGGTCATGGGCTGCAGGGGGTGTCACAGCCCGGCACGGGCAGCTACTGGCAGCGCTGGGACCTGCTGCGGGTGCTGGGAACAGGGGGTGATCTCCTCTGCCCCCTGCCAGGCTTGCAAGAGGGAGTTGAAAGGTTGTGGAGCATCAGGGAGGCTGAGCAGGAGACGGACTGGTGGAGCCAGGCCCTGCCCTCCTTGAAAGGGGAGCACCTCCTCACAGGGAAGTCTGCTGTCTCCCCGGGGACCAGGTTAAGGACGTCACGAGGAAACTTCCTATCTTGGTACCCTCCTCAGACTATGACCCATCCCTGCTCTTCCCTGTAGGTGGTGAGCATGTTGAGACTGGTCGTCCAAGAACAATCAAAAGCGACTTTAGACTTGGCATGGGTGGTGAAGGAATCTAGCCTCCACACCATGCTGGACTGTCAACATGTTCTGCTGCTCTCCGCATGCTCCCGGGGCAAGCTGTGCCAGTGCTCAGTCACCCTCCCAGTCCCAAAGTGTTTCCTGACGTAGGGAGGGAACCGTGGCCATAATGCGCTCCCGGTCAGCTCTGAAGAGTCAAGATGGCCCCTGTGAAAAGGGGCTCGCTTGGGCCTCTCTCTCACAGACGGGCACGCACACACACCTCAGGGCTTGGCACAACTGCTGCTCTGGGAGACACAGGCACTTTTCATCTGCTCGGAACACCAGAGGAGCCTTCACCCAGCAGGACAAACAGGATGATTCCAGACCTTCCCTTGACAACTCCAGTGTCAGGGCTTGGAGCTGGTTTGGAAACAGATGTAAACCCAGGAAGTAGTCCCGGGACTTACTCCTTCCAATGAACTGATCTCTTTGGCATTTCCAGTATCAACTGGGCAAGACAAACCCCAGATCAGTGGGACCACCTTTTTTCCTCCCCAAGATCAGTGTCTGAGCACCAAAGGCCTTGTTTGGAGAGGCTGGCAGACACCTTTGGCTGACACTGGGGAGTGCTCCGGCCCTGCCTGCCTACAGCAGCCCAAGGGACACAGGCAGTACAGTCAGGGCAGCAGGTTGGTTGTGCTGGGCAGGCTGCTCTTCGGAGAGCAGTCAGCCAGGTGACCACGGGGCTCTGGGACACAGCGGCAGGCAGCAGGGAGGACCCCAGGGGATGTGAGGGCAAAGGGGGCCTGGAGGCACCACGGTGACCAGGGCCAATCTGGCCCCATGCCCCCCTGGGAGAGCTTCTGCCCGAGTGACACGTCACAGCAAGGCCCTTTGTGACATCACGGACACTCCGCTGTGCTGTAGAAAGACATCACGGTTACAGCCCTCAGTCTGTGGCAGGACGGTGACGGGACAGGGCAGGAGCAGGGACCTCTGAGGCGGAGCCCCTGAGCGCAGCCCACGTCTTTCCCCGTTGTGTCCGGCAGCCCCGCGCTGCCGCGGCGTTTTGCCAGAGTTTTCCCTTCCCCATCTCCACCCCTTTGCTCCCGAAGCTTTCCCTTCCCCATCCCCACACTTTCCTCTGTCCCCAGGATGGAGGAGAGACCCTTCAGTGCCCTCTGGGAGGAAGGTGGCATTCCCCAGGAGAGCATCTCTCCCCCAGAGGAGGCCTATGAGGCAGGGGTGTTTCAGCCACTGCGGCTCGGTGAGTGAGTGGCCCCGTGGCTCTGGGCAGGGCTGGGGCCAGCGAGCGCACCCTGCTCGACGCCGGGGTGACGTGTGCCCGGCACGCTGGCAGCGGGGGGCCCGGGGCTGGGGGATGTGATGCTGCCGGAATGCCAGGGCCGCTCAGGGCTGCAAACTGGGCCCGGCACAGCCCCTGACAAGGAGGGAGGGAACAGAGGGGACCCAGCTCCTGCTCTGGGGCACGGGCAGCACGAGGCAGCTGGGCTGGCAGGAGGCGATGACGCCGGGGGACAGGGACCTTTCCTGTCCATCTGCAAGCGAGTTCCTCAGCCCGGAGCACTGGAGGCTTTCTCCGGCATCTCGCAGCCTCTCTGCCAGGAGCCCTCCAGCCCTGACGGGCACCAGTGGAGCAGGCACAGGCCTGGGCAGAGGGCACGGCCCCTTCCTCTGCTCTCCTGCCACCGGCCCCTCTCTACAGCCTCCCCTGCTCTCCCCCTTTCTTAGATGCCAGCTGGTTGCCTGTGTATGAGGAGGACCAGGAAACCATCGACTTCATCGTGGCCTTTGTCAGCAGCCCTGGAAAGGTAACTGCAGTCGTGTCGAGCACGGCTGGTCCGGCACCTGCTGCCTTGGGCTCTGCTGCCGGGCTGCTGGAGCTGTGCTGGCTGGGCAGAGCCGCTTCTCCCCACGTTCCCACACAGCCCTGCGCTCCCAGTGCTCCGGTCCCAGTGGCCACATGTCCCCCTCTCACGCTCCCTGGTTGTCTTTCTGTCTCCCAGTGCCAGGAGGAGGGCCAGAAGTTGAAGTTCCTTAAGGGCATCACCAGCCTGTGCAGAACTGCCAGGGACCTCAGCTTGTCGTGGGGCCTGGATACCTTCTGCCACAAATACGAGCTGGCAGAGAACATCAAGGTGAGGGCACTCTTGGCACCTCTGGGGGAGGGGGCGAGGCTCCCTGGCAGCCTGAGAGGACAGCACTTGGGGGAGGGTCTGGTGGCAATGGGTGCTGGCAGCTGCCAGGTCCCAGCTGGGTTGTGCTCTGCAGGTGCTGCTGAAGGAGGAGCCCAGGGACCAGCTCTGCACGGAGCTGCGGATGCAGGCTATGGTCGCCATCGCCGAATTGAGGTACCTGCCCCTCCATCCTGGGGACCCCTGCCCCAGAGCTCCCTGTCCTCCTGCACGAGTCCTCGAGGTGCTGCTTCCAGCACCAGCATCCAACTGGCCCCTCTCTCTCTCTGCAGCAAAGTGGAGACGGTGCTGGAGGGCAAGGAGGAAAGCCTCCTCCATGCCTGCTTCTGGAGCCTCTTCTGGCTTCCTCCAAAAGAAGCAGCCCAGCGCCTGGGCAAACATGAGCTCTACCACAAGGTAAGTGCTGAGAGAGCTACAGGAGCTCGCCTGGCCTGCCCCCTG
Organism: Actenoides hombroni; assembly: GCA_024336885.1. NCBI lineage: Eukaryota > Metazoa > Chordata > Aves > Coraciiformes > Alcedinidae > Actenoides > Actenoides hombroni. The sequence continues at coordinate 62,914,872 of WUAM01000431.1, read as the reverse complement.
GTCACCTCGTGCTGCAATGTGAGCAGACATCTAAGGCAGACCAGGGTCACGGCTTTGCTTTCCCACTCTCATCCCTTCATGCTCTTCCCACGGGCTTGGCCACGTCCAGTGCTGCAGGCTGCTCGGCTGGCGACAGATCGTCTGCCCCTGCTTCTGTCCCGGGCACCACAAGGCAGCACAGAGGAGCCCTCCCGTGGCGCTGGGAGTCAGATCAATCTCCTGGGGGTGGGAGAGGCCGCAGAATAACCACCACAACTCTTTGTTCTCCATGCAGACCTTCAGTGCCATGGATGCCATGCTGGAGACAGTGGTGCGCAACCTTCCCGGCTTCAGTTTCACCAGGCAGCTGCAGAATATCTTCCAGGTCTGGCATATGCAAAGAGTGGGGCTGTTCCTCACCCTGGGTGGGTGTGGGGGGTCTCCGCTCTGGGATGGATGGTCCCCATGCCAGTGCCATGCAGAGAGAGCACACTGCAGGGAGGGTGCCCACCTCCCTTGGGTGACCAGGGACTGCCCAGCAGGCTCTTCTTCTGGGGTGCAGTGGCTGCAGAAGGTGGCATCTGCCTACCTGCCTGGCCACGAGGTTGGCCCGGGGGATTTGTCCCAAGCCCGTGAGAGACCTCAGGGCCAGGAACCCCACTACAGGCTTGGCTCGAGATCAGAGGAAGCCTTGCTAGCTGGGCGAGTCCAGCCCAGGAGCTGAGCAGTGACGCTTCTTCTGGAGCAGGCGTCTGCTCCCTGGGCTCACCAGCAGCTTCTCTCCTCCTAGATGCTGCTGAACTTCACCAACTCTGGAACAGCAGCTGTGCGGGAGAGGGCCTTGTGGAATATTGGGACGCTGTGTATTTTGCTATCCACAGAGCCTTCTCTGAAGGTAAGGAGCCAGGCACCCTGGGCCAGGCCATCTCCCCCTCCCTGCACACCAGGGAGCATCCTCAGCAGGGACCCAGCCCTGGGCACACGCTGGGGTTCGGGGCTTTGGCACCTGCTGCCTGCTCTCAACCCTCCTGCTCTTCTGCTTCCCTCACCCAGGCCTGGCTCCGCATCAAAATCAACCGGGGAAACCGCGTCTCCTATGGAGAAATCCAGATCCCCATCCTGGGACAGCTGCTGGGCCGTCTCACCCTCTTGTCTCTGAGGAAGGATAAGTCAAGAACCTTCGCGATCAACGCAATTCTGCACCTTCATAGATTCATGAGGAATCAAAGAAGTAAGAGAAGTTGTGTTGGGCTTAATCCCTCTGCACACAGACATCTCCTGATAGGTCTGCTGCTCTTCCTGACCTCCTCTGCCCCTCACCGCTGCTTCCTGTAGCTTCCCAGCTGTCATTCTGCTGCAGAAGCCGAGTGCTCTCCTCAAGTCCAGGATCTGTTCTCTGCTGCTCTCCTTCCTCCCTCCTGGCAGCTTCTTGAACCTGCGGTAGCAAGAAGCTCTCCCTGACACCCTCCAGAAATCTCCTTTGACCCCTTGTGTCCTGCCACTGTGCAGGCCGGGCTTGGTTTGCTCGGCTTGCCGGCAAAGCTGCTGTGTCTCACGGCCTCGTCTGTGTTTCCCCCACTCTGCAGGCCGGGCGATGCTAAAGCAGAAAGCACCACAGCTTTACTGGGATGATGAGAAATCCGGCTGCCTGGGCGTGACCATCAGCGGACGCATGGTAATGAGCTTTCCTGGGTGCTGGAACTCTGTCCTGGTGTGAGCAAAGGCACCCAGAATCAGCGGGGCTGGCGTGGCCTCCCAGTCCCTGGTGAGAGGGTTCCTGCTGTCCCCAAGCAGGGACAGTGCGAGGGCTGCGCTCCGCTGTCCCAGCAGCAGCTCCAGCCCTCCTGGCCACCAGCAAGCCCTGGGTCGCTGTAGGACCAGCACACTGTGCCCAGGAGCCCAGCCCTGCTCCCTCCCCCCGGGGGCCCTCTCTCTCTCCTTGTCCTCCCCCGGGCAGTGACCGCAGCCCCTGCTGCCGCCTTTCCTGCGGACTCTGCCGCCAGCGCTGCCGGGCAGCTCTCGCCAGGGCTGCTGGCACTGCTCAGCTAAGCAGCACTATCAGGGCACTCGGTGTGACACCTCTTCCCTCCCTCCCTTCCTTCCTCCCACAGGGCTTTGGAAAATACCTCTGGCCTTCTGAGAGGACAGACATCGTCCTTGAGGCCATTGAGGCCTTGAGAGACTCCAGCATCTTTGGGGAGGAGGCGGCAAGCAACATGCTGGAGGTGTTCATGAAAGACCCCGAGTTCTGGCTGTTGGATGTAAGTGGCCTGTGGCTGGATTGCCCTGCCCTTGAGCCCCGCCAGGCCTTGTCCCTCTCTCCCAACCTGGGGTGTCTCGGGCTCCTGAAGCCCCCTTAAGGCAGCAGAGAGGGATGGGAAGGACAGCTGAGGAAGCGTTTGCAGTCCAGTGGCAGGACTGTCCTCACTTGTGTCCCCTCCAGGTGCCAAAGATCATGAGCAGCATCCACGGAAACGTGGAATTCATCAACAGGGAGCCAGCCCTGCAGAGCCTGAGGTCGCTGCTTCTCTTGCTGGCCGAGCGGTGCCCCATGCCAATGGTCGCAGCATTGCTGGAGCTCTCTCCACCAGCAGACCGGTAGGTCCTGGCCCCAGCAGCTGTGAGGCCTTGTTCCCTGTGGGGAGAGGGGCCCGGAGGCTCTGTGGGTGCCAGAGCCAGGCAATAGTGCAGGAGCCCCCGAGGAGCAGGGCCCTCCATCCTGTCCCACCACGCTTCCCAGCCCTGGGGGGTCGGCCGGGCCCACGGCAGCCCAAACTGGCCAAGCCGGTGCAGAGCCCCAGAGACAGCCCTCCCGGTGCCAGCCACGGGGAACACCAGCTCAGGCCTCTCCTGCTGCCCAGGGCAGCCCACCCGAGGGGTGACGCGGGGCTGTCCCCAGCCACGCTGCTGTGGCCCAGGCAGCCCCGCTGACAGAACGCTCTGGCTTGCAGCACGCGCATGACCATCTGGGAGGTGCTCCTTTCCGTGCCCCAGAGTTCTGAGATCTTACAGGAGCTCCTCAGCAGGCTCCGGGCTGCGACAGCCCACAGCCCGAGCAGCTCGGCCACAGAGGCCGCCCACAGCCCTGGCCTGGCGGTGAGTTACCAGCAAGAGGCCTCGATGCCCTGCAACCAGCCCGGCTGGCTTTGCCAGGAGCTCACCCTGCCTTTGGTTCAGTGGTTGGACTCCAGCGACTTTCAGTCCGATGATTCTGGTGACAAGTGCCACGCCAAGAGCAGCCAGAGGGACACAATCATGGAGATGGTCTCCATGTTTCTCAGACACCTCCTTGTACTGTCACAGAGACCTGTCCTGGTGAGCAGGGGGGGTCACCCAGGGGAGCCGTGTTGGCAGCTGGGGTCGGGGGGGGTGGGTGGGTAAAGCGGTGGCTTGGCCTTGGCTGGGAGTCAGGCGATGGGGTGAGGGCTCCAAGGGCCCTCCGTGCCGTGCTGGGCTGCGGTGGCTGCCGGGGAAGCTTCCCAGACACGGAGGGTCACCAAACCATCTGCCCCTTTGGGCCTACAGGGAGTGAAAGGGGTTGCTGAGCAGGGGCCACCACCTACCAGGGGGCTGCCAATGAGATTCCTGTGCCACCACCTGCCAGGAAGCTGGACAGGAGGCTGGTGTTCAGTGATCAAAATATTTTAGCCAGGGTGGTCTTTGAGGGTCTCACAAAAAATGGGTCTTTCCTACAGGCAAGAAAAATGCAGGTCCTCCTGCCACTTATCACGAAGGTGCTGCAGGATGGCAGCACAGAGGTCAAGGAGAAGGTCCTGCTGGTCTTCAGCAACGTGATGGCTCAGCTGCAGAGGCAGGAGGCCAGCGCCATCGCCACCCAGCTGCTGGAGGAATTCCCGCCCCTCTTTGATCACGTAAGGCTGACGTGGGAGTCTGAGCCCCGCAGAGGGGCACTGGGCAAGGAGAGCTGCCCTTCAGCCCAGCCCCGCAGGCAGCCCCGTGGGCAGGGCCTTCTGCCCTCCTCGCTCCCTGGGCTCCTGGGGGCTGGCTTCTGGCCTTTGCAGCCCAGCACAGCTTCTCCTGCTGCAGAACCTGAGCCCAGAGCATCTCCCCTCACGTTGTTATGGGCCACGATAACGCTTCTGCTCCCCACGGGCAGGGAGCCTCTGTTTCTCAAGCCCACATTTCCTCCTTCCTTCCGAGCAGGAGACCAGGCAGGTGAGAGAGCTCTCCATCAGGCTCTTTGGAGACTTGCTGAAGGCCGTGCTGTGGTCTGACAAAAGGAAGATGAGGAAGAAAGTGCAAAGGCACCTCCTGCCCCTCTTCTTTCACATGCGTGACCAGAGCGACACCGTGGCCAAGGTACAGATTTCAGAGCCGAGCGCTGGCACCGAGAAGGGCGCGGTGACATCCCGCAGGTGGCCTGGGCTTCAGGGGCAAAGGCTGCTGGCAGCCGGCAGCCCTCCCTCCTCCAGCACAGCCTCGGCTTGGGTCCCTGCAGAGCCAGAGCAGAGGGGGCGGAGAAGCTGCCCTGGCATTTCCAACACCTACCCTGCATGGCCCAGCGGGGCTCAGCAGCACAGCCCGAGGCCACCGAGGCCTGAGCATGTGCGTCCGTCCCTCCAGGCCTCTCGGCTGGCCCAGCAGGTGTCGGAGGCCGAGGCTTTGAGCCTCGAGCCCTGTCCCCCAGGGCTGTGCCCAGGAGACCCCCGGCCGTTTGGGCCCGGGCAGGTCCCAGCTTCCTAAGGGTGGGATCACCCCGGGAACAAAGCTGAGAGGAGGGGGCCACCAGGTCTCCTTCCCCCAGGCTGTGGGGCCATCTCTCAGCTCCTGCTGCTCTGCAGGTCTCCATGGAAGCCCTCCTGGCTGCAGCGAAGCTCCTCGGCTGGAGAAAGCTGAAGAACCTGGTGCGGAACCAGCAGATATGGATGGTTGGAGATTGCTTGGTAAGGACAAGCCCCGGGGCCTGGAGACTCTGGCCGCTCTGGGCCTGGCAGTGGGAGGGAGGGGAGTGGTCTTAGCAGCCCTGGCACAGCTCTGCCCGCGGCTCTCTCTCAACCGCAGCCCCACAGGGCTCACAGCCGGGAGTTGGGAATGGCCTGGGCGGGGATGGAGAGGGTGGGCTGCAGGGTGTTGTGAGGAGGGACTGCTCCGGCCAGCTGGGGAGGTCTGGGCCGTGCCCAGCCCCATCCCCTTCCCTGTGCCCTCTCCAGCTGACGCCGGCCTGGAGCAGCTCTGAAGAATACATAGCTCGGAGCCTGCACTACCTGGAGGACGCTCAGGCCACCTTACGAGAGTTGGCCGTGTGGTTCAGCGGTGAGTCGCAGCCCCTGGGGTCCCTCTTTTGGCCGCCTGGCCCCAGTCCCCCCACTGCACCTCCCTCTCCCACCCCTGCCCGTGCAGCCGGGCTTGGTGGCCACCTTGCTCGGTGCCCCCCAGCTGGGCTACTGGACTTGCCTGGGGCCAGCTCCGAGGAGGGGCAGGGGAGGGTGCAGCCAGGCGGGCAGGGCCAGGGGCTCTGCTGCGGGGAGCGAGGCGGGGAGCAGGGCACTGACCACTCTCTGTGTCTAGGGCTTGCTGCGACTTGCCTGGAGAGCTCAAGCAGTCAGAAGCTGGCTGAGATCTGCAGCGGTGAGTAGGGAGCACGGCTGGGAGGGGCTGCCTGGGGGCCTCTGCAGGCACAGGGGTTCATCTCAGCTCTGTTTCTTTCTGCCACAGTCCTCAGGCCCTTGGAGAGTGACAGTGAAGCTGAAGTCCGTCACATGGCAGCTCAGACCATCGTCATCCTGAGCTCTCCAGTGGTGGAGTCACTATCAGAACGCAGGCGCTGGATGTGTCGCACTGGGGGTTGCTGGCCCAGGCAGAGGTGAAGCTCTTCTCAGAAGATGCTTCAAGAAGCCCAGCCCCCCCTGCCTTCTGTGATTTATATTTGTATATATAAGTACATAGAAATAGGTATTTATTATATTTATATATATTTTATATGTACATATAGCATATATATAAGCATATACATGTGCATATATATATATATATAAAATTACATAAATAAACGATTCCTATTTGTCTCCCGCTTTGTGTCTGTCGCACATTCGGTGCCGGCCTCACCACACCGGAGTTATTGCCCCGTTTTTCCCAACTCCCCCCAGGGCCTTTCCCACCGGGCCCAGGGGGTTCTCTCTGCTAGAAGCAGACACTGCCTGTGCCAACAGCCGCTGCCTTCGGAGCTGCAGGGAGTTAGAAGAGCTGAGCTGGGAAGGGAAATCACTGACCAGAGTGAGTCTGGGTCTCACTCAGACCAGGACATTGCCCCAGCCTGGAGCGGTGCAGGGGCTTGTGGTGACCTAAGGGCAGTTCCCGGCCCTTGGCCTTGTTCAACCTCATCCCCTTGACCCTTTCACTTGATGGAACAGGTTGCCCAGAGAAGTTGTGGAAGCCTCATCCCTGGAAGTGTTTAAGGCCAGGCTGGCTGGGGCTCTGAGCAACCTGCTCAGACCCCTGGTGGGGTTGGGCTCACGGTACCTCAGGGGTTCCAGTCCTCACCTGGTACCCTCCCAAAGAGGGGTTCGAGTCCCCGCTCCCCTGGGGGTATTGGGTTTGTGACAGTTGTGCTGTTTGCTGGGTTACGCTTCTTGATTTCGATTCTTGGCTATAGTCCTAACAGAGCCCCTCCAGAACCAGTACGGCCCCTATTGTCCCAGGGGGGGCCCTATAGCCCCAGTAGAGACTAGAGCCACATTATAGCCCCTAGAGCCCCAGTTAGGCCCCTGTAGTCCCAGTATGGCCCGTATAGCCCCAGGACAAGCCCTAGAGCCCCCTTATAGCCCCAGTGCCCATACTGTGGTTATGCAGTTCTAGAGCTATAGTGGCTGTGCTGGGGCTCTAGGGGACAAACTGGGGCTCTAGGGACTGTACTGGGGCTATAGAGGCTGTACTGGGGCTATCGGGGCCATACAGGTGCTATAGTGTCCACACTGGTGCTATAGGGGCCAAATAGGGGGCTTAGGCTATATAATGGTGCTGTAGGGGCTATACTGGGCCTTTAGAGGATATAATGGGGCTAGAGGGGCCACACTGGGGCTATAGGGGTTGTACAGGAGTTATAGGGGCCATACTGGGACTGTAGGGGTTAGAATGGGCTATTGAGGCCATACTGGACCTAAAGGGGCTGTACAGGGGCTATAAGGGGTACACTCGGGCTATAGGGGCCAAAGAGGGTTATAGGGGTAGTATTGGTGGTAAAGGAATTGTACTGGGGCTATAAGGGCTACATGGGTCTATAGGGGATATAATGTTGCTGTACAGGTTATAATGGAGCTACAATCCCATACTGGGGCTATAGGGGCTGTACTGGGGCTATAAAGGCCATATTGAGAGTATAGGCACCACACTTGGGTTATATAGGGGCTATAATGGGGCTGTAATTGCCATACTGGGGCTATAGGTGTTGTCCTGGTGCTTTAGTGTCTGTACTGGGGCTACAGGGACCATACTGGGGCTATAGGGTCCACACTTGGGCTATAGATGCTAAAATGGGGTTAGAGGGGCCAAACTGGTGCTATAGGGGCAGTGTTTGGGATAGAGAGGTTGTGCTGGTGCTATAAGGGCTATACTGGGGTTATAGGGGTTATAATGTTGATATAGGGGCTATAATGGGGCTATAATGACCATAGTGGGGCTATGGGAGTTGTCCTGGGGCTCTAGGAGCCACAGTGGGGCTATAGGTTCCACATTGTGTGTATAGAGGCCATACTGAGAGTACAGGCACCACACTGGTGCTCTAGGGGCTCTAATGGGGCTATTGGGACTAGAATGGGGCTCTACAGGCCAAACTTGGGCTATAGGGTTTGTACTGTGGCTCTAGGGGTATAATGGGGCTATAGGGAGTAGAACGTTTCTATAGGGGCTGTACTCACAGAATCCCAGAAGCACAGACTGTTCCGGGTTGGAGGGACCTGGAAAGATCATCTCGTCCAACCCCCCTGCCCGAGCAGGGTCACCTAGAGCAGGTCAGACAGGAACGCAGCCAGGCGGGTTTGGAATGCCTCCAGAGAAGGAGACCCCCCTAGAGAAAGGCCTCCAACCAGACTCTGTCCCCCTGACCACAGCGCTCTGCCTTCTTTCCTTCAGCCAGTTCCCAACCCACCTCACTGCCCGATCACCCAGAGCACACTGCACGTTTAGCTGCCAGGATGCTGTGGGAGACGCTGTCGAACGCTTTGCTGCAATTCACAGAGACCACATCCACTGCTGCACCATCACCTCTCCCCCTGGCTGTGTCCTCATAGAAGGCTGTCAGGTTGGTCAAGCAGGACTTCCCCGGGGTGAAGCCATGTTGGCTGCCCCTAATGACCCTCTTCTCCTTGCTCTGCCTGGAGACAGCGCCCAGGAGAACTTGTCCCAGCACCTTTCCAGGGATGGAGGGGAGGCTGTGACTGCTCTGGAGTTACCCGGACCCTCCTTCTTGCCCTTGTTGAAGACTGGAGTGACACTGTGTAGTGGGTCTGGCTGAGCTACTTTTCCCCATCCAGCCCTCATGCTGCAGCACTGGGAGCTGGAGGGTGTTGATAACACCCCCGTGTTATGACTGCCTGTGCTCACACGGCACCAGAGGCTGGGGGGCAAGATGGGGGAGGGGATACAGCCAACCTGAGCTGATCAGAGGGATATTCCATACCATATGACATCAGCTCAACTATAAAAGCAGAGGGCAGAAGGAGGATGGGGGGGCATTCGGCTTTGTCCTCCAAGCCGCTGCTGCGTGTTCCTGGAGCCCTGCTTCCTGGACTCGGCCCGACAACGCCTGTGGACGGGAAGTACCGAATAACATCTTAGCTATCATAACCCATGGCTCCTTGACCCTATTTCCTGTTGATGAGCTGTCTGAACATCAATTACATTTCTTCTGCATAGATGGAACTTAAAAGTAAATCAATTCATTAAAACATATCTTTCACAAAGAAAGCATCTGTCAGCCTAAATCATAACTGTGAGCATTTCTTGTATCCAAAGTGAAATTTCTGGTAAAGAACCGAGATTGTACACTCCAGTATCCTAGTGGCTGGAGCAGCCAGCCCAGTCCAAGGAACTAGTTTCTCATTGTATAGCCACTCCCACCAGACAGTGAGAAAAAAACATTCTAGATAAATGTTACCTATATAAAATCAATTACTTTATCCACAGATCCAAAAGCAAATTCAGGCTATCCAGGGCTTAATACTTTCTTCCTTTTTTTTCACATTTACCTTTACTAAGGTGATGTTTCAAATGTAAGTTTAAGCAGCTTGATATGTAAGGCTGACCCACAACACTGATAAGATTAATCAACAGTGCAAGCTTTGGTACTTTTCTGAGGGCTTTTTTTTTGTCTGTGAGGTTTTTCTGTCTCATCACCTTTTACTTGGTGATATATACTCAGGTGTTGGCACAAGCAACAGCAGAACAAGATACTCATGGCATCATTACATACTTCTGAATGCTTCAGAAGTAACAAACTTAGGAGCAGTCGGCAGCTGTGATCTGCAATGTAAAGACTTACTTCTGCCCAGATTTATGTGGGTGATGAGCATATGCAGAATAACAAAAGAATAACTATTGTTCCTTCATATGTAACAAACCAGCCTCATATCTTGAAAGCCTACAGTTTTGTCATCACCGCTCTTGTTTTCAAAGGTAGGATTCTGTTTATTTACAAAGCAAAGTGGGGGTTTGGGTTATTGAAAGTAAAAATTAATGTGATGAAAGAAAAAGGTGCTTAGATGTCTTAGGTTGACCAAAAACCAAAAAACTTGCAAGCAAAACCCAAGCTATCATTTTATCCCTGATCAAGCCCATGTCTAAGACACCTACACATTTTTCATTTAGGCTTAGCTGCAGCATAACTCCAGGATCCTGTTTCTCCACATTTCTGTACATTTTTACATCATTTATAGCTTTGCAACGGTAGTTGCAGAATGATGCAGCTCAACTGGTAATGTTTCATAATTCAAGTACAAATGGCTCCATCAGACAGTGGGTGAAAAAGGGGTACTTTTTCCCAGCAATGATCTGTGCAAGAAGTATGAACAAAGTACTGAAGCATCAGTATAAATAAAAATTAGATCCAGGAGTTTCGCTTGTAGCACCCAATGCAGACTGTTTCAATGCAGTAACAGCACAGCTTCTAACCAACAAATCCCAGTAGCACCCTTCAGTGCACTGCTACTGTTCTGTGCCTGAGCACCAGTGGAAGGTAGCAGTCCCAGGCTGCAGCCTGTGGGAAGGAGAAATAGCAAGGAAAAATGAATGTTAAAGGGAATCTAGGAAGAAAGAAAATAGGAAAGGGAAACTGTTATTCATTCCATCATTTAAAAAAATGGTGTGACCTATTTTCAGGTAGAATACAGACACAGAGTAGAAATTTAGGTGCTACTTGGTCATTATGAAGACCACTTACTATTGGTACTCAAATATATTTTAGAACTCCCTCAATTTTTCCTCCTCTGTATTATAGCATTTATGTTTCAGTATTTGAGACTTAAAAAATAATGAAAAGGGGAAAAAAACAGACAAAATTGTAACTAAGGATGCACTTCAGGGAGCTATGGGAAACTCCAGCACCCCACTTTAGTTTTTGACCACCCAAGGCAGGCGCACACACTGATAAGCAAGTGGAGGGCACTGCAGCTGCATGATGTCTCTAGAGCCACCAGACCTTTCTCTCTGGCACTTCCCAGGCACTTAACCAGCTGTTCTCAAGAGCTAACACTTGGTACGTACACAGGTTACAAGGAACAGAAGAGTAAACAGTGATTTAAAAAAACCCACAATTTCTCACTCTCCAAAGCAACCAAACCAGATATTCACAAGTAGTTCAATCTTCCCGTTTGCCTTATCAATAGTGAAATCTCCTTCATTCAGAAACAGCCATCTTCAGTTTCTATTCCAAGTAGCAAAGCAAGTGATATGCCAACAGGTGAGTGGTAAATTAATCTGCTGCACCAGCCCTTGCACCGGTGTGGGTCACAACCAGTCAGGGGATCCAGTTTCAAAGCCTGTAGCGAGTCATGCACCAGCGGAAGCTGAGCATGTCACAGGGATAAAGCATTGCTGGGAAGGGAAAGAAGAATCATAAGTTATCACTGGCATGACAAATTATCAGTTGAGCTGTAGAGCACCCGCAGCTCACCTCCATCTCAACCACAATAAAGAAAGCCTCGGAGGACTCCAGGATGTCAGGCAGTCCACAAGTAGCAACAAAAAGAGTTAATTCAAGTGAAGGGAACCAAAATGAAGAATGATGTGTATACTGTACATGGGACTTTCTGTTCTCTGTAGAAAGCCTCCAGAGCAGCTGGGCTATTTCTTCAGGCCTCCTAAAGGGCCTGATCCTTTTAGCTCATCCACTAAGCTAATTCCACCAGCCAGCAAATGACAGGAGGTATGCCTGACACCCTGGTCACAACACACAGAAGTTACATTTGCATTCATCTTTTAAACTGTGAGACTGGGCTGCTAAAGGTGAGGGCTCTCAACCCAGCACCACATTTTGGGCTGGAGGAATGCGGGAGGCGCCGAACACCCAGCCCCACTGGGCACAGGCACGGGCTGCTGCTGTGCCCTCACTGCTCCTGCAGATCACAGGCACCAGTGCACACAGTCTTCCCTGCAATCCCTCCAGCCCTCCTGCATCAGGGGAATGAAATTAGACCTTCAGAAAGGCAAGTAAAGGCTACATAAATGGAGCAGGGAGGTATATGAAACTTGAGAGAGTGAAACTTGAACACAGCCTCAGCCTGGCAGGCCACAGAGCTATGCTGTCCCATTCTTACAGAGGACAGGCAGTGTGATCTGTAGCACGAGGTGCAGAGCCATCTGCAGTTATCCCAAGAATTCAGCAAGCCAGTAGGACTCCCCTTACAGTATCTGTGTGAAGGCTGCAGCATACCTTACATCTCACAGCAGCCAGAGCCTCATTCCAGAAGATGAGTAATAGATCTAAGAGGTGACCCCAGCTCTTCCCAGCTATCTGTTTCTCTCACTCATAAGCATGCTCACATGCCAAATAAGAAGCGAAGCAATGTGTCAAAGGCCATCAGCTCTCCTGTCAGCCTGAGAATTCCTTGCAGGACCTCAGACGTGTAGCCTCTTCAACCAGGGAGCTGGCTATGAGGCTTCCCAAATGCTGGGCACAACTGTCTCAGATAACAGTGGATTGTAAGAGACAGATAGAAGAGCTCCTTGAGCTCTCATCTCAGTTTCCCTTTCCTCAGAAACAAGCTTGCATGACGGGTCCCCCCTCCCACCTTGAGAGTCTTAAGCCTTACACAGGGGCTTTCAGCTTAAACATAGGTCTTTCAAAGGCCCTCACTGTAGCTTTCAATAACATGTGTTCTATCCATGGCTGTTCCTCAAATTTTGGACTTCTTAGAGCCTCTGTTCAGTACCCTTCATGGTGCAAACAGACCTCTCCAAAGTGTTCTTGGGCTTATCTCCACAATCAGCTCCTTGTTGTCCATCCCTTTACCCAAAGAAGCAACAGACAGGTGAGAACACACCCCTGCCATAAAACACCCATGATGCAGTTGCAGGCATGCTCCAGCAACAAAGCTATGGGGCAGGTGAGCAATGGAACAGTCCAGCTCAAAGTTAGCTTCACAGGTTATCAGGACAATTCAGCCTGTAGTATTAGTGTTAGCCTCTGCTTATTTTTCATTATTTCAATACCAGCATTGTGCAGAGGGGTAAGGCTGACCTTTTGTCCTGAAAACAGGCTCAAACTGCGCATTTTATTTCCATCTTGATGGCATAAATGCACTGAAAGTGCTAAACTCACCTTGGCAGCCCCCCTAACTAACACCATGGCACTACAGATAAATTTTGCCCTGGCTGCAGGGAGTGCATGTACTTTTTAAAGTAGATTGTTTTTTCCCTACTGCATCAAAGCTGCTATATATAATACCTGTTGTTTAGATTCCTATCACTCTTCTGATTCAGGTGGCTGTTGAACAACTCCTTCTGCCCTTAAAACCCGAAGAGGAACTTGGGAAGACGACAAATCCTTCATCAACCATCTACGTTTGTTTCTATTTTTTTGAACAATTGCACTTTCCTCCTCTTTCCCAATTACATTTTGATCCTGACTGCTAACATAATACAGTGTTTCCCCTCTCCTTATGAAGGTGAAAACAGGTGTCCTCATTTGGACAGGGCATTGCTACAGGAGTCCACACACTCTAGCAAGAGTCACAGTGCATCTAAAGAAGGTGGTAGGTATCATTTTCAGGTAAGGCTGAAAGAAACATCTAGCAGGACAGAAGAAGAAAGAGTCACCTGCCATCACCCTGGAAGCAACAAGTCCTTGGGCACAGTGTCCCGGGGCAATATTTCACTGTAACAAGTGGGCTCAGCAGGCCAGCTGTCTCAGACTGACTGAGCTCCTGCATTGCACGTGATTTTCTCCTTAATCCTTCTGGAGCTGCCCTCAGGAACTGAATTGAACCCAAGTTTTCATAGACTTGATTCTTGTCTATATACTTCTCTTTTTCAAGCTAGAAGTCACCCCCAAAGAAAATCTAATCAGATTTACTGATTATCATGGCTGACCTACCTCTACAAGATAGCTTTCAGGAGCACAAGAATCAGGAAATAAAATTAATCTTATATTTCAGTGTGTCAGTGAAATAATAGCTTAAACAGGAAAATTGAGGGAGTACAATTCCCCATGATTTACAGTTGCAAATTAAATTGCTTCTGCTAATTCTAGGAGAGAAGTAAACATTTGGCAACTCATTGAATTTAAAGTGATGGAGAACTACAGCTCCTAGTCTTCAGGAGACAACTCACATTTCTGAAATACAGAGTGAGCACTTGCTATTTCCAGAGGCTCAGAGACAGTCACTTCAGAAGAAATGAATTTATTTCTATACTACTATAGTGCAGGAAACTGAATAAACCCTGGTTGGTCTGCTAAAATAATATCTTCCACATCAGAAAACCGGTTTTAGTTTGATAATTTCCTGAAGTCTTTTGCTAAAGATTTTGTCAATGGAAAGACATTTTGAGCTCCCATCAGTCGTGAATAGCACAGTATGCAGACAGAAGAAATCAGATACACACATGCACACACAAAGCATGCAGTTCCTGCAAATCACTGATTATCAGTATTAGCCAGGCTTGGCGGGAACTTCCTTCATAGGTACTTAACACCAGTGAAAATTCTTCATTCACATCTGGGTATGATAATTCAGGGCCTGTTCATGGAAGGATTTGATGTCCTTCTAAATTTAGATAAGGCACAGGATTGTCATTTTAGAAATGCTAATAAAAATAATAATCTGAACTTCATCTGCAAGCCCTCCAAGTCTTTTCTGGTTGTTTTGGTTTTTATAGTAGATATTTTGAATCCATAGAATAAGCAAGGCAGCAAGTAATATTGGTCTGGTGTGTTTGGGATGGCAGATACTTGGTTTAAACCTAGATGTCCATCTGAATGATTGTCATGCATATCAATCTGGGAGATGTGAGTGATCAGAAATGGGACAGAATTGTTCTAAGCTATACTCCTTCTAGCTCCCACAGCTACATTGTGCCATTTTGCAAGCAGAGAGCCCAAGAACATCCACGTGCCCAGAAATCCTTGCTTCAGAAAAGCTTCCAAAGAATGCCATGAAGTCAAATACTACAACATGTCTTCCGCCATGTGCACCTCAAAGATAAATTTTGTAGTAAAATAGTCCAAGGTGCATCTATATCCTACTTATGCTTGGTTTTTCTTTGAATTAATGACACTAGTTTAAAGCAATTGTAATAACAGAACTAGCTTTTAAGTATCAGAACCACTGCTTCCCTAAGCATTAGGTTCCCCTGGAGCCACAGAACGGCCAGCACTCAAACTCAAGTGCTGATGGCAGAAGGTTCAACTTACCCAAGAGCCAGCCAGACTGAACCAATGGGATATACAGCAAGACAAAATAATTTGCTTAGTTCAGAGATGACGAGTATTCACCTACCACCCAGTCTTCACTCAATTCCAACTCTCCTGCAACAACATTGTCCTGTCAGTACCTGCACAAGTGAAATTTCCACCACACTCTCAAATTGTGATCATCCACAATTAGTTCTCAGGCTGCAGGACATAAACTGGCAATGTTCCTGTGGCACTGGGCAGATTCTGTCTTCATGCAGACTCCATGCTTCCAGGAGATGCTCTTAAAAATAGTGGAGAGTGAGAACAAACATTTCTATGCTGTCATTGATCTCCTCGGGGAAAAGGAATGGGTGAAGAAAAACAAAAAATAAAAAATTCAGATCCTAAGCAAAGCAACTGTGACAGGTAAAACTTCCAGTTAGTTACCTACCATTGCTGAGTTTCATGTAACCTTCATCTATCCACAGCCGTTCCAGATTTAAACAACCCTAACAGCTGAATGAGAGCTACTTCAGCTCCCCTAGTCAAGGCACTAGGCTAGGACTCGCTCGCATTAGTTCCCCTCAGTTTCCTTCATACCATGTCCTGGAGCTCTTGCCCAAGAAAGCTGGACTGCTGTTGCTAAATCCAAGAATCAAGCTGCTTCCCTGTCAGCTGGCTCTGGCCACCAGAAGGTTCTAATAGGGATTTTACAGTGGCTGGAAACTAACAGCTACAGTTTAGAGCAATTTGGATTTAGAGGAAGTTTAGGTTTCTAAAGAGACTTTTGCCTCAGGTCTCAAACCAGTACCAACAATGTCTTAGAACTGCTGGGTGTTTTTAACATGTGCTGAGGACCCCAAGAAGTCACATATGCCTCTTCTGATTTTTAATCCATCAAATAAGAGAGATTTGCACACGCTGAACATCACACAGGACATTGCCCAGGATTTGGGAATTAATCAGACAAGTACACAGAGAGCTGGTATGTTACTTAACATTATGTTACCTTAAGTTGATTAATGCCATCAAATTGAGCAAACAAGTCAAATTTTAGTCAAAACCAGTCAGATACAGTTCAGCAGGCAGCAGACTAGGCATTCAGTAGACAAGGGAAATGCAATTGTCCGGTATGAAATTGTGATGTCCAGCATGCAATTCATTTATCGTGATGTTATGAGGCTGGTTGCTGCATCAGGTGTTATACAGCAAGCCTTTTGTACCACATCCCTTTTTGACCAAATGCCTATTATAAAATGAATAAAAACTTCAATGTTAGTTATTGGTAATTGCTCCAATGATAGTAAGTAAATACACAACCCACTGTTTCCTCTCTCACATAGTTTTGGAAAGGATTTTTCATTGAAAACATTTTATCCCTCCTTGATATAAAGGTTATCAGGAAATTTAATGTTCAATACTAATAATAGCTTTAGAAAATGCAAAACATTATAAACAATAATGATAGGGCAGCAGACGCAAGACTTTCTTGCCACAAAGATGACAGCTATTAGTAGTTAACAGTACAAGTTTTATATTTGTTATTTGCATTTATATTTGTTTTATATTTAAGATGCAGGACAGTACTTGCAGTGCTTTAGAAGAGGGATAGCAGCTTGTGTACAGAAGGTAAGGTCTGAACCTAGGACTACACTCAGAAAATTAACTTCTCTGATTTTGCTTTTAATAATGGAACAACAAAAACTCATACTTGCTTCAAATATTTATTTCCATGGCAAAAATAGACTATAATATATTCATTTCACATATATTACATTCAGTAATACAAGCTTTTCTGTCTATGAAACACAATTTGTACATTGTTTTACAAACCAATTTCAGTTTTACAAGAATTAAAGCTGCTTTGATTATACATTTTTACAGTATTGGTGGCAAGACAGCAATAGACACGTTAACCGCTAGCTTAGTACTAGAAAATAATACTTCATGTTTGCTACTGTTTAACAAAGTCCCATTTACATCCTCATATACTGGCTCAATGAAAATGAAGCCAGATCCTGCATTCCTCGACATTAAGGACTCAATCCTACAAAACTGCTGAAAGGACTTCAAACATCCATTTGCTTTAAATGAATGAAGAGATTTCAGCACTGTGCAGGAGCGTACATACTTACTGATTAGCCAGGTCAAGGCTCTAAAACTTCCATCCAAGTCCCCCCAGATCAGCCATAAAGAGGACAGACATGTTGGATATTTCAAAACAATTTAAGAAAGTATCTATGCAAAGAGCATATACACCTTGTCTGTCAGAATTACCCAGAATTAGCAAGGTGGCAGACTGGAGGATTTGACATATTTTTTCCCCATCAAGCTTCCTACCATTCTAAAATTTAATGGCATTTGCAAGGTCTTTAAAGTATTTTAAAAGTCTCCTAATTTTACCTGTCTATTCCAAATGGAAAAATAACATTTAAATTCCCTTTATAAGAGTTAGGCACCTTCTGAAACCGTGCTTGTGAAATGAGTAATTTGGTAGTTTTGGTTGCCACATATCTGAACCAAAATAACATTATGGTATCTACAGACTTGCTCTCTACCTTGCCACACGCTGGATTTGTTGTAAACTCTATTTATTAGATTCTTTGCATTTGATTTCTACCTTCATTCCATAATTAAACAGGAAGCTATTACTCACCACTGAACACAGTGTCATGTGGAAAATAGCAAAGAACAGAACCAAAGGCCATTTAGCAACTCTTTTTTTTTTTTTAAATGCTCCTTCAAGTTAACAAATCCTTTCTTTCAGTCCCTGTGGACCTTAAAGTAACATGTAATGCCAACAGAATGCACCAACTTAGCTGGTCCCCAACAGGATCTTACTAAGATTTTTTTTTTTTTTTTTTTTTTAACAGACATGTTTGCAAGAGCAAAATTATAAGTTTAAGATTTTTTTTTCCCCCTTACCTTAGCACAGTATTATATTGTTTTAATATCACTGTATAGCAAATTCCGCACTGCAGCATAATTTCTAAGCACATATTAAACTACACATTCCAACGGCCTGATTTTCAGACCAGCCTTAACCTGGTACAATTCACACCTACCATAAATACCTGGCTGCATTCATAAAGTATTCAGACTTTAAAATCATCTAACCTGCATCCATTAGAAATTATAACTGCATGTCTGCCTATTTCCCCTGAATTTTGCATGTGTAAAACCAGAGACCATGGTTTGAAAAATCTGACCTTTAATAAGTAAACAGAAACTCAGCTGGCAGTTTGCATTAAATACATTTGGAAATAAGATATTTAAAAATAACAGAGCCTCTGAAAAAAATACTTGGGAGTTTTAAAAAAAATCACATTTTAAAAAGCCAGTAAAACTAACACCTATGACTACATATTCACTTACTCTACCCTGCCATGAAAAACATATCATCTGAATCAAACCTTTCTACTGTGGATACAAAATGTTCCAAATCCTCCTCCAAATGCCTTCAGCCATTCCTCAGATCCTCACTCTCTACTTCCAATATTTCAAACTTTCACAAGAGAATTTCTTCCTGACTATCTCACAGCTACTTTTGAATGCCGTAGCTTCATGTATGCACATTCCTGCTGCATTCTTTTCATTAATTCTAGTAATCTGTATTTAAATTTAAAGCAGACGTCAGTATTCATGCTTTGGGGACCCAAGCGTTCGTTGGCAATAAGCCCATTTTAACTCCTACAATATCAGGAAGAACTGCAGGAATCTTGCATCTTGCACTCCTGGACTATGGCTTTGCATGACTGCAGAACTGAAAAATAAAACTCAAACCCCAAACTCTAAAGCACAGAGTTCTTAGCAATTGAAGTGTTTTCTTCTTTTAAATTAATAATTTGAACTAATTATTGAAATATAGTATTGAGTTCACTGTTTTTAAAGCCAGAGTTTTAGTAACACTACTGATATTAAAACTAAGGTCTCATTACACAGCTAGCTTGTATGATAAGCGACCCTGAAGTTCCCAGGTTTGGTCCAGAGGCCACTGAAATCTATGAGTCACTCAACTTCAACAGCTGTTCCAACAACAGAAATGTAGCAGCTGCCTCAGGTAGTCTGGTAGTCTTACTTAAGAAACTGTTTTTTAAAAAAGTTGCTCCAAATGTCATCCACTTAAAATAAAAATACACAAGATTACAAGGGGAGCCAAAAATATATTTCTCAAAATGCCAAGAATTTTTTCCATTTTAGCACACAATTAATTTAGTTTTATTTGTTACTATTTTACCTTTTTTTCTTAAACATTGATGATTACTTAGAGCATCTTTTCATCTACAGAAATTATAGAAACTGTCTTGCTTGCCTGCTTCCAATTAAATGTAGTTCTAGATACAAACCATAGCACCCTACACTTGGTAGTTTTTACCGTTCACTTGTGCAAAAGGTATCACAATGAGAGCAATACTAAGGCATAAAACTCTTCCTGCTCTTCATGGGGGACAACAGAAAAAGGAGAGCACTGCTGCACAGACTGCAGGAAAGCTGCGCCTACACCCCCTGCGCATCACGGATCTCCTCCCTTGGAACAGGGTGAGGAGCGCTGGGCAGCCTACAGCTAAGCCTGCTACGGCAGTGACATCTTTGCAATGAATGGGTCTGACTTAACGTTCTTAGAGAAAAGCTGCTAGCCCAAGACTACAAAGAGTCACTGGCCAAAACCCCTCACATCAGAGCAACCAAGAAAGAAATCAAACACGCAGAAGCCCTTACTACAATTTGTGGGTTTTTCTCCTGACTCTTGACAGAATTTGATCCTAAAAAGCATTTTTCACCTAGCCCACAAGAGACAGTCAAATCTGTGTCTTCACAGTATATAGCACCTCTATTTATCCCTGAGAGCTCTGACATCCCTAGAGATCAGCATCATCTTTGCCATTTACTGCAAGAATGTCTTCATACAACTTTTATTGCTAAAAAAGTCAGCTCAAATCTTGCATAATTATCTGCTTTCATCCCCATAAAAAAATAGAAGCATGTTTGGCAAAATGGACAGGCTTAGAGTGAAATTTTAATCTTTAGACAGATAAATTCACCTCCGACCCACACTGTGACTAGATTTGGACAGTGAATGTTCTTAAAATGTCCAACACTTCATGAAGTATTCAACACAATCACATGTAAAAAAGCATCCCTTTTCAAGGCTCAGAACAAAGTGCTAAAAGCTGAATTTTCTTTTAAAAGTTAACTTAAAATCTAAACAATGGTTTTAAAATTAATTTTGTTATGGGGGTTGTAAAGTATATTTTAATTTGGTATCTTTAGAACAGAAACTGCTCATTTTCAACGCTTACTTGGAACCATATGTTTATGTACAAAAGAAACCCTGCTATCTTCAGTAGGAAAACTCCCATAAAGTCAAGTATACTAAGGTCAAGTCTATTAATGCAAACATGGACTCCTGATGGACAGAACTGAAAGGTGAAGTGGAGGAGGTAGAAGCATTATGCTTAAAAAATACCATAAATCATGATTGTGATTACCAGATTAGAGAGCAATCACCTCTAAAACTGAACACAACTTCTTTTAGCAAAACAGAAAAGAAAGCCAAAAGACACACATTTCCTCACCCACCTCAGATAATCCTGTAAATTTTGGATTAAATTGCTTGTTTCAGCTGCTCCTTTTAATGCCTTACAACTGGTCTTCTGTCCCAGTAACTGCTGAACAGCTAAAAATTGTTGTTTGGTATGTAATTTCATTAAAAACTGCACGTATCTCGTTATGAAGATCATGGTCCAAAGTTTAGAAAGGGAAATGGTACAAGCTCCATTTTAGAGCACACCTTCCCATTCAAAAATATTTCTGAAGATTCAAGTGAACTGTGGCAATAACTACCAGGTTTTAAAACATAGCATGATACAAATAGCTAAGTATGTTTGTTTTAATACCTCTGCTAACACAGATATGTCAAATTGGTTTGTTGGCAAGACTTATATATAAGAATCAGTCTTCAGTAACTGGTTTCCTCTAGATTTCCAGTTTAACATTTGGCAGTTAATACTTCCTAGGCATTTTACAGTTACAAAAAGAACAATTTTTTCCCCCCATCTGAAATAGTCAATCTTACGTTTACTAACAGTAGAACAATTCAGACTGCCTGAAAGTAGACCAAATGTACTAGATTAATACAGTGTACTTTGAAGTTACACATTTTGTATAGAATGACATATTAGCACAATGTGATTCAGATCATTTGTTTTTCTTTGTGGAATTCGTTTGTTCCAGAAGAAATTGAGACAACTTACTTATTATTCTTAATTAATGCTTTGGGAGACAATTATTGTTTTGAAGAGGTTTTACTTAATCATAATTGTTTCCAACCCTTGTGACAGCTCAGAAAACTAACATAATTTCACCAGTGATAAAAATTACTTCCAGCCTCATTTCATTTTGCTAAGCAGGTATCAAGGAAAATGGACAGTTAAACATGCCTGCAGACTGGTCCACCATATGGTTTTTCTTTTGAAATCCAGTCAGATATCTACAAACTAGTAGCTCACTTTTGAATAGGGATTTTCAACTCAGCATCTTAAAACACTTGAAAAGGCAGGTAAAGCCATGCTGTCCCTATTTGACAGAAGATTATTTAGGGATACTGTCATTAGACCAGACCCATGGGACAAAATAGAAACTACTGAAGGTATAACTCATCCTCAGGTCCATGTCAGAGCCATTGACTCAGCCATCTACACATCACTAAAATACCCACATCTCCAATGTTACCTCTAAGAGCTCTTACATTCTGCAGGTCTTCTCAAATGGCTTCTGTGGATATTCTCCATTGCCACACTGCACAGCATTAACACAATCTGTTCTAGTACTGACAAAATAATCTGGAGAATTCTACAGAAAATTCCAGTGCTTCAAAGGCTTTCTTGACTGTGAACATAAACATTTTTAATGGTCATTTTTGCACTGTGTAAACCAGCAATCATAGCTGCCACACCTCCTCATGTTCTGTACAATCAATTCTGCTTTGCCACTATGCACCTTCTTACTCCAATTCTGGTTCTTTCACTTCACCAACTTAAAAGGCTCTTCCTAAAATAACAGGTTAGTAATGGTATATTACCATACGAAACAATGCATGATTATAGTTTATATGTTTAACTACATAAATAGCAGAGCAAAAAAAGTGCTTAAACATTTGCATCCACTTTGATTTCAGCCAGTAAAATCAAACTGTCCTCTAAATATATGAATAATACTGAATATGTACTTTCTCTCATCCATTTGTTTCCAATAACCTTGCAGTTAATTAGAATATTTGCAGGTAAGTGTCCTCCACTCAAATGAAAGTTATCGACAGTTAACATCATCCTTCACTTGTCAGTTCTACTACACGGCACTATAACGAACTACCAATAGCTTCCCCTAGTACTTTCTGCATTATTTTTTAAGTTCGTTCAAACATTGTCGGCCTTCTCCTCTGAAAACATTATGCTGTTTAAAAAGTTTAAAGTTGTGGTGGTTTGGGGTTTTTTTTTTCCTTATTAAAAATGCTGAATATCAAAATAACTATCCTTAACACAACAGCTTAAAATACCTAAGAGCTGATAATTTTTCCAAGTAAACCAGAGGAAGCCAAAAGTTCATTTAAAAAAATATATGTGTATTGTTCTAAATATAAAATTGGAAGCAGAATGAAACTGTGTAAGACCTCGACATTCCCAAGGAGCAGGTTTTCTCCCCACCATGTGTGTATCTGCAGATTTTAGTTTTTGCACAGTTCACAATTATGTTTTAAAACATGATGTTAATAAAATTACGCCATGTACTTCCATTCCATAAGATAGTTATTTTGCCCAGAGTAACACCACTTGAAAGAGCATATACAAGTACTACAGACCAGTACAAGTAAAACCACTCTCTAATATGACTGCAGCTGAACATAGGAAGAATTTAGTCCAGCAAAGATCCTGATTTGCAGGGACTGTTACACTACTTGCATTTAACAGTCACATACCAGCCCTAAAAGGTAACTGTGTGATTCATCGCATGAAGAAAACACCAGTGAGAGCAGGTCTGCCTGGACAATTGTTACTTTATTTCTGTAACCTCTTGCAGTGTCCCTTAAGAAGTGGCAGGGATTATATAAGTCTAGAACTTTTGAGAAACTGAATGAGAACTCCATAAACGAAAGTGTACTGCGAAAGAGTCTGCACCATCATCATTCTCTGATGCCTCAACATGTCCAGCACTCGTGGGATGTCCAGCATCTGGAGGAAGAGAACAAACCATTACAAGTGACTGGTAAGCTGGCTTGCACTTTCTCAGCAGGAGGTTCAGAGCACTACCAGTAATCAAAGGCTAGACTCAGCTGCTCTAATTTCAGCTCTGACAATTCATTGCCCATGCCTGTAGTATGGGCTGCACTACACCACTGACCATGTCTACCTCCTCATCTGTGAAATATGCATGATGTTAAACTTGCCTACCTCATCAGGTACAGGTCTTCACAAATCTAATGGCTGCAAAAGTCTGTCACAGTGTTAGGACATGTTCGCAAACTGAAACTACCAGTTTGTTGAGTCTCAGACAGCATATCACGTTATTAATAAACACTTTATAAGTGTTCACTTCTGGCTAAAAGGACCAGATTTTATTCTATTAAACTACCGCTTTGTCCTCTGCTCAGATTGATATTGCAAATACACTACACTTAAGAATAAAATATTTAGTAACAAGCACAGAGACTGGCTACAAAGCATGTTCTTGAATATTATCCATTAAAACTAAGGCATGAAGTAGAAGTGGTAAAGTCAGAGAGAAATCCTGAACTATCCTCAGTAGCATAGGGCATACCTTGTTCCACTCAGTGACTCATCATCTTACAGAGTCAAGAATCCAAATAAGAATTCCAGTACTCAGTATGTAAGTGGGCAACTCTAGAAGATTATTAACTTCTGTTGAATTGCCAACAGCTCTTTCAATCATAGTTGTAAACACTCTTCCAAAGGCCACATCTCAGGAAAGCTCAGATGAACAGCCATAAAATATTTATTAGGCATGCTATATACTCTTCCACTACCTAACATAATTTATAACATGATAAAGAAAGAAAGAAAGAAAGATCACCTCGTTGTGTTCCAAGCAAGCGATCATAATCTCTGACAGTATGACCACTCCTGTTCGTCCTACACCTGCACTGCAATGGACCAGTACAGGAGGATTAGAGTTTTTAGGATCCGCAGTGCTGTTTGTATGGCGCCGCACTGACTGTATCTCTTCCAAGTATGCTATTAAGTTCAATAAGAGAAGAATAATACATTTAGGAGATGAAGCCCCGTAAGCCATGCTATTGGCTTATGGTATAACCACCAGAAAAGCAGTAATTCAACAGATGATAACCCACAGAAAAATGAGGCACTGTATAAACCACAAGTCATAATCCAACCAAAGCAATACAGATCTATAAAGATCACCCAACTTTTATAAGGCTTTCCTTGTCTTCTTCCCCTGTTCCCCACCAAAGGCAGCTTGTGGCCATCTTGCTACTGCTGAAACATACTCAGATGTGTAGTATGTCATGCAATTATGTTTTAATCTATATGAACTTTTAGTAAATTAAATATTTGTCTTTAGACATAAACGGTCACTTTAACAAACTGGCAGGTATATTCCTGCCAAAAATGTAATTCTATTGCTGGTGTGAAGAAACCTTTTATAGCAGAATGCTTGGCATATTTATCAAAAACTAATTTACATATAGCAGTCATTTTAGCAGGTTTTAAAAAAAAAAAATAAATCCAACCTCAAAATAAAGCTATTAAATACAACTTACAGAGAAATCCCTTTAAATCCTCCGGACAGCCATGCTCTGGCCAGTCAGTATACTGCAGATGCCAAACTGTTCTCTCCTGTCCTGTGAGAAGATGTTTAATCTTCAAACCCGTAGTTGCATAGCAGCCTGAGTCAGTACGGAATCGTGTGGTAATCTTAAATCTTCCATATGTTACAGTGTTGTGTCTTGAACCAAGACGTGGCCAGTATCTGAAGCTTTTTTCTCGTCCACTTTCCTTAAAAGTAAAACACTTGCTTAACAAGAAACACGAGAACACTCATACAAATAATTCTACTGTAACACTGTATCTCTCCTCCATTAAGTACTACTACAGTGCACTGGTTTCTTAATGAGTAAACCAGCTTTCCAGCAGAAAGAGTATGCAAATTTACCTTTTTCTGCCAAGGAAAGCAAGACAGAACAGCAAATGCGTCACTAGAAATTTGTCTTTGATTGACAAATCATTGCGGAATTTCTAGGAGAACCCTGACTCAGTTTATACTCACCTCCTCTGCTGTCACCATAGCTATAATGGCAATCCCTTGTTCCCAGATCATCTGCCAGAAATCCTGACAGGTATTCTGCAAAGGGCCCTGTGTAGCAATGTAGTCCCACTCTATGCCACCAACAGAGATCTGTAAAAAGACAGACATTAGATTAGTAATTACTGAAAACTCCCTTTCCTCAATTCTTCCATCAGCCATTTGAAGATGCACAAATTGAAACAAGATTGCAACACTACAGAATCCTATTCTGAGAGTACAAAAGAGGAAGAAATAATAAGGGTTATCACTGCCGTTTAAAAATATCATAATTAATGCAAAGGATATCATTTTCTTATAAAGCTATTTGCCGCCTTAACTCTGAGAATAATGGGAATTCTGTTAGCATTGGTCTACAGAGAGACAACACAGAGAGAGAAAGGAGACAGTAGATCAATACAGAAGTGAAACGCAGAAGACCTCTCCAATAATTAACCCTCGATTATTCTAGGTAATGAGGAAAACCAGGTACCTTCTTTCCCCAGAGAAATCTCTGCAGAAGAGGGGAAAGAGAGAGATGGAGGGATTCTCACTCAATCTGATCAAAATTGATAGCCAAATCCATTTTTAGTTACCACATGAACCGGAAAATATTTATCCAAAAGTATTTCTCTCACCTTGATATGAGATGCATTGATGTAACCCGTGTTATTTTCTTTGGTTGGGACTAGCTCTACTCTGGTATCATCATAAGGAAGGACGTCCTGGAACCGGTTTCTTTCTGCATTTTCAGGAAGCTGAGCTATTGAGCACTCACCATCTACAAGTCTTTTTTTCTGAATGCGCTCATATTCAGTAAACACCATCCCCTGGTCTAACCGTTGTTCCAGAACTTTACACTGAAAGACAGAACACATAACCATACAAAGTCATGTTCTAAGGTGAGTCTATTTTAACAGAGGATTCATGAAGGATAAAATGTATGTATTTTCTTCTCCTACATACTTTTTCAGTGCTTTTCCAGCTACTAATGTTTTCACAAACCTATCAGAATAAATCAGAAGCAACCCTAACCAGAAGGAATTTTGTTCAAGTGAAAACCAGGAAGCCTGTGATGCTTCATTAGGTCACAAAGACTATGGATACCACTGGTGAGAGAAAAATTACTTAATTGTTTCTGTAAAGACAACCTAGTTGGGCTAAGAAATATTTGGCCAAACCAGATAGCCATGCTATACTATGAACTGCCTCAAATATCTTTGAACAACAAATACTCACTAATCTTCCTGCTCAATACAGCATGTTAGTTTATATCATTTGAAAAGGTTTCCCTTAATATTGTAATAATAATAATAGAAAAATTAAGTCAGTTGTGTCATTTGGATGGAAAAAACCCCCTCTAAAAATGTAAAACAAAACACTTGCCTTGGTCAATGAGCTAATAATTAACTGCCAATATTCTGCACTTTCTTAGGCTGAGGATACACTTTGCATAGAGCAGTAAAAACTTCTTAGAGCCTCTTGCTGCAGCTGAGAAATAAACCCAGATTTTTTTTCTACTAGTATAATTCAATCTGCTGCTCCCCCTCCATCCCTGGGAATTTATTCTTTCGAAACCAAATTCTTTCTAAATCATAAGACACTTCTGGAATTTCGGCATCTCTTTGCCAACAATAATTAGAGGAGTAATATGTAAGATTTCAGCCAGGAAATTTCATCTATGTCACATGTCCTCAACCTCTCACAGCAACTGCTCCGCAGTATCAGGTCAGAAAACTGTCTTGTATCAAATAACCGTAACGTCAAATGTTGCAGAGGAAGGTGTAAAACCTCAATCATAGGCAATTTGCACATCAATACGTCAACTGTATAAACTCCTTTAATATATTTAGGCTAAATTCCCTCATTTAAACTGATAATAACATGAAGCTGAGCAATGAAACAAGCACTGAGTCAATTTTAAAGTCATCTTCTAGAATATCTGTACTTTGGACTTATTTTCATGTTGCACGTCTGCTTTGCACTGCCTCTTCACAACTGATTTAGAAATTACTCCCATTTCATGTTATCTATTCTGTCTCTACAGGACTGCTAGAAGAGAAAGTGTAGTGACATGTCTTTTTTGTAACTTGACTTTATGGATTTTTCTTTTACCCCAGCACTTTGGCCAGAGATAGCTGAATGAGAATATGGCTGAGTCCAATAAAGGTCAATCCAGGAAGAGAGGATGGCTGTAAGTAAGAGGAAATAACCAACAGAAGTACTACATGTAAAACTGTATTGCAATAACACAATGTTATTTTTTTGTCCCTTAGGATCTTTAGGGAGTGTATATATAGCTCAAAAAGAACTTCAACTGTGTTGAAATGGAACAGTCTATCTCTCATACGGATCTCACTCCAAGCCTTCGAACTCCAAGACTGAATTTCTACTTCAAGAATTGCAATTAATTTTCTTCGCCTGTTCCTTAAAACTGCAGCTTGTGAGACCAGGACTGCTCCTTCAGGTTCCAATCCCTGCCCAGTGACTGTCAACAAACTGAGACAGAGCGTCTGCTCAGAACTGGATTCTAAAGAGACCACTGGTTGCAGAATGTACAATAATTACCGTAGGCCTTGGTCTATCCAGCTGGTCAGTTGTGTGATGAGAGCACTGTTCTGTAGAGCCCTTCACAGGCTGGATATTGACTATATTGCACTTTCCTGCACCTATTGATATATAAGGCAGGCTGAAATACATTTACTGATGTTGTTTACCCTGACACAAGTACTTGGAGTCTTTCATTTCGCAAAGAATGAACCTCAAATTCAAGAACCAGATGTCCTCTCAGGGATCTGAGATCTTTTACTGAATGTAAAATTTTTGCAGATCACACAAGTTCCATCTATATTTTCAGACACTAACCTGAGGAAAACAGATAAGTACAAAGTGCACAAGGTGTACCCTGGGGATGCAATTTAACTACAGAATTTATTGTAAAAATTGTATAAATTACTAATACTTACAAATAAGCTCATTCTCACACTCAGAATTTTAATTTTTGTATGTATTCTTGGAAAACACAAAAATTAAGAGAAACAAAAGAGAGACTTGGCACAAAATTGTATCAGTGGATACTAGTTCATTTGCTTCCTATATGTTTAAAGGGTGAACTATTATCTGAACTACTGTCATCTTAAATCTTAAAGAAAAATCTTAATTATACCAAAAAATTCTAGCAATAACGTTTCAATAAGAACTCTAATTCTTCACTTTGTTTATATTCTCAGTATTTGAGTCGCTTTGACTCTGAAGCATTTTAAAGTCAACACAAAGCACCACTCATACACATGTCATTTTGAAAAATCACTAGTGTAAAAGAGAAATCAAGCATTAAAAACTTCAACATACCCGTTCATCATTTGTTGCTCTTGTTGATTCCTCCTTCCCCTCATCTGGCAGAGGCATTCTAGTCAAAGCTAGTCCATTCAGGGCAGCTAGTTTTAAAGGACCTATTTTTTTTGCATCGTTTTTATTTTTTTTCATACCCTGCAGAAGAAAAAAAACAACTTGTAAATATTCTTAAATATCTGATGGAGCTATAAAGCAGAAACCCAATGAGTTCAATTAAGCAAAGGCAACTTCTTTGACCCTTTCTGCAAACAGCTCTTTTTATTTGATAAGTGCTGCAGTGAGATTAGGGTTGTGGGACTACATTCCTCAAGGACAGAATACAAGTCTGTCTTCATTCCAGACAGGTTAATAATGGAAGTGCATGAGAATGACAAATATTGTTCCCTACAAACCTCATAACTGAGGGTGTGAGGCAACAACTCTGGATAATTAACATTCTTGGACAGATTTGAAATCACTTTCCAACCCCCAAAATACATAAGAATTATTCCTTCCTAGACTATCCTGTTTTCAGGCACTTTTCTTCACTACAAGCAGGCCTAACAATGAGGACATACCTTTAAGATATTTGGATATTGTTAAATGTTGACTAAGTTTGTAACAAACTGCACGTACAAAATATGAACACAGAATTGCAGACACATCTGAGCCCTGAACTGGGCCATGAACCTAAATTACCATTCATTATTTGAGAAAAATACCAAAGGGGATTTTTTTATGAAAGAATAATTTAAATGATTCTTTAAAAA
>WUAM01000431.1:62819968-62871615 GCA_024336885.1 Actenoides hombroni | reverse complement strand
TGACATGGTCTAGCTAGGTGGTGTGGTGTCAGGTCTTAGGCTGGACTTGATGATCTCAAAGGTCTATTCCAGCCTCAGTGATAATTCTCTGTTAATTCTGTGTTATGTAGATTGTCTCAGAGCCTTCTCCAGTCAAGTTTTGAATACAGAGGATGTAGATTTTAAAACTTCACTGGGCAATCTGTTGAAGTGTCTCACCACTCTCAAAACAGAGAACTCTTACTACATTTGACAGAGTGTCCTGTATTTCAATTTGTGCCCATTGCCTAAGACTCTGGCTACATCTTCTTTACTCCCTCCAGTCAGATACTTAATTACTTGCAGTAGTAGCTCTGGTACACTGCTCTGCCTTGCAACTGGACTCAAACACTGCACAGAAGCAGCTGGACCACCCTTCCATTGTGAAGCCTTCTACAGCTCCCTACACCCAGATGTGCAGAAAAAGTGGGACCTAGAAGTCCTCCTGGACTCAGGGGCATGCTCAGAAGGCACTTAACAGTTTTCATTTTAATAACAGTTTTGATTTTACATCAAACGGCATCCCAAGGAATTTGACTCTTTTTCTATTTTCTATTTTTCTATTTTCTATTTCCAGGAAAAAAAAAACAACAAACAACTAGCCAACATTTCAAAGAAGAGAAATACAGCAGTCTAAATTGGAAAAGTTAGGTGCCAGTCTCACAGCAGAAACTGTAAAGCCTGTATGGAACTCCCAAGAATATTAACACAATCCCCAAGTAAACAGATCCTATTTACATTACCACAGATTCTCATCCATAATAGCATAATTTTAGAGACATTTATGAACCAAATTTGTATTAAACATTAACAACTAATATCCAAGTTATTTATGGTGAAAGGGGAGAACTTGTGACACACTACACAAACACAGCACTTGAGATAAAGCAGAAGTGTTTAGAATTAGCCTATTGTAATTATTTCAAATATGGATCATTTATGAAACGGGTTCATTCAAAACATCAAAATGTTTCTGTTCATTCACCAGATAAAATTAGTTAACCTACTTGGTATAAGCTACTTTAGTCATTTGAGCACATTAATTTAGAACCTGCGTTTTTTCTGAGGTGCTTTTTCACTGTTATCAACACACACACTTTGTCTCTTATACAAGACTGAAAAAAGAATGTGAAAGCTAAAAGGATAAATATTTTCCATCTGGAAAGAGGATTATGTTGAAAGATTTCTATAAACAACTCACTAAGCAGAGAGACATTTACACTGTCCAAAGATATGAAAATAACAAAGCAAGATTTTGTCAGTTGAAGACCGTTAAATCCTGGCTTGGATTAAACAGATTCACTGTTATATAAACAAGGCACTAATATAATTCACCCTATTCCACTGGTAACCACATTTTCAAAAAACTTTATCATCATTTTTAATGTGATACTACCAACACATATTATAAAAGAAAAAAACCAAAACCAAATCAAATATAAGTTGTATGTACTGCCATGATTTTACATCTCTTTCAATTTTGGCAGATTTACAATTTCTGTTAGATATACTGGAGTGGTATTCACTATGAAGCAATAGACAAACACACTAAACAAAACTGTTGCCATTACAGACTTTTATTTTGAGAGATTTAAGATGGAACAAGCATGTTAGCAGGGAACAGCAGACATGATAAGTAGACAGACTTAGGACTGGTGGTTTTCTGGTGTATACTCTATCCCATCTGACCCCAGTCAGAAAAACTAAAGCAGCCATTTTCACGTATCACAGAAACGAGTCTTCAGGAGCAATCTGAACATAGGAATTGCACACTTGCATACTACCTTGTAATAATCTTACATGTTAGGACATTTGGGATAAAAAGTGGAAAATACAAGTTCTACTGTACATTCAAACTTGCTTATTTATTAAAACACGTCTCTTTCGCTTGTTATCATGTCAGAATAAAGAGTTTTCATTAAGAGAAATAAATGAAAGGTCTCTGGAGGTAAGCAGGTGACTAAAGTCTTTGCCCTCCAAGGAATTTCAATGTCTAATAAAAACCCAGCCCCTGAAAATACACGTTAAATACCCAGCTATACCTCTGAGGACTGCACAGAAATACCAGCAAGTTCGTGGCCCCTGATCCCACTGTTCCCCCTCCTCAGCCCATATGACAAAGTTCTAAGGAGCAGGCTTTTCTGGATTGGGTCTTTGAGCAATAAATAGAAAACATGCAGCATAAAATATATCACCAAAGTTTCTAATGCTACATTAGCTAGTTTGCACAATTGCCTTACTTACCCTGAACAGCTAAACCAGCCAGATGTATTGCTTGTTCCAGTGTGCAAGGAATGGTGCCCTCCAAGATATCTTTCTTTAATTGCAAATAATACTGATACCTACGTGGGGAAAAAAGAAAAAGCTAACATGGGCTTCTTAATTTAAAGACAGTGCAGATGAATGTGCCTGCATTTCCTATTCCTCTTTGCATTCCCCAGTTTGTGTGGAGAGTAGTCTTCCTCATTATTTAGACACACTATTTCTTTGCTTACTCCTCCCTTATCGCTGTAGAATAAAATACTGCTACTTCTTCAAACAAAGGATCTTCACAACTTCTACTACTTTACCCTCATAATTTTTTATTTTTACCTCTTACTTCCTTAATATTATTATCTCCTCTTTACAATGTTCAGTACACTGCTGCTCTCTTGCTGCATTCTCTTCCAACAGAGCCCATGTTGCACATCCTTTCAATCACAATAGTGACTTTCATGTTTCCATTACAATTTCTGCGTATATTTTGTTCCCACTTTCAAGGCACCATTTTTTTTTCTTTAGTATGACCATTTCCTGAGTCATCTCTTGTACATGAAACCACCACTAACTGTAGCATTTATTCACAGTCTAAACAACTATTTTCTTGAATTCTTCTGCACCTTTCAGTCATCCATGCAACACCTCACCTTGAGCCCAAAACACCTCAAAACTCAAAAATGCCATTATAGCTACACAGACTTTGCCAAGAGGGACAGTTTTCTGTAAGACTAATTTTAAAAGCTTCTTAACTGCCTCGTATTATATGTTAACTCTCGTGAAGTAAGGCTTTAATACTGAGAACATGGAAGTATGTGCTGCAATTCATTCAGTGATCAGAAAGGTCAAGTAAACTCCACACAAATTTCCATCAGGCTAAAAGATGTCTCCCCTCACTATTCATCAGTCTGTCAAATACAGTGACATTGTATAAATATTGTTTGGACTTTTTGGATCCTACTATAAAAAAGCAGTATGCCGTATGACAGTAAATAACATCCTTATACAAGACACAAAAGAAGAGCTGGGACTAAACCCAGGCCTTAAAACAAAAAAAAGAACAACAACAGAGAACTGAAAAGAAAAAGCCACTGCATACCAAAGCATTTGGGCATCCAGTCAAGCACCAGAATGTAAGCTCTTTCCACAGAACTGCTAATAAAAGTAAACATACAGACAAAGGATCTTGATGCTACCTCATGATAGTACAAATATCATCGCTTTGTCTATGATAATTTTATTTCCTGGTATACATTAAATATATAATTTGCTTAAACATGCTCAGTTTCATTTGTAGTTAAAAGGCATGAAGAAAAACCACAGATTTCTAAAACTAATCCAGTCTCTCACTATCGTACATCAAAGCAAGTACCATCCTGTAGGACTTGGGTATAAAGTTGGCACAAATTCCTGCTTTCTATGTGGCATCAGACTTCAAAACTGCTGTTAAAGCTCCAGCACAAACATCATATTCTTTAAATAAATACCAGAGAATAGTCAAGGTTTTTCAGGCAACTTAGCTATTCAATGTAACACTATGACATTTATCTTACTCTAATGCATCCTTGTATACAAACAAGCACAGAATCTGAACAAAAGATTTATTTAAAAAAAAAAAAAAGAGAGAGAAAACCCACCAGAATGACTTTTTAAGCCAGTAAAAGTGCTGATAAAAAGCCCAAAATGTAATAGTTTTCAGAAAGAAAATAATCTTACAGAAATCACACATAAAACAAAAACAACAGCTGTCAGGCGTTGAGCAATAACAGCACCATTGCCCACACCAAGAAGCTTATCTCCCTGAAAAGCTTCCACGCTACAATTAATGCAAAAGGTCTCTGGGAAGGTATTTTAGCATCAGAATGTAAAGACAGTTTTGTGTAACCACAGAATAAATTAAGCTGGAAAGGACCTCTGAGTGATCATCTGGTTCAACTCCCCACTGAAAGGGACAACTTTAAGTTACCAGCTTAAACAGGTTAATTAAAGTAAATGTTTGTAATCCAGTTGCTGGTTTTGTACTTATTTACCTGTCAATACCTATATTGGAACAACTATACACATTAAGACACTAGAAGCTAATAAATAGGCCCATAGGAATAACCAGTCAGTACATGTGCTCGATTTTACTTTTCTTGTTCAGCACCACTTTTGTGACGTTCCCTAGATTCACAGTAGAAATGCGTATGATATCAAAGCTAACATCCATCTTCATTGCCTAGTGAGCCACAAAAAAAATCACAAGCTGAAGCTTATCCTGTAGTTTGCCAATGTATTGTACTCTAAGTACAGAAAGTCCTGAAAACAAAATAAAGGAAAGCATAGCTCAATAAAATCTTTATGTGCTTTTGTGCAGGATGGACATCCCCGAATGCAACATGTGGCTCTTCAAAACAAAAAAAGAGACACAAACATGAAGGGACTAAAACAATTGAAAGTCTGACCACGCAAGTATGCCTATTACTGAAAACAGGTTTGAATAGGTTCCTAAGATCACCAAAAAGTTAGTTGTTTGCTTAGTTTATCACATATTTGAAATATTCAAAAGGGAAATAAATACACAGTTTGAACATAAATTCTCCCTAAAGTAATAAATTCTAAAGAGGTGGTAGAGGAGAAAGCAGACAATTTTTAAAGAAACCATACATATTAGAATGCTGAAAGAAAAATTATAGACACATGTATGAAGTCTACCTGGTAATCTCCTGCTGAAGCTGAGAAACAGTAGGCACATAGAACACTACTCCAAAATACACAGTTGGCTCCAAGGCATATTTGTCCAGCTGCTTTTTCAGAGGCTTGTCCAAATCTACCCATCTGCGCTGATTCTGCTTATTATAATACCACAGACTGAAATACGTAATCTGAAAAACAGGCATTTCAATGGTGAAAAAAGTTAATATTGTGATATTAGATTAAATATATTGTATGAAAGTCTTACTACTTAGAAATAAAGTTTTTAAAACACAGACTAATGCTATCAGTTATTGGAAACTTAAAAGAACTGGAGAGGCATTTACTATCAAAAGCAGATGTTACTTCCACACACGTCAGGTCCCCCCATCTAAAACATTGCAAATAACGAGTAGGTTTGGTAGGTCCCTGACCCTGTTGCGGCAATTCACAGATATTAGTAGTAAGCACTTATGTGTCACAGAAAAATTAAGGGAAGTGAGGAAGGCAAATAGAAAATGACATGGGACAGCAGGAGAGTAAAGTATGGCTTCTCTGGGGAAGTGGCAGGCAGGCTCACATGGGATGCTGAAGGACAAAAGAGCACAGGACAGCTGGTCAGTCAAACACAAGCTCATTAAAGCACATATCTGGCTTATCCCACAAGCAACAAAATGACCAGATACAGCAGCAAGCTACCTTGCCTGAGCAGGCAACTCTTGACTAAGCCAAAAAACAAAAATACAGTATGCACTGGAACAGATTGCCCCAAGAGGCTGAGGGATGTCCATCAATGGAATGTTAAAATGCCACCGGATGACATCTTGAGCCACGCAACCTAACTTTGATTAGATCTCCTCTGAGGAGGAGTCTGGACCAGAACATTTTCCTATCACTCCACATTATAGTTCTAAATCCATGCTGCAGAGGCGCTCATTCAAATTTAAATTTCTCCACTATGTTTAAACGGATTAAAATCTACTCCAACACCTTTAATCCAAACCTTTTCTTTATATATTTTGAGATGGTTTTAACTTACACAAAAGAAAATTATTAAGGATGAAGTTCTATAAAACACTGGACTATTCATCAGAATTATTTTTTAATATCAATAATTTGTGTGAATTAAACTTGTAAAAATTGTCTACCTATCAAACAAAGTATTTACTGTTGTTTTTTCAGAAGTTCTAGCATTTTGATGCTCTGGATCACAGATTTGAAATTAATTGGGGAGTGATAGCTAGTAGTAGAGAAAGGCCACTTAAGTACTTTCCTATGAAAACTTGCCTATATACATGTCTGAAAATCCATATACATACATCTTCCTAGTTTATAGTCTAAACAGGATGAAAAGCCTACCCTCATGGGATTCTGGCTGTCCCTTTACACTCTGACAGGCTGGCTACACACATAACTATGGCATGGGTGTATATGCTATGTCCCAAACTTCAAGGACAGCAGTGGAGTCGATGATCAATATCAGCACAGATCATTCAGTAATTTTGGGCACAAAAGTCAAGGTGTAGCATTAAATTAATAAAACCAACTATTCCATAAAATTATTTTCTCTGAGAAATTAGCATAACTGGGAAATTAGAGCAAATTCTAACGCATAATGTTCCTTTGACATTGCCTAGTAGCAGAATGTTTTTCTTTGCTCCTCTCTAAATTGGCATCAACACAGTTTTAAGTCATTGGTGGTGGGCTTTCGTGTTTGGTTTGGGTTTTTCACCCAATGTTTAAAAAAATTCCTCTAAATTAAAATTACTCTATGTAATTGTGAGATCATTATTCAGATAAAAAAAAAGTTAGGATGAAATCTACTCATTTAACCTTATTTAAGATCCTTTCTGCAAACTCCAAGACAAGTCTGGTCCTATCTGAGTCTGTGATACATAAATTAAATTGGATTAGAACTGTTCATAGAAGAAAAAAAGCATTTTTTCAGTGTAGTGGAAGACATCTGGAGAAAAGGCAGAATGCAGATATATATAAAATAGTTTCATGGTTGGGAAAGTTTAAAAATCACCATAGATAAACAGATTGTATTCTTACATCAGAAACAAGAGTTCTCTTGTAAAGCAAATCCTACAAACCAAATTTTTCACAGCTGGACACTGTGTGCTCTTCACTTCTGAATACCAAGACCCAAATTTAAGAAATCATAAATACTTTCACTTTCAAGGGGACAAAAGGAATATGGTTCTGAATACAAATACTACAACCACTGTTTTCTATATTTCTCAGCACAGGTGCACAAAGTTTGCTGATACCTTACACAACATTTTCTTATTTGTGTTTCAATCTCCCAATCATAAGATATAGTATGTGGTAACCTCCACCACCCCACAAGGATATTGAGAAGACTATATATTAAGACAGTATCTTATGATTCCACAAGATGTTAGTAATTATAACAGTAGTACTACACAAACTCCATTAAGAAATATTATGTCACTGCAACATCACACACTGAAAAGGCTAAAACATACCGAATGACTACTCAATCCTTCCTGCAGACTGAATGAGGAAAGGAATTCAAGTGAAAACTTGCATTTCTTTTTCATTACAAGACTGTTAACACCATGTGCACAGTCACAGAAGCCAAAGTCAGACTGTGATGCTGAGATCCTCTAACTTCCAAGTGTTGTAAACATAATGCACATACAATGCAAGGTGGTAATGCAAGTAAACTAGAGGACCAAACAATAAAAATAACAGTTACAGCTGAACTACATGCCATGAGCTACTTTATCTCACTTGCTAGGAAGAGTTCAAAAAAGGAAAGCCTGCTGTACTGGCCCAGCCCACGTGCCCAACAGGTCAGCCGCATCAAGCCACAGGCTAAGAGCGGTCTGAAACACTGAACCACAAACTTCTGGGTGAGAGCAGAGGCTAAGGCAGAGACTGAATTTGAAGGGTAACAGCTACAAAAACACAGAAACACAAGAACAAAGTTGAAAGACTTCTATAATAGATAACAGACAAACACTTTTGGAAACCAAATAAAAATGTATGCAAACATTTCTAAGCAACTGTTTGAATAATTTTCATCTGCAGCCTTGGTGCATTTAAGCTTCAAAGAAGCACAGACGTGTTAACAAGAAGAGCTCAAACTTTCATTAACACTGCCACTGTTTCAAACTCTCTGATGTAAGATACTTGTGATTCAACACCCTGAAGACTAAACTGAATGTACAACCCATTTTTAAGGCATGATCATCACTTGCACTGGTCTATTTAAAATACCAATCTCTTTTTCTCGCCTATGCATAGAACCGAGTAGTTACTGGCACAAGAGACTTAAGAAAAATGCTTCCACATTTTAAAACATTCTCTGGAATCCGCGTATCTTTAAAACAAGATTTTTCTGCCATAGTAGTTTCCCTTACAAACTCCTTTGATTTGGGCTATCAAAAATGAAATGAAAGCCAAGAAAAACACTGTGGACCAAAGCTTGTCTTCTGACTTGTATGCAAACTTTTCATTTGACTTCAAGGACAGAATTTGATCCTATAAGTTTTCAGAGGAGCTTATGCACCCTAGAATATTCACACTGATTAAAATAGAATCCATTTTTTATTCATGGCTAAAACATTTTATTATTAGCAGCTCAGGACAACATCCAATGCTAAAAAGAATGTCATGACATAATTCTTAAAATATGTTAAGCTGTTAAGATTAACACTACTTTGAGGTTCATTTATTTTAGTGACTTATTCATGACTCAACCCCTTTGAAGGAAATCAAATACAAATAAAACAATCATGTAATTTCTGCAGTTACTTTCTACCTACCTGCTTTCTATCACTACGGACAGGAATAGTAAGGATTTTTGCACAAAAGGTCAAGCGTTATCAAGAATGCAAAAATACCAAAAGCCCAACACAGTATTAGAGATCACATATTGGTGGGAGTGGAGTGATTTCATCTATGACGTCAACTAGACTTCCTAAGCTAAGCAGAGGAGCTTCATCAGGTATGAGTGTCACAAAACGACATTACAGTAGGTGACTATATTATATCTTTTGGCATCATGTACAATGAGAGTCAGAGAAGTGGGGGCTGATCAGTCTTAAGAAGAGACGAAAGTAAAATCTTACTGTGGACTTTAACTGCCTAAGAACAGTGGTATATAAAAGACAGAGAGACTCTCCTTGGAGGTGCTCACTGAAAGTATGAGAAGCACTTGGCACAAGCTGCTACATGGGAAATTACAATTAGATCAGGAAAAAAAAATAAAATCACAAGACTAGCCAATCATTGGAACAGGTCACCCAAAAAGGTGTCAAATCTCTATCCTCGGAGACACTCAAACTCACTCAAGTAATCCTTGAGCCACTGGATCCAAGCTGGCCTTTCTGAACAGCGAGTGGGATCATACAATCCTCAGAGGTCCCTTCCAACTCAAACTATTACGTGATTCTATGTCATTATAGAATTGATGCTGACAATGAGGAACAGTTTACTGAGAATTTCTTGGATGTAAATTAAATAACACTTTTTTTTTTTTAAGTGTTCTTTTACAAACCCATTAAAAAGTGAGCTGTAAATCTTAAAATTCTCAGCAGTTCCCACATCTATGGAACATACTTTGCTGTTCCTCATCTGTTTTATAATTTGAAATGGAATCAGTAAAACAGTCCTCCTTCCCTGTACCAACTACCTGATACCAGTTAGCTACAACTAACTGCAGCATTTCATTTTATTTTCCTTAGTATGGATCAGCCTCATGCCTAATATTCCACTTTGGCTCTAATATAAACATAATTTGCATATGTCAGTTATTCTGATCAGCATTATAAAAAAACCAAACCAGTTTTAATATAGAATTTCAAGGTCTATTTTAGTCACAGTTTACACTACCTAGAAACAAAATAAAAATTACAGAAGTACGTGCCAGATATCAAATGTGTGTAATCTTCTCACTTGAGCTTAACAGCACGTATTATAATTT
This sequence comes from Actenoides hombroni, assembly GCA_024336885.1. NCBI lineage: Eukaryota > Metazoa > Chordata > Aves > Coraciiformes > Alcedinidae > Actenoides > Actenoides hombroni. Next base: position 62,861,711 of record WUAM01000431.1, on the reverse strand, counting down.
TAGAACTTGATTGTAACTTCCATTTTCTGGCAATACAATATAAAGAAAAAATTATGTTCCCTAGGATTTTGAGACAACACTGTTACCGCCATCTTTAAAAAAAAGAAGAAAAAAAAAATTATCTGAAAAACCTCAAACTAACAGAAAAAACATCCAATCACTTTTTTGTAGATTGAAGCAGGCAGGACAAATAGACTTTGGCATACATTCCCAAGGCATAGCAGAGTTCGAAGTTTACTTTGAACTTACGCATTTAATTATGTATTTCCCAGCTAATTTCCATATCCTATAACTCTTACAGAATATCTCAGAAGTTAAAAACAGACTGCTAAAAAGAATTGTTTTCTCATTGCTAATACAGTCTCTTCAAATTAATGCAATTTGCTACCTGCTTCAAGGACGCTGTGACCTAAGGAATCACCATTTTAGGATGAGGCAAGAAATTTAAAAAAAACCAGAAAACAATAACAGGGTTTACAGAAGAATGCAATGAAAATATATTTTCAGGCTTTTCCTCTTTTACACTGGTACATACAAATAAAACAAGCCATAAGACCTTGCTGTGGAGAGAGCTGAAAACACCTTTTCATTATTTAAGTGTAAGCACAGCAGTCAGACTTAAAAATCCCAGTTAGCCCTAGGGCTCCACTGAGTCTAGCTTTATTATGTGCTTGGATACAAAATAGCTCCTGCCACCAAGATATCACAGTTTAAATAAACTGCATGCAGGAGAACTGGGTCAATAATCTTGTACTATGCCTGACTTCCAGATACCAAGTGAAAGCTTTACCCTATGCTCAATGGTAAGAACTACAGAAGGAGACAAGAGGCTCTGAAAATTCCCCAGAAATCCCACTCTTATCACAGCAGAAAACCTCCTCCACAAATCTTCCCAATCTCTAGGGTAAAAAGGATTTGGAGCAGCCTGGACTGGCCGCTGTACAAGATCCAGACTTCTGGAAGTGGTGAAGAAAAGAAAAACTAAACAGTGAGTCTTGCCATGTACCACCTCCCCAGTGGAAAGCTGTACTACTCTGCATACTGCCACAACCAATTCTTCTTGCAGAAAGAGAAGGACCACTGGCTAGCCTCATACAAATCCCTCCCTTTTACCCATCTGGGACCTCCTCATTTCAGGGTACTTTTGCTTATACTATTTTTATTGTCCTAGTACTGACAAGATCTTCAACTAGCTGCGGGAGGGAGTATTTAGCAGGGTAGCCGTATGAATACAGAGAGGTCAGTCTTAAGTCTTAGTTCTTTCATAATGGTAACCTTTTTTCCAACACCCACCCGTAAGTATTTTCTCCTAACTACTCCAATATGGGTTTCACAAATGCTATTTAAACAAAGCAATTGCCAACCATAGCTTAAAGCAAAGCAGCAGGACTAAGAAATAAACAAACAAAATCAATACTTTGCAAGGTCATCTGACATATTTCAATTTATTCAAGTTAAAACATTGCAGAATCACAATACACTGTGCTTTACACCCTTCAAATACCTTGACTAAATGGTCTTCTGACAGGCAAGACAGCGTAAGACAAAGGTAAACTGGCTAATTTAAAAGCTAAAGAAAAATACCTTCACAGTGTATAGAAGACATTATATCCAAAACACATTTTAACCTCTTGCAGAAACAGGTCAGTTATCAACATGACCAAGAAACATAGAAACTTTTTTTTTTTTTGTGTTACTTTTTCCCACCATTGTCCAAGGCTCTGAGAAGGATGGACTCACGCATCTGCTTTTGACTCACACCTTACACAGCACTGACATTAAAAGGATTATCATGTTCCTACTCATCAGAAGCTTAAATTCCGATTGCTTTACAACAGGGAAATGCAGAATTTCAAAGCAGTCTAAAAATACTAAAGAAAAAACTAATGTCTTTGCTTCAGATGCAAGGAAAACCTCTTCTGTCAAAATTTAGTATAAAACTATACAACAATTCACAGACACTGCGACAGTGAAAAAATACAATTAAGCAGTATATTAAAATTCTGACCTAGCTTTATTAGGAAGCTGAAGAAATCAGGGGTAAGGCTTCCTAATTGTGATCACTGCTTTCATGGAAGCACCTTAGTCTTATTACACTGAGCAGCACAAAACTAAGTGCAAATCCTATCTCTGAATGTATAGCTTTTTTCCTTCAGAAAAAACGAACTACAATAATTGCAACAAGGCAATTACTGGTTTTTGTCTGGCTTCTCTGTCCTTCAATTTATCTTGATTCCTAAATTACAGTTACAGCACACTTAATTTGTACATGTTTCAGATGGAGTCAAGTTTGTTTTTCAATAAAGTAACATCTTTAAAATTAGTAAGATTATACACTGAAGGCCTGTATTTTTATATGCATTCCTCCATGACAATTTCTCCTTTTCTAATTTTAATGAAAATTTGGTTAAGTGAGCAGTTTAATTATAAGCACCGTTTCTCCTCTTATTTCTCCAAGCATTAGCTAAAATTTTGTCAGACTTTGATACAAAGTAAACATAATTATGTTAGTGACCCCTCTGTCATGACATGGCCCAACTTCTATTTGCGAGTCATTATGATTACTGATACATAAACATGTGATAATATTTATGGTTGCATTTGGTCTTATTTTAAAAAACACTCCTTACATTTGCAAACAGACATTTAAGAAAGCACCACACTGAATTAAAGGTATTTTTTGTGTCTTCTCCAAACAAGAGCTGTATTTTAGAATTCAGAACAAAGTTTTACAGCATAGTTCAAGCATTTCTTAAGCAGTTTCAGAACTTCGAAGTTATTCAGGATCCAGATCACCTTGATTCCTTCTTTCCTATCCATGTCCAAAACAAACACAGGAACTTGCATGTGCGTAACACATCATCTCCAAACAAGTTCCCTACCATTAGTTCTTACACTTTGTCCCAAATCTCTACAACATATGCGCAGTTAAGTCAGATTCTGCTTGTACACAGTAGCAGAATTTGCCCTTTCATTCTGTTTTAAAACCATTATTAGAAAACAGAAATAAAAGAAGTTCCAGTAGGAGAGGCAAATCAGCTGTAACAGCTCCTGACAAACATCCTATAGCTATCTAGCTGTATTAACACTTAAAACGCCCATTTCTGTACTTTCAAGTATTTAGTTTGTGTACTTATGCCCTAGATGCAACATGAGCAGTGTTGCACATACTTTTTAGGGTAGTTAGCAATCGGAGCTCTCAGCAGTTTTTCAAAACTTGTAATTCCAGAATGGTTTTCTGCAACCAATACAGCTTTTTGCATAAATCAAATCTGGTTATAGTTCTCTCACAAGATAAAAGACAGGCTGTGCTACAAAGGATAAGTAATTTATGTTCCCTGTTCCCTTTGGCTTCTTTCCCCAGTTCCTCAGTTTTAGAGAGCTGGATTACATACCCACTGCTGATGAGTCACATTCTAGGAATACCAGAAGATGTTGTTCTTAGTGTAATGCATTCATTTCACTTTTCTGTAAAGCCTACCATTCAGTAAAAAAATAAAACTGTCAACATAGTTAGGGTTTAGGAAGTCTTAAGTATGTGTCCATACTAGTATACAACTTGGAAACTAAGGTGTAGTAATTGAAAAAATCAAATGAAAACCAGTGTTTAGTCACACAGAGCATATTTGAAGACTACTCATTTGCATAAAGATCTGTTAAAACAAACATCTTAAAAAAATAGCACGGCATTAAAAATATGCCATTAATTCACTGTCCAAATTCAGTAATTACAGACTACACCAGAGAGGAAGATACTTACAAATTGTACCATTCAGTGTATAAAAAGGTAGAGATTCTTCCCCTCATACCTTCTGCAACAATCTGTTGTGAATCATAGAATCATGACCTCCAGGGTCATCAAGTCCAACCTCTGTCCTAGCATTTCTCTAACCACTACACCATATCCTCAAGTGCCACGTCTGTTCGTTCTTTAAACACCTCCAGGGATGGTGACTCCACGTGAAGATGCATGAGAACCACATGTCATAACTGTGTAGCCCATATACAGTAATCCAAAACTGATACCTTAGTTTTCATAGCCACATTAGCTTTCATTAAGTATTCCAATAAACTTTCATGTTTAACACTTGGAATTCACACTCATGCTCAGTGCATCAGCAATACACAACATCTTATAGGAAGTACTGAGCATTTTACAGTATCAAGGACCACTGTTGGGTTTGCAGATTTAAGCAAAGTGCTGAGCAAATTTTTCTTTCTGAGAAGTTTCTACTAAACAAGCAGTCAGGAATGATCCAGTATCTGCTTGGCAAATCTGACTATTTAAAGGCAGAACAACATTTTTTGAATGCAAGCTCTGCAAAGTAATTTATATCCCTACTTTCCATTCCCTTTTATTGCAACATATTTTCCTGCCAAAATAATCCATGCAAGAATGCATGACTGAAGGAATCTGCTCAGAGTTCAATAGTGTACTGTCAACTCCCTTAGTCTGATATATGACTCTTAATTGAGGAAACTGCCATCTTTCTTTCCTTTTTTTTTTTTTTCCCCCCCAAATGGATTTTTAGGAGTAGTTCCAAAGAAAGAGATAATGAAGAATAGCTGGAAAAAACCGTGCATTTTCAATGCTCTGTGACCAGTTCAAAAAAAAGCTACCAGTATTAATTCAGGAAGACAAAGGCTTTGCATTTTGCAAACCAAATGTAGTTAAAATTCTTTACCTTCTGTTGACTTTACAGTGACATCTGAGAGTGAATAGATAAAACTGACAAACTCCATTCACACAACAATAACTGAATTCCAAATATATGATATCTGGTATGTTCTAAATAAACACTAAGGCTATGAGAGTAGTTAGATTCTCCCTTTGCTTGAAGGAGCAAGATTAAAAAAACAGAAGTCATACTGTTGCACAGAATTGCATTTTTCCAAAATAACTACACTAAAAAAATATTTTGAGAATCTACAAGGATGCGTATTGCAATGAAAAACAAGCACAGTAAACAAATACTTAAGAGATTAATGTATTCACATCTATTTCAATTATTTATTATTCTCCAAGCAGAAAAAAAGCATTCTGAAAACAACTAATGATATATAGCATTTCCTACTGAAAAATGATTCAGTAATGCATTCTGTGTACAGTAATAAATGTTTGCTTAATATTTGAACAAAGTTATAAGCAGCTTGACAATGGAAACACATTGTAAAAAAATCATAGTTATTAGATAACAGTTATTTTCACAATTACTCTTATTTTGGTTACCTAAGCCTAGGGTTTTGATCCTGTATTTGAATCCCATATTCAAAACTTCATTATGAAGTAGACTGCATAACAGAGCAAAAGCATCTTTTCCACTACAGTGTTAGCAAGACTAAACTTTTATTTCAAGTTTTCTCTCTCCTGCCCTCCAAAAGTGCACATGCTGTCACAGGTTAATGACTACAAAACAAACTAAACCTTTCCAGACTCTAGTAGGAAATGTCAGTTTACACAGGATCAAGAGCATTCAACTGCTGCAATCAAATCTGCCTGTGTTCAACAAAATTATAAAACAATCACCTTGGTTCATAATGCCAATAATCTATGCAGATTTCTATAACCAACATTTTCCAGCTCAGCATTTCAGAAGTAATTAACTTAATACAGGAGATATATAAATAATCACTAGTTGTGTGGGAGAAGGGGAAATTTCAGTTGCAAAAGAATCCTTCAAAATATCAGGTAAGAAATTTTTTTGGGAAAAGTCAGGTTATAAAGATATATACAGATTCAACTAGTGCAAATCGCGTTTCCTCATGTGGCCAGCACTCAATCTAAATGACTACATGCTTACTCCAAGACAGTGTCTGCAAACCTGTTTGAGGTATTTGAACAAGCATTTTACAAATAGTTGGTAACTGGTACATTTAGCATATTTTATACTTTAGGTTCTTTTCACACCACTACTCCATTGGGGGGGGGGGAAGGAGCATGGCCCCAAGTAACTCTCTTTCATATCCTTAGCTTAAAGTTGTCTCAAGTATTGCAGTAAGTGTTAATTGTTGCTTATGTAGAATTTTGTTTTCTTGACATGTTTTTTTTTTTTTAAATAGCATTTTCAGGTTTAAAAAAATGTTGCTTTGTCTGTTGCTCTAAGTTTCTACTCACTGCCACTTCTCACTTGTCCTCCCCTTGGGCATTCACTAGCTCTGCAACGTACGTTTTGCAACTGTTCTTGAGCAATCCAAGTCCCCATCAAGACTAGAAGGTAAAGAAACAAGGGGAACACTGGACAGCTGCTCCAGTAAATAAACTGATTGCCCCAAATGGTAAGGATTCACCACAGAGGTCATCTAGCACCAGAGACCAAAATCAAGCCTTCACTTGACAGTTCACTTACCTCCCGCAATTCAAGCCTCTGAGCCACTGCTTCCAGACTTTCCTGGCCTGTGCTTTCCACTGACAGTGTGAACTCCACAAACTCATTGTTGAGCAGCTGGATACGAGCCACCAAGCAACTCTTGCTGGATACTGTGTAACGTCGAGTTCGTTTCAATTTTAATCCAAAAGGTAGAGGCATCTTTTTTTTTTTCTCTCCCAGGTGGTTACTTATAAAAAGCTACTACCACAAGGACCTTGAGAGGGTACAAGTAGCTATCTCCTCTCGAGAGGTAAGGAGCTGTAAAGTTTCCAGAGATCAACCAGCAGCAGCAGTATCCATTAAAGACAAGCAAGATTTCCAACAAGAGACAAGTAGAAGGGGCATCCACAAGAACCCTAGTATGGAGCAAAAAGAGAAAGAGAATAAATACAAGAATCAGAAATACTTTGGCTGAAAGAGAAATGGTAACATGGGAAAAATAACATGTATACTTTTTTCTAATTAATCAGTCTACTTTTCAAAAATGCAGTGCTGTTGTGCATTCAAATAATGAAATAAGCACCAGAGTTTGTTTTTTCCACAGACTGTATCAGTCTTCGGCAAGTTGCTATTTTTTTTAACCTGTGAGTGAATAACGAGTCAATTAAATGTGGCTGCAATGCCTTAAAATAAGTATTTCTAAAAGGAATCAGTACTTAAATGAAATGCCTCTGAAATATGAGTTGCCTAAATTACTAATACTGAACAAAGCCATTTCCTTTAAGAGCAAATCCAGCAGTCGGGCTTGTTTTTCAGAGCAGGATGCAGGCTCAGCTGCTATCTGTTGGATTAAACATAAAACCAAGCCCCATAAACAATTAAGAAAAAAAAAGAAAGGCAGGAAGAGAAGCGTTAAAGCTCACACCTCAGCCATTTCCTACCAAACAATTAAAATCCAGTTCCTCTAATTTTCCCTGAATTACGGCTAGCTCTACCATTATTTCTTGCGCTAAACTGCTGTATGATGTTTCAAGCTACGCTTTGCCTCGCTGAGCGAGTATGCACATTCAGAGAGCCGTTTATTTTATAATTTTCCCTTGAAAAACGTACTTATTTCCGGTCTAAAGGTAGCCACACATTTCTCCACCTTTTGCAAACACCTTCACACCTCCTCTCCTGTCAATTCTGTACCATACAAGCTTCACCATTCTCCTCTTTCAAGTATTTCCTTCCCGCACACAGCCTAGCCTGAGAAACATGTCACTCTTACTAGTGCCGGCTTTCAGTAGCACATACGAAATAAACCCACCCTCTGAATACCGGGTATTTTTTCCCTGCGGAAGTGCGTGTGTCGAGAGCACCCGCTACAGCGAGGCCGGGCACCTCGGCTGCCGCTGAAGTCAAAGCGCTTCGCACGCTCGACACGCCGCCGCCGCCGCCTCTGTGCGTGTGGTCCCGCCTTACCCCCCCCCCGCGCCCCCGGGCCCGCCTGACACCCCGGGACCGGCCGGGCCGGCGACCCCCACGCGTGGCGGTCACTGCAGCCCGTGGGCCGGGCCCGGGCCGGCCCGGGCCGCCCGGGGAGAGCTGCGCCGCTTCCTCTCATTGTTTGCCGCTGTCGGCCCTGGCAGCTCTGCCTGGGGACCTCTAGTGGCAGCGCCGCTCCGCATGAAAGGGAAAAGGAAACAACCACCTACATTTTTTTTTTTTTTTTCAGGCTGGTATGTATTAGTAGCACAGTTTAAAAGGTATAAATTGATTTTTGAAGGCTCTTAGAACTATCAGGCGGGAATAACATGAGGACATCCATTTTTGTGAGTGGTGGAAATCAGAAGAATTAGTCTTCCTAGCACATCTGTTTTTAAACTCAAAAGTGTAGCCATAAACAAGCAGATAGCCACATACTACTGGTACATTTATACACACACCTAGACATTTAATGTTATTCAGTACAATCACAAACCGTTTAGGTTGAAAACCTCACATCAGCCTCCCTACTCACTTGTAAGCAGCATGGCAAAGCAGAAAATGAGGTGGAAAGATGCTGAAGACCTAAAACGGTGAGAAAGAGGAGGCAGCATGGCATTTTTCCTCAATTACTTCTTTGCAACCCTACTCCAAAGGGTGACCGTAAGCATATTTCATGACCATGTTTCTAATAACCTGGAATCAGTTATACTGTTGTACAAAATCTCCATCGTCAAGAGATACCACCTAAAATCTTAACTGAATAAAAAAAAAAGAAAAAAAAGAAAAAAAAGAGACCGAATTTATTTTTGGGTGCTGCTGCAGAACAAATAACAAGGGATAGCAACAGGTTTTCCTGAAAAAGGTAGGGATACATGGGAACTCCTCACTTTATTACTTGCCCTGCACTTTGATCCTCCAAATCCTGCCCCCCCTGGAGCAGCATGCAGGGAATGCTGTACAGACAGAAGCTTTTAGTTTCCTGCCCACTGCCAGCAGAATCTCACACTGGGTTTATTCCTGGCAGAGTAACTTTTGGCTGACTGACCTCAGCTCACATCCCCCTGGGTCCATTTTCCAATACATTCCGTGCACAATTAGGCACTTTCTCTGGTGCTACAGCAATGAGAGTAATTAACTTACTCATCTTTTTGAAAGCTGCAGTCCAAAGTGCAGCACTGTTTTAATCTGTTTTTTATGTAGTACCAATAAATATGAAAGACATTCAAACTTATTTGCCACCATCAGACCCTTAGAAAAGTACTCTAAGGGCATGGGGAAAAAAATAATTTAAAAATCACTAACCAGAAGCTGACCTGACAGGCGAAATTGCCTCATGTCAGCATTAGATGGTTTGGGAATCTAAGACTTTCAGTCATTTCAGTATGCAGACAGGTAGCAATGCAAGCACAGGAAGGAAGTTTAAAGCAGGATTTTGAGAACGTGCCAGAAGGGCTCTTCAGATTATGATCTGTTGTTTGCATTTATCGCTCTACTGAGCATCTACCCTAAATGATGTCATTTTAACACAGTGCATGTCTGACAATCTTCATTAGTTTTGAAACACATTTGTAACAAGGAAGACTTTAGTAACTAACTTCCAGTCCATGTCACAAAAGACCAACTAAAGAACAAAAATAAAATCCTGACATATAATAAATATCGTAGAATAACGGCAAGTTTGATCAGTAATACTGAGGTATCATTCAGTAACTTCTGCTAGTCACGTGCACTTCTTGAAAACACAGCTGTGCTGGTTTTATTCAGCAGCTGTAGATTCTGCAATGCCAAGTGCTCTCCTATTTGTCTTCTGCATTACTTTAAATCTGGACACATCTGCACTGTTATAAAGCTACTTTAGCAAAAAGGAGTTACATACAGCCAGGAGGTACAAATCCAACTGTCAACCTCTACAATAACAAGCCCTTATTTAGCAAGCTGAGAATTTTCATGCAACGGCTAAAAATGTCTTTAGTTGCCAAATTTGTACTTTTATAATTCAGCACAAAGATGTAGCTTCAAAAATGTTTTATTAGAATTTTAGCAGCATGGCTGTGACTGACACACAACTGCTAAGCACTTAGTATCTTTCCCCTTTACCTACACCTTCCACTCTCCCCTCAATAATTAACATTTTACTTTATGAAGATTTTTTTAAACAGCCTACATTAGTAACTGTGCAAAATTAAAAACTGCAATATATGATGGTGAAAAAGTGTTCCTATTATTCCAAAATCTTCGAATACATATATTTATTTCAGAAATAATTGGGGAACCAAAAAAAAATAAATCAGAATACTCCACCCTCCCCTTGTTTTTCCAGTTAATCTTTGACATGACTCTTGGACTTAAAAAGCAGCAGTGAAGTGCACACCTCAAATCTCCCCAGCTTCTAGAAGAACAGTTTTAAAGCCTTCATTTTTCAAAAAAGTAAACGCTCAAAACTCCTCAGTAAGGTGCACAACAGAGATCGCCCGCTATTATTTTTACTGTGCCTGCTGTATTCCCCTTACCTTGTGCAGCGATGTAAAGACACCGAGTCTTCTTTCACATACGTACAGCCGAAAAAAATCCACAGCACTCCAAGACTTTTTCTCCCAGAGCCATCTCATCTGTATTCCTCAGAAACTGACTTGCTGTGTTCCTCTTGTCTGAAACAGCTGCTATCTCGGCTAACCCACCTTCTTCTCAGATCACTCATAGTGAAAACATTCCTCACTTCCTGTCTCAAAAAACTTGCTCTGGATACCATTCCACTGGGTAAAGAGCTGGGGGTGGAAGAAAATATTACAACAAAATAAACGTGTGCCAGCCAGCTCTTCGGGCAGGCTCTTTCATGTGACGCTGTGCTGCATGAACGCAAATTGCTTTCTCAGGAATATTTTCAAATCGCTCGTCTCTGTGTGCCTCTGTGTGTGTGCATTTAATTTCTTTTCCTGGAGGCGTTCCCCTCGCTCTATCCATGCGGAAGGATACGCTGAAAGAATTAAAGCGAAGGCCCGTATGCTTGTAGCCCATTACCTCACGGAGTTGGAATGCCTGGCAGGGAGAATGTCAGCAATGAACAGCTGCTTCTCTGGCTAGAGGGGCGTTACAGAAATAGGGGTTACAACAAATAGCAGGCAATCCTTGCTTTTTATAAATCATATGATCATTTATTTTAAGCCTTTCCAATTAAGGCAAATCTCTTACCAAAAAAAAAATAAATCCGTTGGTCTTATTTTCACACGGCTTGAAAATATTTTCAAGGTTTAATCTGTATGTGCCATACCGAATGACCTATGCACATACATTTTGGTCTGCAGCTAAAAACAAAAGTCCTTGAAAAGCTTCAGCTGTTGGTAATATACACAGCAAGAAAATGCAGATTAAAGATGGATCTTTCAGCCCTTACTTGGACTTAAAACTCCCAAATGTGTCAGCAGAAATTACACCCTCAGCAACTGCCTTAGCAAGCATTAAATGCATGTCAGTTAAGTAATATTAAGAGCGTTTAACCAATGCAAACATCATATAAGGGGCTGTGCTTCAGTCCCACAAATATGCGGAGACCTGTGTGTGCATGTGAAATCAGCCATTGTTCTACACACTTTGGAATTGCATGGCTCTTCACATTGTGTAAGCCAGGCAGAAGCATATACAAACTTGAAACAGGTCAGGGATGAGGAAAAAGGTAAAGCAAGTATGTGAACGCTGACTCATGACTGTCAAACTTAGAAAGTGTTTTGGTAATGTGAAGTGCACAAACATGCTACTGTCTGAGCAGGTCTAACCTGCAGATCTGCTATGCAAATAGCATGTTTCTCACGAGGACACTAATCTCACCTGAAATATGTAGGTAATTTTGTACTATCATGAATTCTTCCAAGTTACTTCTTTTAGATACAACGGGGTTTCCTCTAATCAGGGGACTATCTCTCCCTCTCCTCCCCCCCATACATCTGCCATAGTTATGACATGCAGTCCATAAACCAAGGAAAGAACTCATTCAGGGGAAGTTTATGTTGAGTAAAAGAAACTAACTGAACTAAAATAAGCAGATACCCTTTTCCAATGGTTACTTGCCAGAGAATACTGACCAATACAATGTATGGCAAATCCAGGCCATGCAAATTCAGGGTAACAGAGGCAACCCTTCCTATTCCTAAACAATTCATACTGGAAACAAGGTCTCAGTTCTCTTATCTGTCACATTTCCTATTCTAAATCTTGATCACATGCATTTCCTGCCTGATTGCCTGCCTAGAGTTTTCTTACTTTCTATCGTTACACCTTACTGTATTTTCTCTCTTTGTATTTACATCAAAGACAACACATCATCTTAAAAGAGACAAGTAGGACACTGTCAATATTCTCCTATCTTTTTGAATCTCCAACTTACTCCTCAATTAAGTTTTTTCTACTTCCTATAATCCCAGTTTGTATCCTAACTTTGTGATTTTCTGCATTTCCTTCGCTTTGCCGTCATTTTTTGCCTCATCAGCTCTCCATTACCTGCTTTGCTCCCACTATCAACTCAAATAAATAGGACAAAAAGAGAAAGGCATCCATGAACATGTAATGAACTCTGGTAAAGACACATCAATTAGACAGTGTGATAGCCTCATGGTGCTATACTGTGCTTCTGCTTCTTCCTTTTCACTCCTGGTCAACACTCATGACATGCATGGGTATAAACACCCACATTTTGCTGTACTCTTTACTCTCTTTTTGAAGATTATGGGAGGAAAAGACTAATATCCTGCACCTGAATGTTACAGTGCTTGTTCTATAAGTAGAGAGAGAAGTTTCTGCCCCTTGGGTTGAATGCTGCCTGCCCATAGTGTAACAGGGATAAACCTATTTTGTTCTTAATGGCCAATTTCCCTCCTGGACCACTTCTGATTTTTTTCCTATCCTGGTCCAAATAAGTGATTGCAGATGAGTACATGGGCCAACAGGGTGAAGGTTGATGCAATTATTCACCTTGTTCTGATTCTGGAAACTCTGTTCAGCATCAGGTCTTTGCATTGACTAATGGTAAGACACAAAGTTGGATCTAAGCCAACTAGGAGGCAGAATCAGTCACCCTCAAGACAGAAAAGTGGTATGCATGTATATACTCCTCAGCCTCGTGGAGTTACCCATTTGTGATAAAACACAGGCAGATTAATCCAGAAACTACTAGTTGAAAGGGCATTCCCAGGATGCTGAAACAATGAAAAAGTCATGTGGGAAATATATCTTGATTTACTCACTAGCCATGCAAAACAGTGACTTCATGAACTGAAATGTCAGATTCTACAAGTGACTCAAAGTTTTTCGCTAAACAAATTGGCTTTTAATCACTTCTATGTTTTGGCTCTGTGTCTGAAGCCTCCCTGTTTTATCATCCTTCCAATTATTTGTGAAAAAGCAAGAGATAGCTGGGTCTTTATGCATCGTTACATATTCCTGATGAATAGTGGAGAGAATGGAAGTTGCTAGAAAAATGAGCATACAATAGGTCCATTACATGCTTGAAGCCTCAAAATTCACATTTGCACAAATCATTTACTGTGCCTGGTAAGTAAAAAATACTGAACCATGTTCTACTAACTAATTGAGGCTATAGAATTTTCCTATTAGAATAGGCAGTTTTCCCACACATAACACAGTGCTGAACTTGAAGCAATGAGCTCCTTTTGCCTTTCACAAAAAACACATTTATTTTTTTTTTAAACATGGTATTTTTTTCACTCTAAGTGTAGTCAGGAAAACAGCTCAGATCATTAGCAATAATTAGTCCAGGCTATCTCTGTATGATGTTTGGTTTATACTAGGAGCAGTGATGCAGAAAGAGATTAATACAGCTGATAACTGCAACGCCTAGAGTTCATTTTACCTAGTAGCATTACTTCTAAAAGGCCCTTTATCTGTAGGCTCGGCTTTCTATAATGTTACTACTCACTAAATCAGCGCAGGTGAAGCTGGGATATTGGTACAAAAGAAATGGTATGGCTCAAACAAGACTTCCACGTAGTTCTCTATGCAAATGATCCCTTGCAGCAGTAAGTATAATAGATACTGCAATCTCTTTCTAAGAGTAAAAAAAAATAAATAAAATGTTGTTTTAAGGCTTATCAGTCTAACATGGGGCAACAAAACTAAAATTCAGTGGTAAAATACTTTTATAGTAAGCTGTATTAAGGCATTTCAAGTTACTTTGATACTTTGTGTATTGCTATACCACATTCTTTAACAGATGTTTAAATCTTCATTTTTTTCTGCCATTCAAGAAAGAACATTAATATAATTTTAAGAAATATAATTATTAATATTTTAATTAATGACCTTGTAGTTAACATTACAATATTCATACTTATCCTCAGCCACGTGGCAGGACTTAAAAAAACCCAATTTTTATAAAAACCAGGATCGAAGAAAGAGGCAACAAAAGTTGAACGTGACACTTAAGTAATTAAGACCACACACTCTGACATGCCACTATTTAGAAAAACGCCCCAAAATAAATTTATTTGCTTTGGTCTAGGGCCAAACTCCCGAGTGTGTCGTGGCTGCCTGGTGCTTGCAGACCAAGACAGGCCGGGCTCAGAAGGCGTTTGCGGTGACACGGCGCAGGGCGGCCGAGCCTCCCCGCCCGATGGCCTCCCAGCGGGGGCGACGTGTCTCCCTTCTCCCCGCGGCACCGCTTCAGCGCTGCACCGGCCTCCCGGGGCCTGTACAGGCTGCGCAGCCCGACCGCTTACAGGACACCAGGAGCGTCGTGGTGAAGCGGCAGCGTTTGGTGCGCGCCTCGGGCGCCAAGGGGCCGGCTGGGGCAGCTGCCGCGAAGGGGCGAGGAGAGACGCGGGGAGCAGCCCGGGCCTGCTAAGGGGCGTCGGGCTGAGCTCGAGCGCCTCCCACCTCTACGCGAGCTCCGGGCCGTCTGCCGACTTCGCGCTCACCGCACCCCCGGCTCGCGCTCACCGCCCCGCCACGCGGGCCCGTCCTTGGCGGGGCGGCGACGCGGAAACACCGCCGTGACCCAGCAGGGGGCGCCGCAGGCGGAGGCCGCGCGCTCAACGGCGCGGCACCCCAGAGCCGGCGCCGCCTGCGGCGGGAGCGGATCCGGGAGGCCGCGGTGGGAGGGCAGGGGACACGGCGCGACGGGAAGGGACGGGACCGGGGCGGCGCGACCATGGAGATCGGCACCGAGATCAGCCGCAAGATCCGGGTGAGAGAGAAGCAGCCGGGTCGCTCCCTCTGCACCGGCAGTAAGGGCCTGACCCCGCTTGCGGGGGGCAGGCCCGGCCGATGCCTGAAGCGCCAGGCTCCCTCCGGCCTCCCTTCAGACGCGGAGGTGGTGGAGGCGCTGCGGCACCTGCACCGCCGAGCGCCCATCTCCCGGCGGAAGGAAGCGGTGGGGTGAACCCCCAGCCAAGCCGGGATTACCGGGAGCTCCCAGCGGCAGGCGGCCTTCGGCCTCCCCGGGGAGAGGGGGGGACGGGACACGAGCAGGAGAGTTGTTGTTTTGGGAAGCGGAGACGGAGCCCTACCGTACCCCAGAGGACAGCTGCCATCTGTACCCCGAAGCTGGAATTCTTGCCCTGCAGGGTCCCGCCTGGGCCGCAGGCCCGGAACTAGGGACTGTCTGGGAGAGGAAGCAGCCATAGCCGGGCGTTCTGGTGTAAGCCCACGTTACCGTCAGGTCTTGTCAGCTGCACCCACTCAGCAATCGCAGTTTAAAAATCCTGGCAGACTTTTTTTTTTTTTTTTTTTTTCCTGAGCCGGGAATGACCTTTTATCAAACCATCTGGGATTCGTTTTCTTTGGAGCTTATGAGCCTGAATGGCTTCTGCTTCTAAAAGGACATCTAGGATTTGGAGGTTGTCTTGATAGCACCAGGAACGGGTATGTAGGAAATACGAGTGTGTGAGGTTCCTGGCAGTTCTCGTTATTCTGCTGTCAGTCCCTTGCTGCTAAAATGTTTGTATCATGACCACGGAAAAATAGGAAAAGTAATATGTTAAACCAGTATGCTCAAAGAGTTAATGAGGAAAAACTGCCAAGCTTCCCATTGCTTTTCAGTTAGAAGTCTTTTGTTTCTCCATCCCTTAAACGCTCTTTCGTTATTTTTTAGGGTGCTATAAAAGGAAAGTTGCAGGAGCTGGGGGCTTATGTTGGTAAGTTTTATCATATATTTAGCAATCTTCTTTAGGTTCCTTGTTGTCAGATAGGAAACTAGTTAATGGAACAGTGTATTTATCTATTATTACTTATGTTACTGCAAGCCTTAAGCGTGAGATGAATTACCTGAAGTGCTAGGCTAACATGAAAGAAAAAGACTTACTTCACAAAATACGTATAACCTAAGCATAAGAGGAGACAGTACATGGACATTGATGAATGGAGAACTAACAGGAAATAACTAAGGTTAACAGTCTCCCCTTTCAAGGAGAAATGGTGGCAAGGGATTTGAAAGAAAAACAAGCAATGATGTGTCTGAATATTTAAGGAAGTTTCTTTGAAGCACAAGGAGGAATTATATAAAACAAGATCCTTGCAGATATAACAGCAGTTACCTGTGACCACTCTGAGATGGAGTCAGACTTTCTTTAGGCATCTTTTTAACAGCCTTTTGGATTCAGTGTGAGGTATTGTCAAAATCAGGAGGAAGAATGTTAGTGTAAGGGTTGGAACTATCCTCATTATCAAGACAGGTTGGGGGAAGAGGTGACAGAAGGCAGACCTGCAGAAGAGGACTTGGGGGTTCTGGTGGACGAGAAGCTGGACATGAGCCAACAGTGTGCACTTGCAGCCCAAAGGGCCAGTTGCATCCTGGGCTGCATCAAAAGCAGTGTGGCCGGGAGATTGAGAGAGGTGACTCTGCCCCTGTGTTCTGCTCTGGTGAGACGTCATCTGGAGTACTGTGTCCAGCTCTGGAGCCTCCAACACAATGACATAGACCTGATGGAGCAGGTCTAGCAGAGGGCCACAAAAATGATCAGAGGAGTGGAACACCTCTCCTACGAAGACAGACTGAGGGAGTTGGGGCTGTATGGCTTGGAGAAAGGAGAGCTCTAGGGAGACCTTACAGCGACCTTCCAGTACCTGAAGGGGGCCTACAATACAGCAGGAGAGGGATTGTTTACAAGGGCTTGTAGCAATAGGACAAGGGGCAATGGTTTTAAACTAGAGAAGGGTAGCTTTAGATTGAACATTAAGAGGCTCTTTACTATTAGGGTGGTGGAACACTTGGAACGGGTTGCCTAGGGGGATGGTGGAGGCCCCATCCCTGGAGACATTCAAGGTCAGGCTAGATGAGGCTCTGAGCAACCTGATCTAGTTAAGGATGTCCCTGCTTACTGCAGGGGGGTTGGACTAGATGACCTTTAGAGCTCCCTTCCAACCCAAGGCATTCTATGATTCTAAGACAGAGATAGGCTGGCTGTTTTAGGAGGTGGAAAAGCGATGTCAGAAACATGTAGGACAAACCTGCAAAATGTAAGCGCTTTACTGTTAAGGGGAAAACTAAGAGCTATATTAAGCTAATGCTGACGAAACATATGTAACTGAATCTTAGAGGCAGGGTGAGATTTTATTTTGGATTGTGATGAAGGAGATATGAAGAGTGTTTTTCTGAATCTGGATTAAATGGATATTGCACTTGAGAGCAGCTGTTTTTTACAGCAGTAAAAGTTGGTAACTTAACACAGTGTTCTGCTGGAAGCAGAATACCTCAGTCCTGCAACTGCCTTCTTGTTGTCTGTGATACTTCTTGGATTTCAAGTGAAGTAAAGGTATTAAGAGTATGAGTTGCAGGACCAAGTTCAAAGTTTGTACTTTGGTCCTGAATTAATCTTGCTTCCAATTTAAAGGGGGCCATTGTATTTATGGAATCAAAATGTATCGACGCCACAGAAGGGAGTTACCTACCAGCTGATATTCTGAACTCAGCAGGTGCCAAGGAACTGTGTTTAGAACTTTTTTGTTGTAAGGTTGTCCTTTTCCACTATCCCAAACGCTGTCTTTTTAGTAATTTGGTTTTTACTATCATTCCAGGTTTCATTTTATCAGTCCGTGATTCTTTGTCTGCTTTTTCCTGCATTTCTGAAAAAAAAATCTTATCTCTAATGCCAAGATGCTGCTAGGCTACTAGTAATCTTTGATTTCAACTATGGCAGGTTGTTTTTCCTCTGTTTTCTTGTTTGTTTATTTTTTTCCTTTCTGTTTCCTGTATTCAGAAGGCAGTTTTCAGGATCAGCATTCGATGTATGCACTTTCTTCTTAGCTTGTGAACTGCTTTAAATAACTTTCTATTCTTTATTGCAACGTCTGATTTCCCTTTTCCTCTTTTTTGTTTTTGTTTTTAAATCATTGTTTCCAAATTTCTGACAACTTTCAGGTTTCTTTTCTTGAGAATTTTTTCCAATTTTCCAAGTAATATTTTTCATAAAGTATTTCTTATTTTAGGTAACTGTTAACAGTGGTTTATCCCTCATTCTAGCCTCTGTGAGCAAGAACCATGCTTTTGTTTATTTCTGTAACTGCAGTTCATTTCTTTTGAAAATTCTTCTACAAGACATGTTGATATGTATTTACTGTGTAGAACTTGGCTGTATTAGTGCCTTTGTTAAAATTCAGAATTTGAAGTTGATTTCCCACCTATCTTCACTTACTACTGTTTTGTTCATGTGATGTGGGAGTGGTGTTGGAAAGCATGAGGTGTTTGACCAAACTAAGTTGAAATATATGCTCAAGAAGCATACTTAATGCATGCGAGCAACAAATGCACCATGCAGTCCTTCAGAGTAGATCAGAGCTCAGCCAAAGTAGAAAGCCAAATACCAAACTCCCCAAACCCTTAATATATTGATATCAGATCCTGAGCACCTTCCTATCCATTCTGATGAGGAGGTGTACCCTATGTGAGCAGTCCATCAAGGGAATGAAGTTCTCACTGTGTATGAAATTGAGTATGTTAGGGAGTTAGAGAATCAGACTTGGGGTGTTGATGAGTTTTGGGTTGTTTTTGATAGATGGAAAATCTGACAGTCGATTTGTTTAATGCACAAATGAGAAGGGGATATTTATCTGTTTGGCCTTTGTAACTGAAGGAAATTTGACGAGTACAAGGTGCTGTATTTGTCAGTATTTGAAGTGATGAAAATTGTAGATGGTTGTTGCTCTTCAAGGATACAGGCAGCAGAGTGGTTTTCTTTTATCTTTTCCTTTTTGCATTTTATTTACTCACTTTTAAAATACTTTGATCTTATCTTCAGCTTATGCTCTTGTGGAATTGACAAACTTTTATTCCTCACTCGTAGCTGAAACTTATATTGAACCTCAGAGGAAATGGAAATCTCATTAATTTGCTTATCTAATCCTCTGGCTGCAGAATCTTTATAGTAAAACTGGAAATAAAATTCTAGTTACGTTTTTAAGTAAGTTTTCTAGTTAAGTTTTCTGCTATGTCTTTTATGATTTATTATACTTTAGAACTTTAATATTTCTCTTTCTATTAGATGAAGAGCTCCCTGATTATATTATGGTTATGGTGGCCAATAAGAAGAGTCAGGAGCAGATGACAGAAGACCTTTCCCTTTTCCTTGGAAACAATACTGTCAGGTTTACTGTCTGGTATGTTTGTAAGCTACTTGTCACACCTCTACCAGTAATCACGACTGCTTTCTATAAGTGAAACCTGAAAATTTAAGAAGTCACTTACCTGTCCATTGCATCAAAACTTTTACTTTGCAGGTCTAATAAGTAAATTATTTTTAGTCTGTCAAGAGTTAGAGTGTTGCAGTGATAATTAAGTGGCGAAGGACTGGAGGGCTTATATTCTTTCCTTTGCTTGTAAGTTCAGTCAAATTCTTGAGTAAAGTGTGAAATGCACAGGTAAGTGAGGGCTTAAAAAAAAATAAATTCTTGAAAAATCTTCTGTGAGCATGATAGTGTTATTCACTGTGATTAGATGTAAAATAGTTCTCCAAAGACAAACTTCTTTGCTTTTATGCTAATAGTGTTTCAGCTGGTTGTCGTGCATGGGAATTACTATATCAGGAGAGGTGAGCAGTGGATCTAATTCTGTATACCATGTTTGACAAGGCTTAGCACCAAATGCTTGGGTATTCCCACCTCTCAGGCTGTTTATTTATTACCACCATCCAGCTCTGTAGAACAAAAGTAGAATCCCAGAATTATTTTGAGCAGGACAAATTTGCAACAGATGAACTCTTTTCTAAACTCCTGACAGTGTGGATTAGTTTATGCTATGCTGCATGACAGCCTTAGCATTGAATTTCTCATACATTTTCTAATACTGAATTTGGCTTACAGTATAAACCTTTAATTAACTCCATGTTTCAGAATATGCAAACAGATATTCCACTCCAGAGATTTTTCTTGCTTTCAGAGTTGTGTATTTTTTCAAAGTAATCGTCTTTCTGAGTGTCTAACCTAAAAACGTTTTAAGGAACATTATTTTCTTTTGTGTAGATTAGAGAAATACCACATTTTTCTGCTTTTTCAGTTTGGTTCCTTTGAAATTTTAATACTGACTGGTTGCATTCACTTCCAGTATTTCTCCTACATGATTAGTGAAGTTCCTTCTTCTTTGGCTAGGAGCCTTTTTGCTATTAAAAAGCAGAGAGAAACATTTTAGAAGTTGGGTACATTGTGAAACCATAAACACTGACAAAAAGTGAAAATTATTTCCAGCTATTAGAATTCACTGTATTTACTATTTAAACTGATGGATTTCCATGTGACAGCGTTATTTGTATGGATATAATTTGAGTTTACTTTCAAAGTTTTCAATTTTTTCCCAGCATTTGTCAAAAGTATAAGAAAGGAGTGCAATTAAGCATGCACCTTTTTTTGTGTGTGGTTTTTTTTGTTTGGATTTTTTTTGTTTGTTTGTTTTTTGTTTTGGTTTTGGGTTTTTTGTTTTTGTTTAAGCACATAGAAATTTATGTTCCTTGTTCCCTCTTGTGGCTTGTCTAGGCAAAATTCATGGGTTTCACTGTATCAGTAAGTTGTGCTGTTGTCTTTCTCATAATAGTTTTGGGACTCACAAATTAGTGAGGTTTACAAGTTGATGAGGGTAATTCCAGTACAAGGGTTTTGACTGAATCCTGATATACAGTAAGAAATAACACAATAATATGTAGCAGAGAACACTTTTATGGCTTTGTAAATTAAACCAAAACTTTATTGAAAAAATAATAATAAAGTTGTAGAGAAAACAAATGTTAGCAGGGAAATCAGTTTTGGTTTTTTTTTTTATATGTATATTTAGAACTGGACATCAGCTATATGTAGATAAACCTCCTGCTGGTTTTGACACCTGCTTAAATTCCAAATGTAATGACTTTTTTTTAATCTTAATTCAGTATCTGTATCTGCTTATAAATACAAAGTCAAGGTCAGAGTGCTTTATTAGGTAACAAAGTATGTATTGGTTAAAAGAAGGAAGGGAAAGAAGACAAGGTGAAACCTATGTAAGAGGACTGATGGGAAGAAGTTTTATATGCTTTTTATTTCTTCTAAAGGTGACAGAGAACATTTACATTCTTAAACACTTTGGCTAAACACAGTAGTCAACAAGGTCTGCCTTCCTTGGTGTGTCGCTGTAGCTGGTAGTTTGGTGTTATCTGGCAAAGGTTTCAGAGCAGTTCTGTGGCAGACCTCTGGCAATCATGCAGGTTGGCCAACACTTCTTATTCTGAACCAAATGTCAGGTCACAGTTATCTGGAGGTCAGTTGAAAACTGATATGCATCAGTAGAACTGTTAATGAAGCTTTCAAGAGTGTTCTAGTGAAACCTCACAAGGAGGCGAGTATAAGCCTTCCTTTTACTAACATGCAGTCTTACTTTTACCAGTTTTCAATATATTTTTGTACCTGAACTCCTTTCTAATGTTGTCTAAGTTATGGAGGTACCCATGATTTGTTTTGAATTCCAAGTAGGATGTGCGTGTAAGTGTTGGGATTTTATTTTTTTTTTCCCCACACTGTAATGTGTGTTTATTTTTAAACATCCCTATTATTTTATAGCCTTTATTTTTTTATCCTGTATTGCTTCAGCTTGGTGCTTTTTCCACAGGCAAATGGCAAGTTTGTTACCTTACTGAAAAGTTTTTTGCTCACCGACATGTCTTAAAGAATATTGTTGGTATATACAAAGCATGCTGGAAAAATCCTGAATATGTTAAATGTTGTGAATTGTATTTAGTATTACAATTAACTCTGATGTGTAATTGAAGTGTTATATACAAAGTAAAATTTTCACCTATACTTTAGGCATCTAACAGTTTTTTTGAATCAGTCCTGTTGAAGACACTTAACTCACACCATTGATTGTAGTGAAAGAGTGGAAAGTACTGGCTTTAAGTATGTGAACCGACTAAATGCCAAAAGTAGATGATGTGCTGAATACCCTACATCTGCATGTATGAAGACTCACTGGAGGCAAGATACTTAAAGACTTCCTTTTAAGGTTAAATGTATACAAATTGATGAAATCTTTGATAAATGACTGGTTTCTGAAAGCTGTTTATTCTGAATCTAAGAAAGTTCTTTTATTTCTTCTTTTTCTCCTTTGCTTCCTTCCCTGTCCTCCATCTATTTCAGGCTTCACGGTGTCTTGGATAAGCTGCGGTCTGTGACTACTGGTAAGAAAGAAAATAAGGTTTGAATTTATCTTGTCTGTGTAGTGTTTTGTGTATAATAATGTTCAAAAAAGATCTTAGCTGACTGTTTTGTTAATTTTCGATTTATATGATGTTTTGAGTCGTGACTCAGTGCTGGGTAGGTGCTGGTCTCTTCTCACAAGTAACTAGTTATAGAACAAGAGGGAATGGCCTCAAGCTGGTTTAAACTGATCTAGGTGATCCTGCTCTGGCAGGGGGGTTGGACTAGAGGATCTTTCAAGATCCCTTCCAACCCCTAACATTTTGTGTGATTCTGTGTGTCTGTGTAAACTGGACATTAGGAAAATATTTTTTCACTGAAAGGATTGTCAGGCATTGGAACAGGCTGACCAGGGAGATGGTGGAGTCATCATCTCTGGATGTGTTTAAAAGCCTTATAGATGTGGTGCTTGGGGATATGGCTTATTGGTGGACTTGACAGAATAAGGTTAATGGTTGGTGATCTTAAAGGTCTTTTCCAACCTAGATGATTCCATGATTCTATTCTATGATTCTTTAGAAAACTGCTTTACATTTTGAGATAAAAAATTTATTTCCGAGCCCAGAATTTATTTCTGGGTGTTTCTTGCTGCTGTTTTCAGCTGAAACAACTTTCAGCTTGGTCTGTTTTCAGATCTGCACAATGTCTTGCTTGCAGTTTCTTAGCTACATTTACTGCCAAATCTGTGCTGATGCGTTTTGATGTAAAAATGAAGGTACCTGTCTCCACAGAACCAACTGGTGTAAAGTCTTCGGAATCTAGTATCTTTGAGAGCAACCTTCCTGCCAGCAAAAGCAGTTCATGTGTGACTGATGAGAGAAGGCGTGAGGATATTTTGCCACCTCTTGCAGTTTCCAGCACCCGGACTGAAAGAAATGAATCAAAAGTTTCGACTAGTTCACAGGAACAAAAGAACACTGTTTCACGGTGAAGCTTCTGGTTACTTATTAATAATACACATTCAAACGGTAGTAGTTGAGTGACTGTAGTAGCCATCCTGAGAGCAGATACTTCAAAAAATTTAAGTAGTTTTGAAGAATAGAGCATAGCTACAGTTTGTTGTATAAAAAACATTAAATCAGGAATTCACTTCCATTTCTTTAAACAACAGATGGGCTTATATTAATTAACCAAACTAAAAATAGTGATCATTGTGTTAGATTCTCATAAGCAATAATACCGTAATGATTCTTCCCTGCTGGCCTTGTTTGAAAGACAGTTCTCATTTTCCAGAACTTTATTTGCAGATGATTTAATAGTTGGCAATTTGTTATTTTATCAGGCAGTCTTGTGAAGATGGTTCTGCATCCCGCTTAACATCTACAGTCAAGCCTTTGAGAGAATTGTCACCTTCTGAAGCTGTAATTGACATTAAACCTGAACCAGATGACCTAATTGATGAAGACCTAAACTTTGTGCAGGAGAATCCTTTGTCACGGAAGAAACCTATTGTAACTGTAACGTATGGTTCCTCTCGTCCTTCCGCGGAAATCTACCGACCACCAGCTAGCAGGAGTGCAGATGGCAGTATCCATGTGCACAGATTGTCACAACAGGGCAACTTACAGGGGAGCCGGCAGTTAGACACGCAAAGCTGCAGGTCTTTGGAAGCAGGCCAGCTGGGCAATCCAGAAACATTTGGCAGCTTAGCAGAAAGTTACAGACCCACCTCCAAACTTAGTGCCGATAAAGTAGGCAGCGAGGTTGGTATGATCTAAACTATTGCAATATTTTACACTTGCTAGGAACCTAAATTACTGCAGAGAAGGTCAAAGGACTTCTGTCACTGATACCAGTGGTTTTGGGATTTCATATTTTGGTCCCACTGACAAAAAGAAATTACATAGTTCGACATCATCACCTGGCAGGTTGTTGCATCTCAGAGTTAATTAGCTTGTACATCTTCATGCCCTATTGATTTGGACTAATGGGTTAGTACGTTATTATGATGAATATGATGAATCATAAATAATATTTTTGATCTCTAGATCATTGGAAGACTATGATCTTCCAGAAGTGCTATGTAAATCTCCAACTTTACACAGTTCTGTAAATCAGTATTTTTTTGCATTCTGTTTATTCATACCTGTGCTATATACATATTAGATATGTTGCTTTAAGAAGTCCTTGGGATGAGTGTTGTACAAGGACAAACTAAAAGGTTGACTGCCCTACATGCACTGGAGGCCAGACTAAGCTAGGCAGGGTGATAGTCCTAGCTGATAGTTTTATGACTATCCATATGGATGAGTTAAGGGCGCTTTGAGAGAGGAATGGAGATTATTATGGCTGCTAATATTCTAACAAAGCAAAAATTTTACACACCTTGTATTCCAAGTGCATCTGTGTGTGTTACTACTCATGTAATTCTCTTTCTTTACTGCTACTTAGTTCTGTATAAAGGACAAAAAATAATATTTGGAAATCTAGAATGCTTTACAAAGATACGTGCTGATGTCTTGGTTTTTAAGATGAAGAAGTGAAAGAATATAGTGATTTGTTAAAGGCTGTATGTAAGTCAGTAATGAATGACAGTTACATCGCTCGTTGGAAATGTTAGAAAATGGTTTTGTGATAATTTTCTTCTGTTACTTTTTAATGAATAATGTCCAGAAGAGTGCTTTTTCAGGAGCATTTCTTAGAACTGTGAACCTTTGCTGTAGTCTACCTTCTGTTAGACAAGTTCTTGTACTTTGGGAAGTTTTATCTTTAAAAAGGTAGTTTCTTCAGGTATGGGATGTTGGTTTTTTTCACTATATGAATCCTCATACATGTAGTCATATGAGTCATATAATCCTCATCAGTATAGTCCAGGTTCATCCCTTTGGGTATTTCTTCTTGGAGGATATAGGATCATTTAAAGGGTACTGTGTACAAACCTGGCATCCTGATGCCTCCTTATGCTCCATTGTAATTCAGTGCTAAGTGATAGTTCCTACAGGAATTACTGACTTATGCTTTCTCCTATGCATCATTCATGCAGCCCAGCATTTAAATTTGTCTCTACCATATGTGCACTGTGGTGGTGGTGAGCAGCTGTGTCAGAACAGGGACCTTGTGCTGCCTAAACTGGACCATCCTGGCTCAGCATAGCTGTTAGTGTCCTTTGGAATATGTCAGCTTGCTAGAAATTCATCCTTGCACTAATCTGAAATGAGAACTGATACAGAGGAGAAGGTCATTGATACTGATTTCATTTTTCTCTCAGACTTTGAACAGGTGCATCTTGAAGAGTAGTGTGAAATTTTTTTTTATAATCTTGTTTTCTCTGTAGATGTTGGATAAATTGTATTTTAGATTTTTTTTCCCTTCTTTTCTAAATGTTATTTACAGTTACATTTTTAATGAGATATTTCAGTGTAAATATGTCTGATTTTCATATTCTCTAGTGTTGTCGCTTGTTTCTGCAGACAGTTCAGTGGTACTAGACTCATGCAACTTGGATGGAAGTTCTCCATCTTCTGGCTATAGGTAGAATTGCAATATTTTCTTTGCTGGATTATTACTACTTTTTTTATGCCAACTGAATTGTTTTGGCTGCTCTGTTTGTTACAGGAAGAAGGCTCCAGGAAGAGACGGTTGCCTGTTGTAAGCTCAGTAGTCAAAGTGAAAAAGTCCTGTAATGATGGGGAAGATGAGGAAGAGGAGGAAGACTATGGATTGCGAACAGGAAGCATATCCAGCAGCGTGTCTGTACCTGCAAAACCAGAAAGGAGGTACTTACGATCTTGGTGATTCTGTCTGGTTTCCAGAAAAAAATTTAATGAACAAAAACTTTGAAAGTGGAAGTTGGGGAAAACTGTTTTCTGCTTTGAAAATTGACAGATAATATTCAGTAAGCCATTTTTATATTTTTCGTACTGTCTTACGACAATGTGAGTGAGATGTCTGTTTATACTATCTTTTTTTTATCCTCTGATTTTGTGACCTGTTCCTATTATTGTGTAAAAGCTGCGATGGAATGTGGGGTTTTTACACTACTTGGGAAAAGTTTACTGACAAAAGAATATTAATGTTGGCATGTTTGAGATGAAGTATTTATTGTGGTAAAATGATTTTCTAGGAGATTTAATTGATTTGTTTTTAGATTGGGAATAGCTTTCAAACCAATTATCTATCACTTGTTCTTTAAGATGATTTTAACTTTTGAAAAGACTTGAGAGTTTTTTCCCTTTTTTCCGCTCCCTAATTCTGTCTGAATGTGAGGTGTCTGTCACAGTACATCAGTGGATTGTATCTGATTGATTTTCAGCAGTAAGAGGAAGGACGTTTAAACTGTGGAAGAGATGGTTTCTACTAACCTGAGTGCTAGCTTGTGTAAGATTTGTTTTAAGCTAATACATTTTATGAATATATCTTCAGTGCTTAGCACATTTATCAGATTTAAACTTCTGTATTGTTGAAGTTGAAGGATAAACAGAAAGGTTTTTTTACAGCTAGTATTTTTTCTATAGAGTCTATTTTCAGCCAGATCTGACTCCCTGGATAATTACTAGTGCCAACACAGACATAGCAACAGGCATGTGAGAGGGAGGAGTGGGAGTAAATGGATGGCAGAGTTTGTGCTTTTCAGATGCAGCATGATTTTACAGCAATTTAAGGTGAGAGGTGAAATCATGCCTCTGGACTTCCATTTTTGAGAGCATTTTGTGGATCCCCGTCCACTAAGAGAAGTGATTAACAAGCTAAAACCAAATATGGATAAAGTGATTTTTAGATTATGGTTTCTACCAGTATTATGCATAACTGTGTTAACCTTTTGAAATATCTGTGTTTAACATGGATACAGTTGCTGTTGCAATTAATGTACAATTAATTATTTTTTTTTGTCTCCCTTAGACCTTCATTGCCACCTTCAAAACAGGCCAATAAGAATTTAATACTGAAAGCAATCTCTGAAGCACAGGAATCCGTTACAAAAACAACGAATTATTCCACTGGTAATTAGTATTATTTTTGTTTGTGCTAAGCTATAATATTTTCAAGTGCTGTTTTATAAATCCAAGCTGAAGATAGCACTTAGAGATAAAACAGATTGTTAAATAGCTTATGTCAGTGATATTCGTAAGGGATTTTCCATGTCCATTACTTTTCATTAATCTTCAGTGACGAATTATGAAAGCATAAACAAGAGAGGAAACAGTTGGTTAAAATACATTAATCAAGGTAGTAAGTCTGTAAAGTGTATAGAGACAAAATGGAAATGCCAGAAGTTTTTTGAAGTTAACAGTTGCCAGGGAAAAAGTAGAGAAATAGTTCTAGGGGAAAGTTAAGTATTAGGCAGGTTGTTTGATCTCGTTGGTTGCTTTTTCTTCCCTTTCTGTCTTCTTTTCCTTCCTTCTGTGAGAGAAGGAGGAAAAAAACAAAACAGCAAAAAATCACAATGCACTGGGTATAGCTAATAGAAGTGCAAGATAACAAGCAACATGCTGATTGATCTATTAGTGTATATTGTCTTGAAACAGTGAGGTTGCATTTTTAGTTCAGTGGTTTTAGGTATTGAGTTGCCTTTGATACAGCAACTGAGCAGTTGCCCATGTGTAGGCATTCAGTTCTCTTAGCCAGGAGATACTTCCACTGAAGGAGGGCATATCTAGTTGTTATCTCATGTGCTTTCATTTCGTTGGGTGGTAATAAAGCCTAGTGTTGTCAGCAGGAGGCATTGCACACTGCCAGGGAAGGAGCAGTCACTAAACTATCTAAACCATGGCTTTTATGCCACCTGGAGCAAGACTGAAAGCTATTCAAAGTCTCTTACCTGCTCTGTCACAAAGCCTACAAACTAACTATAAGACACATGCATCTTCTTTATCCATTAACGTATTTACCAAGAGCTCATTGTGAACCTCTTCCCTATTTTCTTGTCATTGTTTGTATTTTAAGTTTGCACAGGTGCTGATAAGTAGACCTGAAGGCAGGAGATGTGTATGGAGTTTTCTGTGTTCGAAGGCTCTTGAACTGGAGGAGGTGTCTGTACATGTTAGAAGTGGGAGCTCATTTTAAAATGGAATAAATTGTATAGATGAGTAATAAAGATCATTGATGAACTTAGAATTGAAGAAAAATTAACTAAGAACAGCTCTAGCAAACTATTGGATTGACTACTTTACAAAATATATGTCATGCAGTTAATAAACTTCTAAAAGGAAACTATGCTTCTTCATTAATAGCAAATAATGTAAGTGCCTCCCAAGCATTAAGAGCTTGTCTTCATTCTAGATGGTCAGCAAAATGAGCAGTTCATTAAGAAAAGAGGTAGGAGCACTGATACTCCTGATGCCAATTATCCAGCAAGGAGTGTTTGTGGTGGAAAAAGCAACACAGTGAATAGTACTTTGAGACGATGCAGGAAGGTTTTTTTTCCTGTGTACACAGCACTATGGCAGGAAATAAACATAGTGAGAACCTTTTAAAATTGATTGTTTTTTAATAGTGATCATCTTGTAGTTTGGTGTACCAACATGAGGATATTTTGTGGAAACACCAAAAAGCACCACTGTGTGGTTTAATACAGAGGTGATTTGTGAGTTTTATCTGAAGTATCGTGCAGGCTCTTCCACTTGGAGGTAATATTTAATGTATTAAGTATTTTGAATGGAATGTGGAAATAGGTTAATTTGAAATACACAGGTAAAACAAAATGGTAGGATTGTAAATGACAAATCCAGTACTGAGTGGTACCTTTTATGTATGTATGTCAGAAGTTGAGTGCTGATGTGATATGCAGCCAAGGGAAGAATATGCTTAGCTTTTCACAACCAATTCTAATGATCTTAGCAGTAGACAAGTAAAGAAGTCAATCTGTTGTCCTGCTACCCCTAGATTCTGTGCTACAGCTATCTGCAAGGAGGTTGTAGGGAGGTGGGTGTCTGTCTCTTCTCCCAAGTAACAAGTGATAGGACAAGAGGAAATGGCCTCAAGTTGCGCCAGGGGAGGTTTAGATTGGATGTGAGGAAAAATTTCTTCCCCAAAAGTGTTGTCAAGCACTGGAACAGGCTGTGCAAGCAAGTTGTTGAGTCACCATCCCTGGAGGTATTTAAAAGATGTGTAGATGTGGTGCTTAGTGACATAGTTTAGTGGTGGATTTGGCAGTGTTAGGTATCAGACTTGATCTTAAGGGTCTTTTCCAACCTAAATGATTCTATGATTCTACTGTCATTGAGTTTTATAGCCTATTTGCAAGCACTTTAGCATAGGGTAGCTGGTACCATATGAAAAGTACACGTTGATGATCCATGATTATTTATAGGAAAGATGGAATGAAAAGTGATTTCCTTGAGAAAGTAGCAAATTAATTCTGTGTAGAAGTGGATAAATGAATACTTTGTTGATATCACTCTAATCCTTCTCATGCTGTTTTGTCTTAAAAGTAGATGGTCTGAGGTGCCACTTGTAGAGTGCTCTGTGCACATGCATGGATGTGCTTTCACACTGAATTTTGCAGGTTGCTAAATATAATTTTTGTGAAGACATGCTTGGGGGATTTTTTTGGTTTTTTTTTTTGTCTGTGTGTGTGTAGGAATTCATTAGAGTTATTTTAGCACCATATGTAAAAACTATACTGCTGTGTGATTGGGTTTTATGTAAATGATTTACTGCTGTATCTTTATTTAAAGTTCCACAGAAACAGACTGTTCCAGTTGCACCAAGAACTCGAATTAGCCCAGAAGAATCTCAGTTAGAAGTAATCCATGTGCAAAACAGACTGCCTGCTCTGAGTTCTCATCTTCAAGTAGAAGAGCCAAAGGAGCAGACAGTTGAAGGAATTCAAGGTCATCTGATAACATTCTTTAAAAATTTATACCAGGGAATGTCAAATTACAACAGGCTGAGCAGAGAAGAGAAATGCTTTTAATTTTTAAGTCAGCATCAAAAGTTGCGTGTGGAAATGCCCTGAAAACCAAGAAGCTTTCTTTCTAAAGCTTTGTTGTAAGATAGATAAGTGTATTTCTGTATATACACACACAGACAACTTCAGAAGATCACTAAGCTAAGGGTGGTACAGCATTCTGGCATATCACTGAGGAGTAGTTTTGCATGAACAAATGCAAATGTATTCATTTGGGATACATTGGGATAACTTCTCTTTGCCCCATCCTTTGCCTTTTTTCCTCAATATCTTGTAGGAGTAATTGTGTCATGCACCTTATGTGGGAGAGTTAAGATACTCTACATTTGGAATAATTTTCCAGCATATGAAATAGTAAAAGAGTCTTTCTGACATATTTTTCACCACGCAGACAGTTCTAATGGAATTTTTTTGTGTGTAAATATTGGAGTACAGTATTTCCCCTTGCAGGACAGCTGATAAATGTGTGAACAGTAAGCTTTGTTTTTACTTCTGTTACAAAAACCCCTGAAGGAAAATAGCATAACATTTAAAGGCAATCAAAGTACCTTTTCAGCATGATTTTGTTACAAACAATGTGTGTGTGTGTCTGTGTCTGTCTCTTTGTGTTAGTTACAAGGAATCATAGAAATAAGATGGTGGAAAAACTTTTGAAAGAAGTTGGTTTACTCTTGCTAAGAGTTTATATATTTAGATAGTTGAGTAAAATTTGATATGAATAAGATCTTTGTTACATCAGCTGGAATGGCAAAACTTAATTATTAAAAACAATAATCTGTTTTTTCAATGTCTTATTTCTCATACAGATGTATTTGGAATCTTTCCACCAACATAAAATAGTTGAAATTGCATCTGTAAAGTACATACGAAGAAGCTTTATCAGTTTTTGAATTAATGTACAGAAAATGTTTATGATAAATATTTTTGCTCTTTTTTCATTGAAGTGGAAATGACAGCTTGCTTAGGAAACCTACAGAAAGCAAAGCCAGAAGTCAAATGTATAATAGTGCTACTCTGATTTGTTTCACTGCTTTTTAGAAGACCATAAAGTAGTCCCTTGTAGTTAGTTGCTTTCCTGTGTATGTTCTCTGACTATAGTCAACACCTCTATAAATGAGGAGGAAGATCTTGGTCTTTATAAGGTGCCATACCCACGGACCTAGTTTGTACTGAGCAATGATTATGGGAAAGGCCAGAGTGGTTTTATATTTAGATTTTGCTGTGCCATCTGGTTGGAGAAAACTTCTTACTGTTTCTGAAACAATGAGGAAGGGGTTCATAGAAATGAGTATGTAGTTCTTTTTTTATCAAAGGAATTAGAAGTGTATACTTCAGGTCTTTAATCTATAGTTCCATTTTGATTACTGGTTTGTTTTTTTTTTTTTTTAGGAGCTGAACAAAAGGAGCTCTCTGCTCGGCTCCAGATTGATCCTGTGATTGAAGATACTTTGCAAGTGACTCCAGGTTAAGTCTTGTGATCTTTTATTCATAAATAAAAATTGCTAGTTTTCAAATCGAACACTACTGGTCAGTGAATATTAAAATATAACTCCTTTTCCAATTATTTATATTGATTTATAGTATTTTCTATTATCTACATATCTAAGGAATAAAAAGATTACATCAGCAGGTGTTTAGAGCCCAAGAGACTTCGGGTGTGTGTGGACCCACTTCAGTGCTTCATAGTCATTCCAGTAACAAAGTTTCCTGTTCTATCCTAATATGGCCTATGGCTCCTGTTGATCTACTTCTGTGGAATAAGCAAGGAAGTAAAAATTTTTCTGGAAGCTACTTGTAAGAAATTTAAATAAAATTAGCTTATGGGCAGTGTAAATCTATATTAAAAACTATGCTACAAGTTAAGAGTATAACTGCAACCTTATTTTTCTCTTTTCTGTCTAATTTTGCTCCCAATTCAGATTACTATGATGCAGAATCTATGGTCCATACAGATACTAGGTCATTTATCCTGAAGAAGCCCAAGTTATCTGAGGAAATAGTGCCACAGAATCAGCAATTGGGAAAGAGGGCTACAGAGGCAGTACGAGTACTCTCAGGACGTCTAATACAGACACGGTAAAAAGTTATTGCCTTTAGGACTGTTACTACTCAGAGTGCTTGTTTGTGGTTTAGATGGAATCAGTCATACTTGTGCTTTGTCAGTCTAGTCAGGATCTGTGATGTTGTGGAAAATGGACTGATGTTGAATAGCAGAGAAAAAAAAAAAAAAAGCAAGGGCAAAAAACTCCCAGAAATCCTCCTAAATGGAAAATAATTCCCAGGGTCAACTGTAGCTTGAGCATGTCTTTGATTTCCCAAAAAGAAGGAGGAACTGAAAACTACTTGTTTTTTTTGTCATAGCTGTTCTGATTTCTGAAATCTTACTTAAGTAATAATTTTGCTTAATTTGCCTTTAGTTTTACACCTGTTTCATCCTGAGCATGTATTTCTTAAGAAATGTCTTTTAATGCTGTACTGAGTGTGGTGGATCCTTAGTGCTCAGTGCTGGGAGGGAAAACAGCACATTCTGCTTGCTGGTAGCTCAGTACTCATAAGCCAAGAAACAGTTAAGTTGCATGTGGGACAAGTGATTTAAGGCTCTGTACTGGTGAGTTTGTCCAAGAGAAGTTTAAAGTTCATGTCAGCTTCAAATGATGTGTTGCGGATATTTTCTCATTTCCCCAAAGGAACAGTGGCCAGTGCACAGCCATTTTCTTAACTTGTGAAAGGCCTTGGTAGTTCCTGCTACCAAATAGTTATATGTATCTTACCTGTCAGAGTTAAAAAACACTCAGAACAATGTGATGTTCTTTGTCGCTGTGGGCTTCTGTGTTTGAGAAACTGTTAGTGTGTCCTTTCCACAAGTAGCTTTAAACAGCCTGTGTTAATTAAAACCAGAATGAACAAACAAAACCAAAAGGATGGCCTTGCAATGTCACAGTTGAAAACTGTGACTCTACTACAGAAGCGTGGTAAATTTCTGCCTGTGAATGGATCAGTTTCTTACTGCTTGAACTTCAAAGTTCTGGCTAGTGATGGTTTTAATGTGATGTTTGTCAAAGGCATTCTACACTGTAATGGCTTTCAGTGTATTTTCACAGGGAAGCAAAGTTTATCCTATCACTGTCAAAGATGATCACTCCATAGTGCATTTCTAAGTATTTAGAATCACATGCCATTCAGGAAGTCCCTTGTGTGAAATGGGTGAGACAGTGGAAGACTGGAGAAAATGTAGACATCCCATTTTTATACTCCCTTTTTTATCCACAGTGATTACTGTCAGATACAGGATACTAGGCCAGACTGGTTTTTCAGTCAGGCTGAGTGTCAAAGTTCCTACTGTCAGTACTTCAATTCCCTCTTCCTACTCCTAAAAGCTTTTAATCCCACTGTTTCATAATGAGCTGTTCAGTATTTTTGAGGAGACATCTGTTTTCTGTGTGTAAAAAGGTTCATGATTCCAAGAATGGTATTTACCCACACTTTATTTTTCTCAAAAACATAAATTCCTCAAAAGATTAATCGCTTTAACTGTTTCTGTAAATGAGATTTTTGATCTATTTGTTGAGCAGATTGCAATAAATTGAAACGTACCTGCCAAACTCTCTGCTATATGTCATTGAAAACTGTATTTCTTATTAATGCTTCAGGGAGACTAGAAGGCAAACTGGTAATTGGAATACATTGTTAGTAGTATTTAATTAAGGTTTGTTACTGTGTGACTCTCCGTAGATTAACTTGTACTGCATTAAGTTACTAGTGCAGCTCAAATCTCTTGAGTTAGATAATCTAGTTTTACTATGTTTCTTTGTTTGATAGAGACCAGCTTGCACAGCCAGAGAAACCAGCTAGTCCCAAGTTCATTGTGACACTGGATGGTGTACCCAGTCCACCAGGATACCTTTCTGATCAAGAAGAGGAAGATATGTGTATAATTGAAGGATTAAAGCCAGTTACCCAAAATATGTGTGCAAGCAAAGGATTAAAAGGCCTTCGAGCACAGCAGATGCAAATTGTAACCAGGCAGCTAGAGAGCTGTGATGGTAATTATGCTTACCAACAGGACGTAACATTCATGTGGTGGTTTGATTGTGGACTTCGACATATCATTCTTAAGAAAACAAAGTGATGGTGTTTATTCTTCAAAATATAACATTCTTTAGGCAAATGAAATGTGGCAGTTCAGGGGGGCTGTATCTTTAGAAGCCTTTTTCTTCGTAAACTAGAGCAGTATGGCACATAAGTCTCCACACATCTCAGTATTGATAAACTTGTTATTTTTTTCTTTTGAAAATGTTGTCTTCATTGCCAGAAATCTGCACTTCTGGTTGACCCGTTATCATTTGTCTTCATGCTGATGAACAGGAGATTTTGTGATGAACATGTTGCCATGCCTTGAACTTTAAAAATACACCAGATGGTATTAATGTGCCTGTCTAGATTTGTGTTATCAAAATGAGCCTGTTAAGTATAAGGAGTAGCAGGGTCAAGTTACTAGACACTCTGAACGTAGAACTGAAACAGTGTATGATTTTGCTTGAAGGTTCATATATTCAGGATACTTTTTCAACAATAGGGGAAATTGTGTGCTGAAGTGTATGTTTGAATTATTTATAATGCTGACACTGGGATGAAAAATATAGAGGATTTTTTTGTCAAAGACTTACTGAATACTGGCCTTAAGGTCATGCTTTGATTTATTTTATTTTTTTTTTAATAGTTTTCTTATTAAAGTAAGTACCTTTTATTTTCCTTAAGAGCAGCGCATCCAAATTTTCTGAACTACGTGAAGAACAGTAGTTCATGCGTACAGAGAACTCTTAAATTTCACGGATCCAACTGCAAATGTGCAATGCAGTTATGAGAGAATCACGGGGGAAAATCAAAAGTTCTTTTAAGTCCACATCCTTGCAGTCCCACCATCTGCAGAAGTATTGTGCATATCAGGCAGTCTTAGAGAAGAAAAGAGTGTTATATATCCACCGGAACATTTTTACTAGTACAGTGAAACAGATATTCAATTACTGCCTTCACAAATCTGTCTCTTTCACACTCCTGACTAAGGCTGTTTGATACAAGAGAGTGTTGCTGATGCAGCAGCATCTCTGTTAGGGATACTTACTTGATCAGTTACAAGTAGCAGGGGTGAGACTGAAGCTCACACAGAATCAGATCAGCATGGAAGTGATTTCCACAAGCCATGTGGCTTTACAATAGGATAGCATGGTTTGGCTTTGGTGGACTGCAAGGAGAAGGCATAAATGAGGCTGAGGGTGGAATGAAGCTGGTTCAAGTATGTCAGTAAAAAAAAATATCAGAGAGGTAAGTCTTACAGGCCTGGAAAGCTTTGAAAAGCCAAAGGTTTAGGCAGATCTGGTGAAGTAAGACAACAGTGAAGGTGTATGCTTCATTATCTGAATTTCAAGAATGAGGTTTTACAAATAATGTTAAAAAGAAAGTCAAAGTCTCAGGTTCCTGTAAAGAGTAGTAAAAGTAATTAAATGTTTCTGCTTGGAATTTCTAAAAATACTTGTATTAGACTCTTGAGTTCAGGTAACTGAAGTGAATGTCAAATTTGTCCAAGCAAATTACATGAAAGTGGTTCTTTTTCATTGTGTGCCCCCATAAATCATATCTGATTAGCGGAAAAATGGATTTTTTTTTTTAATTTTTTTTTTCCACTTTATCTCTTGAAATAATTTTCTGGAGCCAAGAATATCTTGGAGAAAGAGAGCATTTCAACACATGGCTCAGCAGAACAGTTGTAACTAAGGTTCAGTTGAAGAATCTTTGTCTTGTTTGATCAAGATCTGATCTGTTCGACTTTCACACCTCAATTTGGATTTGAGAAGATAATCGATGTATTTTGCTTGTGAACAGTGCAAGTTTGATCTTTTATCACCAAAAGCCAGCTCTCAGTCCAATATTGTGACCCCTTTCACTTCGTAGTTTTGGAAATTTTCTGTAGATAATATGATTGTCCATAAATTTTTACTGACATGACTTTTCATTAATAGAGGATTATCAAAATAGGATTAAAAGGAGTCAATAGGAAATATTGGGAACTTTCGTTGTGCTATATCGTGTATGCCAAATTGAATATAGAATTGTAAAGGTCCCAGCTTACTGTTTTGTCTTTTTACTTTCCATCCCAGTGGATATGGAACAGTTAAATGTGCTGCAAAAACAGGAGAAAGTGCTTGAGCGCTGCAAGTACTGGCCTGCCTGTAAAAATGGAGACGAGTGTGTTTATCATCACCCCACACTACCTTGCAAGTGAGTAGTGTAAGCTCATGCACTTGACATGTTATTTTTATTCTAGTGCTACAAATTTCCCTTCTGTACTTGTAAATGTTCCAAGGCAGCGTAACTCTGTTAGGGTAGGATCAGAGCTAGGTTATCACACTGTAAACTCTGCTGTTTTCCTCCCATCTACTGTGTGTCAGAATACAGTGATGTTTTTAATAAGCAGAGTCACAGCTGTGCTCATGCAGAAGAAAGCTTAGTTTAGCACACGGGCTGGTGATTTTGTGTTGCTTGCAGATGTGGGAATTGGTGTGTTGTTAAAACAGGATGCGCTTCTCTGCTAGCTGTCAAAATGCTTTTGAATATGTGAGGGTACCATTACATAGTAATATAGTTTGGGTTTTTTTGTATTTGAATGCAGGGGCTAACTCTTGAATGTGCATTGTGCTTTTAATTTCTCTTCCACAAGCAGCAACAGTCTAGAAAAAAACAGTTTCTGTTTTGAGATGTTTACCAGATTGGGTAGCTTCATATACTCCAGACACTTGAATTTTCTTTTAAAATCCAACATAACCAAATTCAAAACAACGCTTTCTCCTCAGTGAATGAACCATGTTACTTGGGGAATTCTGTGCCCCTCTGTGCAAAAGGTCTGAATTTACAGCACCTTTGCTGTTCTGCACTGCATGCTAAGAATAGAATCATAGACTCATGGAATGGTAGGGATTAGAAGGGACCTCTGGAGATCATCAAGTCCAACCCCCCTGCCAATGCAGGAACCACAGGAACTGATGCAGGCGGGTCTTGAAAGTCTCTAGAGAAAGAGACTCCACAACCTCTAATAATGCGTCTCAGCTTGCAACAAATAGCTTGGTACCAAACCATCGAGTGTCAAGTAGTTTGGTTATTTACTGCATGGAAAGAATGTCCACAGGGAAAATGAATAGAGATCTGGTTTGTGTACAGTTGCTACACTACACCCGTGTGCCCTGCTTTGGAAGTTAACTAACACATGTGCGCAACACCCTGGTTTACTTCTGGCTTTATATGATATTCTGGCTTTCATGCACAACAGCTGCTCGGGGATTTTGCTCTGAGAACAGACTTAATGACTCAATTTCTTCTCCCTCAGAGTTTTTCCTAACTGCAAATTTGCTGATAAATGCTTGTTCATCCATCCAAACTGTAAATACGATGCAAAATGCACTAAGCCAGACTGTCCTTACACTCATGCCAGTCGACGAACCCCCCATTCCTCTTCTAAACCAGGTGAGCACCTCTTGTTTTCCTGAGCTTTAAATGAAAGTGAAGAAGAGAAAATTCTGTTTTTTGGAAGCAGAAACTCACAGTGATGAAAAAATAGTTTCGTGCTTGATTTGACTTACTTAATTTGTTTTTTTCCACTCAATGCGAGATGAAGAAAATAGTCAAGTGTTACTGCAGAAACTGTTATCAGAAAAATCCCTGAGGGCTCCCATGCAGGAGTCCCAATGAAATCTAAGCAAGACCGAAGTGGTGACTTGCACAAGTAGTCCCTTCTTCAGGAGCAATTGGGCAGTGTTGCAGTTTTGCTGAAATTTGTTTCTTAAATTGGATACGTGTTGTACCAAGAGCTTGTGATGCAAATTGAAAACAGAAGTTCCTGTCTTTGTGTGAACATTTTTTCCTTTAATGACACTGTAGGAGCTAACTTTCTATAATGATGAGTTTCAGGGATGAGGTTTCCCAGTGAAGGTAATAGCTGTGTTTGGATTACGGGTTGGTATTCCTGTGCCTTTCAACAGTGCCAAGGTGGAGGGCCTTGGCTCCACTGAAGTGAAATCAGGATCATTGGGAAGTGGTTTAGCCCTTAGTCATAGCATGATGCAGTTTGTTACTTTGCCAGAAGGCTGACTGCAATGTGCTTACCTCCTGTATCATTTCTAGCAGTTTCTCTCTGTTCCTGGAAAGTGCACTACCTGCGCTTTTCAGTCCAGCTAGCTTAAACTCTGACAGGCTTGCTGCTGTCTAAATTGAACATTTGAATTTCTCTGCCTACCTGAATCTCTGCTTAATTTGTTGGAAGCATTGCCATTAACATGGTACCTTCTCTTCTGCAATGGTGAAGAACTGAGACTAATGAGTACTTGATAGTCTTTTTCTACACTAGGATGAGACTTGCTCAGTGCATTGTAATATACTTCCCATGTTTCTTGCAGAACTCTGGTGTATTATAAAACATAATTTCCTGCAGAAGGATTGATATATTAAATTTGTATGGAACTGTGTTAATAACCCAGTTTATTCTGATTCAGAGTCACTTCCTATTCTTTTCTTTTCTCCTATTAGCACCACTACCCACACCGTCTATATCTGCCAGTAGTCCACTCTGCAAGTTTTTTCCTGCTTGTAAGAAAATGGAATGTCCATTTTACCACCCAAAAGTAAGAATTATCTCCTATCTCTGCCCTTCCTTTGTAAAAAAATACTTAAAATATGTTTTGGGTCAAGAAATGTCACTAGCATGTCACACTTTTTGCTTTTACTTTTCACGTTTTAACTGTAACTCAGAAACAGAATACGCAAAAGCAGTGACTTAAAGAATTTGGAAAATTTTATTTTTAAATAATCTTTTCTGTCAGATGCTTCTGGGGAGTTTCAAACAGGCAGACAGTTATCACACTTGTCAAAAATCTGTGCAGCCAGGATGCTGGGTGCAGAGGACAAGGACATCTTGTAGTCTGTATGGAAGGAATATGTTTCAAACTCTTTGCTCAGATGTGCTGCAGTATACAAGAACTTTAAAGATTGCCCAGTTTCCCTGGAGTACATGAACATAATTTCTATAGCACAAGAGTTTATAACTCGGGTACTTCTACAGAACTGTGTACCTGCCTGTTCTTACACCAGTAAGTTTAGTGCTTTTTCAAGCCCTAATAATGTTGAAATGCAGTGGGTTCTCAGGACTCTGTTGGCAGATACCATTAGCCAGGTACTCTTGGCTTTTCCTCTGTGTTTTAAGTAATGCTGTGTCATGCTCCTCACTTGTATGCACCGATCAATGATGCTGACCTCTGTAAACCCTTAAAAGCTAAGGAGCTTCTACCTGTCAGTGCAGTGGCAGTTTTGGAGCATCTAACTCTTAATACTTCTGAAAAAGGCTTTCCTTCTGTCATTGGGTTGCACTGATTGCAGTAGTCTATGTAACTGTGAATTCAGTTATCTATGAGAGACATCATACAGTTGTACCCATTTGCACATAACACATTCTAGGTACCTTGCTCAGGAGTTCAGCCAGCCAACTTGGAATAGCCTCTTCTGAAATGCATTTATTTTACCCTAGCATTGTAGATTCAATACCCAGTGTACAAGACCAGACTGCACTTTCTACCATCCGACCATTGCTGTACCTCCACGCCATGCCTTGAAATGGACTCGAGCTCAAACCAGGTGAGATACCTTTTATTACAAATTTTACTTTCTTTGGTTAGGTTTAGAGTGTATGTTGTGACATATGTGCCCACTGTAATTTTAGTCACAGCAGTAATGTGTGT
Source organism: Actenoides hombroni (assembly GCA_024336885.1). Lineage (NCBI taxonomy): Eukaryota > Metazoa > Chordata > Aves > Coraciiformes > Alcedinidae > Actenoides > Actenoides hombroni. Next base: position 62,821,650 of record WUAM01000431.1, on the reverse strand, counting down.
GTGATGAACAGTGAAGATTGTATGAAGAAAGATACCTGTTACAGGCATCTCTCTTGTGAAGGGAACTCTGTACTCTTTTTGGTTTTAGTAGTATAAACATTAACTCCTGTGATGAAACCCTGAATAGCAAGTGCCCTGCAGCTAGGATATGGCAGGGTCACTGGAATCCTGAGCTGGACATACTGTGTTTACTGAGTTTTATTTGAATAAAGCTGAATGTCCAACATGACCTCTTCTTTACTGTCATTTTGTCTTGTGTCCAAGCTGTCTTTTCTGCACGATGTTTCTCAGAGTGTTTCTGTCAGAACAGGTCCTTCCTCTCATCTATCCATGATCTCAGGAACTGGTAGCAAATGTACCAAAGCTGTAGTCATTTGCCTGTCTTAAAGATAGTCAAATGATAAGAGCCTTTCACTCTAACTACCCTCATCTGCAAAAGTCTTATTCACGACAGGGTTAGGATGCAAATCCATTCTCAAATCTTCAATCCCGCAGATTAGTAGGATTGTTACTTATGTGAATTGTTCTTCTCTTTCCCCTCAGTGAATGATTGTGATACAACTTGGGACCGAACTTTGCCTCCTTTGGACACTAGTGGAAAGGAAGATTAACCATCAGGGGCACAGGACGTTAGAATAATTCATGCATTTTGAACTTTTACTATACGTTGTTTTCATAAAATGAGGTTGATTGATTACTCGAAATGTCTCTAATTTTCCAAGTTTGTAAGTTTGAGCAATTTTACATTTTTTTTTACACTGTAAGAAGAAAATGTCTGTGTAAGAAAAGTTTTACTTTAAATTCCATTAAAAACTTTCAAAGCACATTTTATGTCCTACTTGAGTAATGATTTTTGCTTATGATTAGGTGTGTTGAACAAGTAAGTGTATTGTCAGGAAGTCTTAGAAAACTTACTCCTGTGCTCAGATCATACTAGAAGTACTTTTTGTTCAGTAGAGGTTTGGTACAACGCATACAACTGAACTGATGTCCTGGCAAATAGCAGCTGAACTCCTCACCTGCTCACAAAGAAAAAAAGTGTAAAGGGTTTGTCTTTTAAGTGTTTTTTCCATGTAATAGTTGTCATACCCCTGGCACTTTCTCAAACAGGGAAAAAAAATCAAAGACAAGGGAACAAAAATGTTTCATAAAAAAGAACAATTAAGCAATTAATGGTATTGTGCTCCATTTAAAAAGCCTACAAAATTAAATACCACTTCACTTGAAAATAAATGGTTTCAGATATCTTCATTTACACCAAGCTGATAGAAAGTAGCTCTCTGAATCTCCTTCTGAAGATTGTGTTTTTCTTCCAGTACACCCAACTACTGGGCATAGATTGTAATTACCTCAGTTGAGAAAGTTCCTGTGATTTACACTGAAAAAAAATAATCCCAGGAGGTGTCCATAAATATGTTTAAGTGGTATAATGATGAAAAGTGTTGAGCGGTAACATAAATGCACTTTTTTATTAAATCTTTTGTATCTTTTGGGGAACTACATTTTCACAAAAATATACAAAAGAATTTATTTTTACAAATATTTACATTCGATACCAGAAAACAATGTTAGCTACATATTTTAAACTTAAATTTGACAAATATAGTCTTGAAATCTGAAACTTAACACTCCAGTAAAGTATTTTTAAATATTTTTTCTGTGAAATAAAGTACTCAAAGTTC
>WUAM01000431.1:62742487-62819955 GCA_024336885.1 Actenoides hombroni | reverse complement strand
TATATACCTTAAATAAACATACAACATTGGTACAGGGATTAGATGTTCATGGTGAAAGCAAAATGGAGTACACTTAAAACCATGATCCTTATTACAGTAATACATGACTGTACCTTTGGACTAGTTTAAAATACCTTTTTTTTTTTCTTTTTCTTTTTTCGTTAAAGCAAGAGGGATTAACTGACATTCCATAATGAAACACAACAAATCTGAACAGACAACTGGATTTTAAGCTTAAAGAACTACAGTAAAATATTTTCCTAAGGTGAGCTGACAGGGGAGTGGAGGAGGAGAGGATGGGCTCTTGCACTGTACGGAGCGATGCTGAAACGGATTTCTAGACGAAAGACTGCAAATTACATTATTTTTCTATAGAGTTTTCCAATGCCTTCATTAGCTCTCCCTTTCAGAAATAGCTGCCACGATGAAGCTATTTTTCTTCTCAGTGTGAGATGAGGAGATAATAAGTGGTAAGGGCAGCAGAAAACTAGTACTACCTCCATTGCTGAATTCCAACAGCTTTGATGTTTTATAACCTACTGTACAATGTTTATAGCGTAAGGCAAGCTGCTGCTTTTTCTCTGCTGAAAAAAAAAATTAAAAAATGAATAAACCAAGCCACAAAGCTAAAAGTTTATATATATTTTTAAGGGAATGGTTCTAGTGCATTTACTTAAGATTGTTAAGTTACTTTAAGTGATCGTTGTCATCTTAAGTGTATCCTTATCTGGAATTTTACATTAAAAAAATGCATTAACTAATGCAGCTTTTCCATTACTTAATATAGTATGCTGTATACCCTTAACTGAACTAAAAAGCATAAATGAAGCTTATTATTACCAAAGGCTGCTTTTTTTTTTTTCTTGTTTTAAAGAAACAGCTATTTTGCACCTAAAAACACAACACAATGGTACGTAGGGGCAAGTAAAGGAAAAATAGACCAGAACTGTGGAAAGTACTACCCAACAGCACCAACATTTCACAGAAGTACAGAAAACCATTTGTTTTTTCATGCAATTTTTGCCTGTGTTCATGCTTGGAATTTCTTTAGAAAGTATATTTATTAAATTCCAAAAGAGTACAGTATAGAGCATCTCCTGGGTGTGACTGGTGTTTGAAAAAATCATGGAGTTAGGGAAGTAGCATTTACAGTGCCGTAGCTGAACATCACACAGTCAGATTTTAAGTAATGAGCTGGAAAAGGGTATTTAACTGCTTTGCTTCCTGGGAAGAATAAATACCCTATTTTTTCACCTGGGCATGGAAAGATCCCCCCGCTCATTCACAATCTCAAGAACTTTCAACTAAAGAAGTTGACAGAAAATTCATTTTCAGCAATGCAGTGCTCTGTGTTGGCTCGTATTGTAAGTCACCACAGTGACATTAAAACTGCGGTTGAAGTCACAGCCAACACCTTTGAAAAAATATTTATTTGAGGCTTGGGAAGGGGGGTGTTGGGTTAGGGGGTCCTGCAGGAAGAGAAAAAGAAACAGAAAAGAAAGAAGAGTAATGGCAAAAGCTAATGAATTAATAAGTGGAGGATATTAGGTGAAAGACTTTTTTTTCTTTCCCCTCAAAGGCTTTTAATCCTGTAGAAAATACTCCTCCTACCTCCCTTTTTCAGAACTCACCACTGCAATGCTTGTTTCAATAATCTATATTTTTTTTTCCTTAAGCATTCGTCTCCTGCCCCAGCCCCACCGAGGCCAGCTGAAGATGACACTAGCTTTATAAAAGCTGCAGTTACACACAGTGATGGGATAGCAGCATCTGTCCCCCGCAAAAGAAAAACTAATCTTATGAAAAACTGGTAAAGCACACCTGTTGAGCCCGCTTCATAGTTAAGTAGTTACAAGTAGCTTTCTTTTAAGAATGTAGAATGGCACGAATCAGACACGTCTTTATGTCACTGAAACAAACATGACAAAAATTTGAGGGATATCTTTAAAAAAACAAAGGTTTGGTTTTTTTCTTTGTTTTTAAATGAGCTCTCATGTGACATCTGTGCCTAAACTGAGCAAGATATGTACTACTACGGGCAAAATTGCTTTGTATGGTCTTGAAGTTATCCCACAACAAGCCACGGAAACTCAGGAAATAGGAATATACTGCTTCTCATGTCCCAAACTCAACTGTCCTCTAGCAGGTGGAGAAGCACCAGTCCAGCTATTTATGCACAAATTTTATGTTTCTTACAAAGAGCTCCTACAGGTAAAGTCCATTTCAGTTGTCTTAAGCAGCACCTGTAATGAGTTTGGATTTTTTTGACATGAAGTTTACCTTAAGTCAATTATCTTCTTATTTTGTAATGGTTTATTAATGGGATAAGAACTTTACTAATTTATTTTTACACATATGTATTCATAGGCCTACATTACACTCACCTTCCCTCACTCCCTATATCATCTATATTTGGAGGCCTAAGGCAAGAAATCACTGAAGGAAAACCCAGCTATCTATGACTTGAATTGCCCTCTGCAGATACCTGTCTCCATCACACCTTGAGTTAAACGGAACAAATACGGGCCGTAGCTTTAATGTCTGTCATCTTCAATGTTGTGCACGTCTGGGAACAGAATCAACAGAAATGAAAGAGGCAGTGACTGATAGAGCTGGGTCATGGAGAGTTTTCTGAAGTATAGTATTTCTTTGGTTTAATGTTTTCTTTTTAAAGAGTGCATTTAAACAAAGTTACGTAAGAAACGAAAATATGGATAAATCAGAAGAGGCCTATGAAAACAATCCATGTTTGGTTTACATGGGAAAGATGAGCAGCATTTAAAATACATCCTTAAACTCTTTTACCTGAGCGCTCAGCACTACACAGCATTTTGTATTTACAGCATTTTCTATTTACAGCATTTTCTTTGTTACCAACGTGCACACATTACAACAGTGGTTAATCTGTGTTAGCTGCTGTATTTAGCACTAAGTAGTTGTCTCATAGGTATGGGAGTGAGAAAGAGCAATGAAAGGCAGCAGCTGCATCTTCCCAAAACCAGAGCCAACAAAGCTGCCTGCAACCTTTCCTTGAGCACTCCACTGCTCTCCAGCCCTTAAACTCCGCCAGTCACTGAACACTTCTCATTCGAAACAAAACTTTTGCCGTAACTCCCCAGTCACCAGCACCAGTGTTGGTTCTTTAGTCCTGCCTTTGCCTGTTTCTGAGCGTTCCTTCCTCTGATTTCCTTTGTTTTGTTTCTCCTTTCCTCTGGGTTTCTATTTACTGGTTTCCTGTTACTGTGTCCTCCATCCTATGTTTCAAAATTTCAAAAAGAAATAGCCTATTGTCACCGTGCTCAGACTTTACACTTTTTGTTGCTTACACTAGGAGGGAGGACAGAACATGTTCCATGCCTTTTTCCCCCGAAGAAAAAGTTGAATTAGTTGGATTTCTGGTTTAACAGTTAAAAAAAAAAACAACTAAAAAAAATAGGTCAAGGTTCTGTCTGGTATGCTGTTGGTAATCTGAGAATAGGACAGTGAGTGGTTACCTGTTTGAGCATCAAATGGACTGGAGAAAACTCCCCATCAAACCCACCCACTAATTTTTTGTTACTTATGAATGATTTTGGCAAGGAAACTTATTGTGGCTTTTATGCATACTACACACCTAAACCAATCCTTTTTTTAAATTATTTTCTGAAATGAGATATGCAGAGTTTAAGTCTGAAGTAAAAGTTAATTGAAGAGCAGACGCTGGAAACAACGAAAGAAATGATCTTGGTCTAACCACACCACAGTGACTGGTATAAAGAATGCACAGCAGGCTTTGGCAAGCTCATGTATTTATCCACATGAGCAAAAACCCAATGGCGCTATAAATGTTAGGGAAACAGAGCTGATTGCAAGGAAGCATAAGAAAACTATGAGAACAAACGAGTATGCAAATGCAATACAGCTACTGACGTTAAAATCACTGATGTGGTGATTTATTTTGTGACTTGTAATCTTAAAGGATGATTTACTTTGTCCAGAACACTGACAAGATAACATTTGTCTATATCTTATGCTAATAGAATAATAATAATTAGAATAATAATAATAATTAGAATAATAATAATAAAAAAAATCTTTAAAGATTAAGGCCTGTCACCTCTGTGACACTGATAACGAAACAGGGAAACAAGTCACCTTGCCATGCAAGAACTGTATTTGAAACCAAGATCCTTCGCTTGTCACACTGCTACACCATGCACAGCAAGTCCAACAAGGGACTCTAACACCTAGGTCTGGAGTGAAATCCATGTGCAAGTGGAGATGAGCACTGTTGTGTTCAGTCCAGAAAGCAGGTGAGGTTCTGCACAGGCAGATGCTCAGGGCTTGTTTGTGAATGAAGGACACTGTTTGCCTTGGCAAAATAGCAATTCAAATAGTGGGGGTTAGGCAGCAGCTGAGAGAAGTGGATCTGTCCTTTAACCCAAGCTACTCCTGAATGCTGTCAAAGTCCTGCTCTTGGTATTGAAGGCCTGTATTTTGATCTAATTTCCAGACCCAGGATGCAACTTGTCTGCAGTGTGTCAGCCACCTGATGCTTTAATTCCAGGTCAGCATTAGCACGACTTGCATGAAGTTCAGAGTTACTCTGAAATGAATCTTGCTAATATTGAAACCCTGATACTGAGTAAAGTCAGAAGATGCTCTAGATGTGTGCTTTCTTTCCTTCAGCTGTCAACAAATGGTAAAGTAGCCTTAATTTTCTTAATTGCTTTATCTTTAGTTTTATGCCATCTGTTGTCTTCCCTATCAAAATCAGAAAGTGATGTACAATGACTGCCTCCTTAAGGATAAAAAAAAAAAGATTTCAAGTCTAAATGATTCAATACATTTGGCTACTTTGTTCTCCCTGACCTAATCTCAACGGCATTCTATAGTTCCTGTATCTATGACAATTTTCAGTTCTAAATGTGTTTACTTTTAATTTTTGTTTGCTCCTAGGAGGTGGATTTTCCTTCTCTGAGACTCTTTTTTTCTAAGCATGCTTAAATAGCTTTTGAGGGCACATTTATTTTTTTAAGAAGTGAAATGTCATTTTTGCTTTTATTTAATCAGTTATGTAGTTCATTTATTAAATAAAATATTGCTGACTTCAAAGATCCCAAAGATGTATGTTTGCTACTAGCTAGAAAAAGAGCTAGAAAGACAATTAAGCTAGAGAATGAAGTCATCCACTATGAGTGATTAAATTATACAAAGAAAACTTTTGCCTGCCCTTCCTTGGTGCTGTGTAATCACCAGAAAGGCTTTTTCTCCAGCTTCAGACACAGCCCTCCTGCCCACAGTTCTTCTCTCTGATGCTTCCAAAAAAAAGGCTGTCACGAGGCCCCTCCACATTCCAGCTTCTTCCCTGAGCTATTCAATGGAGTTATGTCACATTCTCTGACTTTTTGGCTGAGCAACCAGTCACAAATTCCCACTGCCTATGGAAATGGGCAGTCTATTCCCATATACATGTGCTTCAAGCACGGGCTACAGTAGCATTTAATGTAAACAGCAAATGAGGCACGAGTAACAAGCACCATCACAGACAAAAAACCCAACAAATACAAACAAACAAACAAAATGCACAAAGCTGCCATCTTTAACCATGCTTACAGCCAGCTGTTCCCTTCAGCAGAGAATCGCAGCTTGTCCTAAAAAATATGCTCCAAATTGTCCCCAGGAACAAAACTGCAACTGAGGCTTTACTCACTCCTAAAAATTCATGACCGTTCCCAGCTGGCTGGCCCTGTTTTACCTGGCAAACCACTGAGCAGTTTGCCAGGGAAAGCACTAACTACCAACACAGGCTGCAGGAGGAGGCACAAGGCTGGTAGTTTTGTTTTTGAAGAGCTCCTCAGCTTCCAGCTCCCATCCCAGCCCTTTACAGTAGTGGTGAGGTTTGGAAGAGAGTGAAGAAGCAGGGAGATCTGGAGTCTCAGACTTTCACACTGCAACTATCAGCCTTGCACTGCAAAGGGCAGCCCTGCTGGAATTCACCCCTCAGCTTCTCACTTGTACTTCACCACTGGTGTGGCATTTGAAATTTCTCAAGGCAAAAGCACCAATGGACAAATTTGCAGTGGAGACGCACAGCACTAATGAAGGGAGTGGGGGAAGGGAGGAGAAGAGGACTCGAGCAGTGATGAGGATCCAAGGAACAAACCTCTTAATAGTTCGCATCTCTCTCTCATTGGGTGAAAGCCTACAGAAGATCATGAGGTTGGAAGACACTGAGCCTAGGAGTTTGAGGGGGAAACTTGAGAGAAGCAGAAAAATTAAGACTTTGATCTGGGAGTTTGAGTAGAACGGACTATGAGGGAACTCTTAACAGCCATCCAACTTGAAAGGCAGCTCCAACAGAGGCAGGGCAAACTTTATTTCAAGAAGTCCTGCACAGATGTGTTCAAAAAGGGGTACACTCACAGCTACAGAGCAGCATACTGCAATGGATTTCTCTGGCATACACAGGACTTAAATGCCAGACAATAATTTTCATGTAGAACAGGCAGGCAGGTAACAATGTAATGAGACAGATCAGGCCTATCTCAGTTCTCACATGCAATTCCCTTAAAGCCAAAAGTTACCAGCAAGATCTCCCTTTACACCCAAGAACAAATCCACAGGAGTTTTTGCTCCTGTAGAACAGCAGCTGATTGACTGGCAAGACTTTGCTAAGAACCATCATGCTGAAAAACCAATAGCTGTTTAGCTCATCAACTTCTTTAAACGAAATAATTGTTATAGCTTGATAGGTAAAATGTATTTTCTAAGCTTGTTGGGTAACTAGCTTCTTATATTTGGACCTAGGAGAGAACAGCAATCTGCCTCATCAACTTTTCTCCCCCTTCTCTTCCATATACAAGCCCTTCCACTCCCTCTATAATCACCATGCACACAAGATGCTTACAAGAAGAGATAAGGTTAATTTCTTTTTTACTGTTATAGGGCAAAAAAGAATGCAAGAAGTGAATAATATCAAAGCTTACTAACTTACCTAAACAAACGCCATTGTTAAAGCAATGCTGGCTTACACAGAGAAAAAGAGCTTTAAGTTCACAGCAGAGTGTCATTATGACAAGTGCTCTTAATTAGCGTCTTCTGTTCCCTTCTGACTTTCACAAATATTAACTGCACTGATTAAAATCCAGGTTCAGTATGTAATGCATCTCTATCACATGATTTAGACAAACAGCTGATGAAATCTTGCTCACTTGTACCCAAAACACAGTTTTGTTCAGGTTTTCATTATCACTGAAATATTTTTTCAACTTCGAGTCTCAGTGATGTTGCAGGATAGAATAAATGCACTTATGCTAAAAGTGACAGCAGGTCCATCTGAAGAAGCATATGACTAGACATTTTTTTACAATCAGGAGAGAAATCTGAGTAGAGACCTCTCCCAGCTAGTCCTACCTCTGTTAAAAAGTTCAAATGTAGAAAATCTAATTTCTGGAAAGTTTATATTCTCTCTAAATCCCTCCCCATGATGCTGAGAAAATAAAATCAATTCATATTGCTATGAAATTGTATTTTTGCAACTGGTGACATCCCAAGCTTTCCCGGTTTCTATGAAGACTATAAAATCCTCACCCTTGTCCACATTTCCAGCATAGAGGCTTTACAGCCAGTCAAGTAACACAGCAATAACCTCTCTTCCACTGAGAATACGTTTATTCACAAGGCAAAAATTGGAGTTAGACTTTTAGGTTGTGGGCAAGGCACTCGCAAAGTGAGCAAATCTATTTTTACTCACAGAACTAATTTATGTTTAAGTGCAACAAAACCACTAAATTAGCCATGAAGATCATGCATATCCAATGGCTTTCACCAGACATGACTGTGACCCAGGCCTCTAAACACAGAAATATTTAAGTCCTAAGGAATCAGCTCTATTATTTTCTGTTTCACCAGATGAAGTTTCCTTTTGACCAGAAATATTATTTCCATTATAATAATTAAACATTTATTAAAATATTATATATTTAAGACTTAATATAGGGCTTCTTTCAGTAATAAAATATGGAATACTCCTTTTTTTCTATGATATCCAGACCCCTAAAATTAAAGGAGAAACACTCATGCTGAAAATAGATCAATGTACAGCACTAGGTCAGAAATAACATCTCTTGATTAAAACCCCAGGATCTTACTGTGAAACTGCACATTGATAAACAATTCACTTTTTCCTTTTATCCACGTATTTCACTTTCAACATCTGGCAGTGAGTGAAATACAAACCCGGATTATCCGATACTGGAGCAAATCCAATGGCCTCAGTGTTTTATTACAGTCCATCCTTCTGACGGACTCCAGATACTTGTCTTTGAGTGACAGATTGTTTTGTGTCTTGAATCAGCACCATTTCTTACACATGCAGGGCACAGTAGAACGTCACATTGCAATCCTGGGTATTTCATGCCTGGTACTTCATGCAGTCTCCTTTTTGCAAGTCTCCATGTCTCTCTCAGTGAGGCATATGCACACATTTCCAAACAAATAAGCTGTGTTTTCAAAAAGATATTAAATATAAGACAAAAAAAAAAGACTACAATATTGTTAAAAGAAATGGATAACACAGTCAAAAAGACATAAAAGTCAGTTAAAAGTATAATGCTCTGAATACAGATGTAAACATTTTTTTACTTTATTCAATCTTAGCTGTTCATATTAACATCTGGGCTATTTATTTCATTGCAAATATCCATTTCTTGATATACGAACAGAAAAGCAAGCACACAGATAAAAAGATGAAGACTCTGTACTTGAGCTTTATACTGTTGAGTCCACTGCTGTGTACTTTCTGACAGTAATGGAAAGAATACATACCTGCAGTCATCCCCTCCAGCGCTGACCACGTATCTATCTCCACTTGTAAATCGAATATTAGTTAAGTGGGCAGAGTGACCTAAAAATCGTTTGTGTTTTGCCTGGGGAAAAAAAACCCAACAAAACAAAACAAACAACACAACAACAAAATGAGAGAGTCTACATACTCTGTGTTCTTGTAAATCAAACAAGGCATGCATGTTCTTATCTACCTTCTTAATTCATCGCATATTGGTATCATTCAGAATATTATATAGGTTTTCAAATGTGAAAGATTGCCTGAAGGAGATCTACTACTGAGCCGCAACACAGGTTACATTAAATTGGAAGCAATGCTTGAGCTAACGCAATAAAATGAAATATATCTTGTCACACGATTAACCTCTGTCTAAAGTTCCTAACACTGGAAAAAATATTGTTATTGTGTGAAGCTGTTTACACTGTGCAGTCTCAAAACCTGGAAATGAACAGTGCTAGTGTTAGTGAAAAATCTGTAAACTCTTCATCCATGGAAATACACAGATGGGACTAAAATTACCAGCTGTCTTCCTCATCTGTCAGATGGAGATCAGAGATGTGGATAAATAAAACTAAGGGCTTTGAGATTTTCAGTATGAAGGCACTACGCTACTATAGACTGGCAGACAATGAATATTAACATCTACAAGAGCTTATACCCAGAGCTATTGTTCAAAATGTTAGGAAAACCTTGAGGCGAAGCATGTTTATCAGACTACAGAGCTCATGCATTAAAAAGCTACAAATCATACACCTAGAGAAACAACACAAAACCATAATATCAATGGTACTTCTTGCTGTAATGATGCAAAAATAAGTTCTTACAAATTTTTCGGGACATGGAAAGTCAAACAGTTTGACCATGCCAAAATCATCTCCTGTTACAAGATTGATTCCCGAGTGAGAGACACAGGCACAGTTTACATCAGCTTTTTCAGCATGCCTGGACCAGATTCCAATTACTTCATCCCCCAGAACACTGAAACAGAGGAGCAAAAGATTCTTTTGAAAACTACAGCAAAAAAAAACATAGAGTAAGAATATAGTATGCAGCTCTCATACTGTAACTGGTTTTATAAAAATGTAATTTTAAAATTCTACTCTTACACATACACACTTTGTATAGCTTTTACTCCATTTTTTTTTTATATGATTCTGTAATTCTTTCTGAAACTAATTCAGTGATAGAAGTCCCAAAATAATGTGGCCCCTGACAACACTAAGAAGCAGATGTGAAATGAATAGACCTAACATTGTCCAGGAAGGCATTTGTAAAAAAAAATAATGAAAAGACAATTAAAACCAGAATGTCATAGAATAAGCGTAAGATTAATTTCAGCTTTTGGAAAACAAAAATTTGCATATTCTTATTATAACTATGCTTTGCTGATTCTGTAAAATTTTCATCTCAACTAGACGAATGTTTCTTTGAGACAAGTGAAGATTTAGGGAGGGAGGGAGGGAGACCTTCCCGAAACTGTCCTAAACAGAATACACATTTATCTTAAGATTCCAAACCAGACATTTATAGAAAATTTCCTTTGCAAAGCCTTGTTAAAAGTTGTTGTTTATTCAGCTCTGCTTACAACGTACACACATACTTCTGAGAATGCACAGAAACAAGTACTTCATCATGTATTAACAAGTGAGTGATTTGGGAATTTTTCTGTGATTCTTTCCCCCCAGATCAGAGCACAGTACACTACAGTCAAAGAGGAACAATTTAATTCATACGTACTGAGTTGGGTCAGAACCCACAAGTTTCTTGTTTTCATATCAAAGAGGTGACAAAAATGGATTATCCAAACAGAAAACAGAAAGCTAGCAAAATGAGTTTTTCAGAGCCCTCTGATAAGCTCGTAGTTTTAGTCATGTCTTCCAGCAAATAGTCAGGATGATTATTTTTTTGAAACAGTTCATATGTGAAAAATTTCCAAGTATTTATTCTCAAGTTTTGTCTGAGGGTGGTAATGAGGACAATAATTGAAAGCGGGCAAAGGAGCAGGAAGGAAGGAAATCAGATTTGCACAGAACGTAAAGTATTTAAATGTGAAATAAAAACAAAATGTGGTATCACTCTTGATGCACCTTCTATTTTGAATGAAATATAATAACTTCAAGGTATTTAAAAGTACTTTTGTGTATTTTTAATATGCAAATATTAATAGCAACTTTAATATACAAATACCATTAGTGTAATACTGTAAATAAAACTTCAATTATCACAGTCTTGTACAGTCTTTTCATGCTATGATATGTTTTAATTTTCCCTGTACTCTTATCCTCATTATCCCTATGATCTCTGTTTTGAAGCAAATAGTGCAGTATTCCAGGTACTTTGCACAGTTCGGTGAAAAATTACTGAGGCTGCTAGAGATCTATCAAAGGAAGCTAGAAGGGCACAGTCATAGAAAGGTACACATTAAAGAGATGGGTTTTTATTGGATGTCCTCACTGGGCAAACAACTTGTGCTCTACTGAGGGAATCTGCTATGTACTGTCTGTTGCTGTATTGTACTTGCCTGAGCTGTTGCCAGAGCAGGTGGGTGTGTTAAAATACCTGGCAGACTGAAAGGATGAAATATGCTTTTAAACAGCAGGTGCTTCTCCTGGAAGTTACAAGTTTTTTAACAGGTGTAAATGTGAAACATTTACCTTGTCCAAGTAGCCCATGTTATTCTGTCAATCACAGCCTGGTCCACAAGCTGTTTTCCTGAAGGCACTTCATAGACTTGCCTTTTATAAGACCCAGTAGAGACCTTTGAGATGACCACAGAGAATTTAGAACACATGAACTTCTTGAAAAGATGAAAATAAAATTCTAATGTGCTTTGAAAAGCCTTTTCTTGATAGTTATCTTTCACTCTTGTCCTGGGTTTGGCTAGAATAAGGTTCATTTTCACCAGATGCTGGGAGGAGTGGCAGACAGGATAGCTGAACCGAACCAGCCAATGGGATAGTTGATACCATACTAATGTCATGCCCAATAGATAAGGGGAGGACTGGTTGAAGGGCAGGAAGTCATGTGATTTGAGCATGCTGCAGTCAGGACAGGGACAAGAGGTGCCTGGGGCAGTGAGCATTGTGTTGCAGATCACTTGTTATATACATAATTATTATTACTGCTGTTTCTTCTCTCTTTGTGTTCTTGTAGACTCTCCTTATCTCAACCCACAGGGCTTTACCTTTTACTCCTGATACTCCTTCCCATCCCATCCCAGGGGAGGGAGGAGTGAGAGAGCGGCTGGCTGCACAGTGCTTAGTTGCTGGCTGGGGTTAAACCACAACACCCTATGAGTAACTTAGTGATTAATCAAACTTGAAAATTCTCAAAACTCTACACAAGCACAAAGCAATAGGGAGAAAGTGTAAGAAATCTCAAATTTTGAAGTGTATAATTAATAAAAAAATAACTGAAACAACGCACATTCTGCACATATTGTGTCTCTATATTTTATGTGTTAGTATATGTGTGTATATAAATAAATAAGGCAAAATAAACTCGTATCTTTGAAACCGACACAAAAGTATTCCTCTCATCCTGTACATGTTGTCTTGATAGTGAGAGAAGCTTACTCCTCCTCTCAGATATGAACAAAATATAGAAAGCAAAGTATGTCTACTTTATTTTCATTTTAAGAAATGCCTTGAGCCCTGTGGCTGGAATTGTCACACCATGATTTCGGTGCTGCTCCACCATGGCTAGCACTGAAACAATGTCTCTGCTGATACCATGCTGGTCAGGGACACGAAGAATTCACAGATTGCTGGGGCTTACAGAATGACAGACTGTACTCCTTCCTCTTTTAAGACAGTCCATCAGCATTATAGAGGTAAAAAGGCAGGGTGACACATTTCAGTGATTTTGAAATCTATTCCTCATATTTATGCTTATTTCTTGTATTTAATATCCAGGAGAACTAGTTTTGTCATCCGCTTATCACTACAACAAAGTAACAGTCTAGTGATAGTAACCTACTCTACCATTTCATCACAAAATTTAGCAGTTGTGAAAGGAGGATACTTGCAGAACATCTGCAAGTTCCATTCAGTATCTTGAACAATTAGTGACCGATACCTGGAGATAAGAGCTATCTGCAGAGAAGTCCATCTGGATCACAAAACTTGGGATATCTTTGCAATAGCTGACTCGATTTAGTGTGGGACCCAAAGTCAGATCATAAAAATCCACTGCGTTTTCACTGGAACCAACTGCCAAGTAATGAGAATCTGGGCTAAACCTGAACAGATAAAAGAGTTTTATGAATACAGGTTGGCACTTACAACATATTCTAACATTTGAGAAGCACGAGTAAATTTGCATTTCAAGTATCTGCTATTCAGAACTAAAGAGGGAGGCAGAGCACTTTGCTAAGGAAAACAACTTTTGAAACAAAAATTTTAGGGAACGTATATGCAGTAGAAGGTGGCAATAATTCTGGTACAGCTGTCATATAAGTGAACTGGGAACATCTCTGGAGTAACTGTTCATTATCTGATCTCATTACCATCTCAACGATCTAACAGCTTGCCCCTGATGACTTTGACTCTGTACTTACAAGGCTATAAACTAGAAAAATTAAATGTTGTAAATGAAGAAAAGCCAGACCTTCTAGATGAAATGTACTGAATAAAAAGATGTGAAAGCAAACGTTTCATCCACCCAGTGCATCTTTGCACAGTGGTTTCTTTCCTCCAGTCTTCCTTTCTGGTCTTGAAACTCAGTAGTTTCCTGAGCTGAAAAAAATGCCTCACAGTCCCTGTTGTGTTACTAAGGAAGTTTCTTTATTTCTGTTATCACTGAGATATACTCCCATACAGCTTTCTGATTCCAGCAACCCCCTAAACTCCTAGCAGGGCTCTCCTGCCTTCCTGCAGCAATGTCCCTGCTTGCTCATATTCCTCCCACTCATCCCACTTTGCTCTCCAGAAACTTCCCATTGCTGATCACTAACAATTTATCTCACAAAGAAAGTCTTGTCCTCCACTCAGGGAAAGAGAAGCGGAATTTTACTTTTGCTAACACCCTTCTAACAAAACACGACAAAGAACAAATTGAATGACAGGCATTTCCATTGTTTCTCACAGTCCAGTCTTCATCTGTAAACTTCTGATCTCATTTTACCTCCTAGGCATCATCTTACCTTGCTCCTTTTCACACCTTCTCACCTGCCCCTTGATTAGGACAGCCTCTTCCTATTTTCCATTTACTTCCCCATTCACCCTTCATTTTAAATAATCCTTGGCAATATCATCTGACACTCCCCCTGCAGTAGTGCCTGTTTTTTGACTGATTGGTAACTCTTATCTTCATGCACCTTCTCCTTCCTTTTTACTCCTTGTATCAGAGTAATCACACAAACACCACACTTCACTCATGGATTCCAGCTCTCTGAATAACATTGCAATGCTCCTCAGAACATAAAATCGTATTTTTAAACATGGAATTAATACAGATTTCTAGAATACTACCATAGACAAAGGCATTATATTTTCTGACCTGATATCTTGAATCGCTGATCTTCTGTCCCTTTTTTTCCCCCAAATTTTTAGAGAGGTCACAAGCAAGATAATAAATTCTCCATTTTTCATACCAATAGCTACCATATCACCTTCTGGGCTGTAGCAAACAGTACGAGCTGCATGTCCTAAGCTGACT
This sequence comes from Actenoides hombroni, assembly GCA_024336885.1. Taxonomy (NCBI): domain Eukaryota; kingdom Metazoa; phylum Chordata; class Aves; order Coraciiformes; family Alcedinidae; genus Actenoides; species Actenoides hombroni. Next base: position 62,805,470 of record WUAM01000431.1, on the reverse strand, counting down.
TTGTTCAGCATCTTCTGTGAAGAAATAAAACCCCAGAAGAGTAAGTGTTTCTATTTGTACATATTTCAAAAGTAACTTATGCTAACAGTTTGCTACTATCATGTGGATTTTTCTCAGAATACATTAAAAACCAAGTTTGAAGTCCTCAACACCACCACAAGTCCAGCATTTTTTTATCTTTTATTTCCTAAACAACAACTATTCTACAACACCTACCTTTTCAGCAATATCCCAGAGTCTTACTGTGCCGTCTTCCGCAGCAGAAAGAAAAAAATCTCTGGAAGGATGCGTTGCTAAGCCCCAGATTGGTCCATCCATATGACCATTAATCAGAATGTTACATGCAGCATTTTTCTCACCAACTTCGATTATTTCAGCATTTCTTGTTCCAACGAGAATTTTCCCCTTGAACAACAGTGAAAGAATTATCTCTGATACAATACATTAAGTACTTATGATGAATGGTAATGCAAGATATAATCCAAAGCCTTTCCATCAAGATTTGCTGAAATCAAATAATCAAAGGTAATTCATTTTTTTAACTCTACAATGCATTAAAGTCCAAAGCTGTATACAAGTCATGATGCTAGTTGAATTATTACTTTTAAGTCAGATATTTGAAGTGTGAAAAGAAAACAGAAAAGAAATCCTTAGTTAGTCTTTCATGCAAATATAAACAGGTTATTATCCTAAGACTAAGGTCTCCCAAAGTATATGTTTTTCTGCTGTAAGGCCAGTGGTAGATATCTTCTATCTCAGCCTTTCACTTCAAATACTAATTATAAGAGGAAAAAGGAAAGAAATTATCATATATTTGATACTCTAGATCAATCCACAAACAATAAGCTTTATTTTGAAGACATGATGTTTTCTCTACCTTGCCTCTACAAACAGAGCGAACACAGTCCGTCATTTGTCCTGTCTCCAGTCTGAAGGCACGACATCGTTTCAGCTCTTGATCCCATAGCTTAACTGCTCCTCCTTCCTTTGAACTATGAAGAAATCAGGAACAACCATGAGTATAATGGCTGGCACAAAAGGACAATTAATGTATGAAAGAACTGTATTATTTAATGCAAATTATTCTAAACAAGGCAGTTTAGTATGTTTTAAATTATTAAAGATTCCATTTGTTTTTATTGGCCAGGTGAGGTTAATATGCTGAACTTCCTAGTCAAACAAGAAAAAAGATTCAAAGTCCTCATTGTACAACTTTACAGAAGAAGTTGAAAGATGGTCACTAAGCTTAATCTGAATTACTAGCTTTTAGGAAATTGGTCTAGTCAAAGGAGAAGTTGAATGTGTGAACAAGCTGCCATCTTATTACTAAGACAGGCAGAGATTATCAAAATGTAGTTGAGGGAAACAGGAAAGGTATGTATTTTACTACTGTGAAAGAAACGACAGAAGATTTTCACTTTTGTGAAAATTTCACTACTTTCATTGCTGTGAAGTAAATGACAAAGTTACAGAAGAAAAGTCACACAATGTTAATTGCACGATACCCAACCACTAAGTAGTAATCATGAAAGCACTAGAGTATTTCCCACCCACTTTCAAGAGAACTGGTATTTCAGTAAAGAACACGCTAAAATAAAAGAAGTTTCTAAAAAGGAGATACTATTTAATGAAACAGTTACAAATCTGGCATTTCCAGTTGAGTTGGGACATGTTTTATCAGTCTTCAAAGTGAAAAGTATCTAAAAGCTGTCCCAGTAGTTCCCCCAACAGCGAAATATAATATCCCACAACATTTAGCTGCCAGTGTTATAACTTTGATTAGTGAATGAACCCTGACACAGAACTCCAGAAAGTTTAATCACAATAACTGCTTTTGTACTATTATTACTAAAAGAACTGTTAAGAAATTATAAATTGCTAGTCCTTGCAATGCATTATTCTTTGCTTCCCTGTAGGTTTGTTTTGTCACACAATTGGTCATCATATTCAGCAAAAAGATTTTATCAAAAGAGGCTGGTGAATTGCAATTAAGAATGCCAAAGCAGAAACAAACATGCAATTTTCCTAAAGGCAGAATTTGTTTTGTATACTTTCAATACTCCATTATCCCCCAGGAGACTAATTACTGTTTCTTATTGTTATTCATTACTATTTCTTTCAGGTCAAATACTCATTATTAAGAGGCTCTGAAGCTAAGTGGTAAAGAAAACATTCTCCAAATAAAAATCACAGCAATGTTTTATAAATAGTAGAAGAAAACATTTAAAGCATAGGAATAAATTATGTTTTTATCTGGGTCTGAGTTTCAACCAGAATCTTTAAGGACTATTTAAGAAAAAGGTGGTAAGCAGTCTGTGACCTGCAAAATATGGCACTATCAGATGGATAGACATGCCTTCAGACAAACTGTATTACAGCTGAAGCTTTTTAAAATTGTTTTATCGTTAGCAAGGCACTAAGAAAAAATTAAAATGCTTCAAGAGATGTTTTGCTAACAACCCCAGAAACAAAAGATGTTGCTGTATGTTAGATTTGAAAGAAAAGAATTTGCCTCTGTCATCGTAACTAAGCAGATCCTTCCTTTAGAAGAAGCTGTGCATTATGCCGTTACAATATTTATTGTTCATGGATTTAATTACAATTGTGAACATTACTTGGATTATCCACCTCAGTTCAACTTCAAAAAAAGAAGTAACCCACCAAGGACTACGTAACTTTTTAATGCTTAAAGATATATTTCTAACTAAAAGTTTTTGCCTTCTCAAAAAATACTGTTGTGATGAATACCACTGAACCAATTAGTAACATGATGAGGTGATTTCAAGGCTACTTGTGATTATAATAGTTAAGCCTTTTTCAGCTAAGGAGGGAGAACTGTAGCATCTTCGATAATTGTGTATTTGTACTTGGAGAAACATTACCTGACTGATGTAATGCAATATAATTGATAATCCATTCACATTATTTATTTTACACTTCCTATTATTTTTAATCAAAATAATGTAAAGTCATCACAAAATGCCTGAAGAAGCTTGCACGTGTGCTTTAGAAAGATGATGTATCTAGAAGTTGAAATTATGAAGAACTACTGGGACAGCTTTTAGATTCTGATTCATCACCTGTAACATCAGGTGCTTAAGGAAAGCATCCAGATCAGGACGCCAGCAACTTTTCACTTTCTCTTACAATCAATGGAAAAAAATAGGTCTTTGAAGTTCATGTGGGCTTACCTGCACTTTGGAGGTGAAGGCTACTTTTTTTCCTACTACTTAGTGAGGGATCTGAACTGCGAAGTGTTAGATGGGATGAATCCAAGCCATATTCAAAGAATACATGTGCATGCAGAAAATAGAAAAAAGAAGACTCACGGCCTTTCTTTGCCTCCTGTAACGATCAGACCATCTCTTAATGTGGTATACATTGTGAAAACAGGTCCATTGTGAGCTTTGGCCACAATTCGTATCAATACATGATCTTTCCAAACACAAACATCTCCACTGATAGTACCTGTAAATGTCAAGTTATTCTGAAAAGGGGAAAAATATACTCATCATCTGATTCTGAGTAAGGCAGGAAGAAAAACATTCAGAAATAAAGATGATCACCATGTGCATTTAGGTAAGATTGCTTTTATTTGCTGCTGTAGAAAATCAAATTGTAGAAGGGGTAATAAGAACCTGTAGAGACAAAACAACAAGCTACTATATTCTTTCTCGAAGTCTGAAACATGCTTTCTTGTAGCTAATAGGCTCTGCACTGCAAGAAGAAATGCAATGACTTAAAATTCATCCACAGGGTTATCTTTGTTTACAACCTACCAGGTGTGCAAACTGTAGTAAAAAAGTAGAAAACTAAAAACATTTTTGACATTTCACACAAACAAGCAATTTACACCCTCTTGCTATGTACATTATGCTCGCAGTTATTTTTATTGTTGGGTGAAGGTAGTCACTGAATTACAGTAACCACTAGTTTATGAAGAAAACAGTTTGACATAACTCAGAACTAAAAGCTGCCTATTCTTTACTTCTGCTTTCTGTTTCTGAAAGGCAATAAAAATAAATTTAATTACTTCTGAAATTTAAGGAAAATTTATTAGAATACACTTAAACCCATAAGGAACTGGTTCTTGGTGGATTGATGTTCTACATTCTTTTTTTAAGGGGTGTGTGGGTAAGTGCCCTAATAAATGAGTAAATAAAAGAGGACTGGAAATTAATTTAGGAGCAGATCCTATGATCATCCTCACAGCGTAATGTGTTGGGCTGTTTCCGACTCCTGTTTAGGAGCACCTGAAGTAGCTCCTTCTGAGAAAAATCAAGGAAGCAAAGCGCTCCCAGTACCGTCCCCTACAGGAGTATGGAAAACACACCAGGTTTGTCTTTATTCAGTTTCCACAGCTTTTTATAAAACTCCTGCAAGCTCTGCATCTTCAAATAATCTCATAGCATACCCCAGGACATTAAGCAGAGGTTAGAAAAGTCTCATTGAACTGAATAAAGGCAGAAGAGGCAAAAATTTTTTGTTTGTATGTATTTCAAAATAGTTTGTTAAGGTACATACCGCTCCAAAAGCTACAGATAGCATCGTTTGCATTCGGGCATCTTCTATGGAGCTCAGCAGCCCTTTTTTATTCAGAAGAGCTCTTCCAGCCAGTGTCCAGAACCTCACATGTTTTACTCCCACAGAAACAAACTGAGTATCTGAATCTGGTCTGAATTCTGCTACAAATATACGCTGGTTATGACCAGCTCGGCTGGCAATTTTGGCACCTGGCAGAAAGAAAAGGAACATTTTAAATTCAGTGAGAAAAAGACACATTTATGGTTAAAAAAAAAATTTAAAAAAAATTTTTAAATTATGGGGAATTGTAAGGCATCCAAGGCCACACGGGTTGGGAAGAAAAGCACAAATTGCTCCTAAATTAAAACTAAATTAAGATGTAGGTAAAAAAATAAAATCATTTAATAAGACCTGGTTGCAAAGTGTAGCACCTCCTGAAGGTACCATTTACTTATAATTCTCAATTTCCTCAGCAGTATAAAAGAGTTAGGAGCTCAGATCCAAGTAAATTTCCACCTCCTCTTAAATTCCTACAACTCCTCTGAAAATCCCCAAATCTAGACAAATTACAAGAGACTAATAAATGACTTGTCTGCAAATTTAGTCCGATGTTAGCAAACTTTCTTCTTTCTGCAGAAAATGCAGAAACTGACTTTGTTACATACAGTCTTGGGTTCAAAGGTGTTAAAATTAGACATTTTGATCCATATGAACACTCCTTAATCTGGATCCTTAGCTGCCATGTTGAATCTGTATTAGAATGAACACAGGCACATTCTGACTGCAATAGCAGTGAATTGCTGCAGGGACTTTTACCACACATCCTTACTACTCAGGATTGTATAAATACATGTTTAACATTGTGTCCAGCTCCACAGGACCTAGCAGACAAGCTGTGAAGGATTACTTTTTATTAACTTGATAACTGATCTTTAAATTTATGAGAGATACTAGTTGATCAGCCGAAATCTCCAAAGAGAGAGGAAACAAGCTCCTAAAACTAGAGAATCTGTTTTATAATCCAGGCATGGCTTTGCCATACAGAAAAATGAGGAAAGGAGCTGACCAAATTGCTTTAGCCTAAAACTCATATCAAAGTCAATTTGAAAACATGTAGTGTAGCTTAAGACACCAATTCCACAGTATAGTTTGAGACACCAATTCAATAACTGCACAGAAGAGATGTACTGGAATTACATTTCTGCAATTTGCAATTTTTGAGGGATAACTTTAGGAGAACAAAAGCCTAGTCAGTAATCAGATTTTAGAGAAGATTAAGAACAGAAAATTTCTTCTGGCAGGAAAAAAGATTTTATAAAGAGTTTTTAGTAAGCAACAAAAAAACCCCAAAAAAACCCAAAAAAAAAACAAAAAAAAAAAAAGAAGATAACAATTTTCTTTAATTACTCTAATTGGAAATCAGTGAACTATCCTGATATTTACACAACAGTTCCAAAGGAGATATATTTAGCAGTTACCAGAATGGGTAAGTACATTTATTTTACCTCTTTTTGTACAGTGCACAGCATTTATTGTAATCATTTTTAATCTGCTGGTATTTTTATGTAATATTTGCTCTTGACTCAAGCCAACATACCTCTAACAATATCAACACATTCTACAAAACCAATAGGTTTCCTACCTTCCTGCCACTTCCAAATGGTAATGGTGTGTTCAGGATCCAGCCCTATGGAGAGCAGCAGTTTGCCAGTGGCACTAAAACTGACTGAGCAAACGCCCTTTGAATGGTAGCACCGCAGTACCGACAGTGTCTGTTTGTTCATTGCATCCCACACGTGAATAGAAGGAGCTGTAGCTACACGAATAGAAAAACATGTAATTAGTATACTTTTTGAAAATGTCTAATGACTTGCTTATTGAAGCAGTTAATATTTTTCAGTAGAACACAAAATTGTTCTGGTCAGAAGAAGGAAAAAAAAAAAGAGAGAGAGAGAGAGAGAGAGAAAGGAGATTTTGGCCTCCTTTGGAAACCAATTTATGGCAAACAGGATCATTAAGTAGGACTGAGAAGTTGGCCTCATTACACTACTGAAGATGAAAACTTTGCTTGACTTGTTACTGGACTTGTGAAGCACAGCCAAAGCTCTGAAAGCAAGTTGTCCTGTTTTTCTCCTAGGAAAAGTTAACTCAGCATGCTACACTTAAAAACCTTCATAAATACTGACTAGATTAATAAGAATGTAATTTCTACACAGGGCTTTTGGACAACTGATAGCTACAGAGAAATTAGTTTACAGTGCAAGGCCAAAATCTCCTTTTCTACAAAACGGCCATCTGTCTGAAATGCATGCTCTCTTAGGAGAACGTCAGCTGAATAATCAGCGTGCTTACTGATGTAGAAGATCTAGGGTATTTAATTTAGTTTGCATTGTTTAGACTGCAAGCTCTTTGCAGTAAGATGCATCTTTCTATGCTACTAACGCATGTGATTATTTCTATTATTATGACAGCTATTTTTTTTCCAAATTCAATGCCTTCTCCAAAGATCTTGCAATCCATGTATAGTTCGCAAGCTCCGAATAGCATCTAGAGCATTTCTAGGACATTAAGTTTCTCTCTCAAACTTCTTTATTTCTGATGTCTATTAAATCTGACTGCAGAGTCTGGAGGTCACTGGTTATTGTCATAGACCCTGATTCACATAAACTAAATTCCATTTCATCTCCATGCTTTGTGTTTCTAATCAGTTAAGTCTAGTCTCTCAAAGGCAAACACATAAGATGGGAAACAGCAGGCACGGGGCCCTAGGTAAAACTTTAGCTACATGAAACTAAGTTTTTGAGCACAATCCCACAGCTGTTCCAAAACAGTCTTTAGAACAATCTTCCCAATTTCATTTCTTTCCCATTGGAATTTCCTCTCATGGCACCAACATTCTTTTATCATCACCTTTTCAGGGGAACTACAGGACAGTTTAGACACACCATTAAAACAAAATGGGCAGGGGCTGGCAACAACTGGAATGTCTCAAAATTTTCAGTGAACTCCTTGCTGTGCTTATGAAAAGTTGGGGGATGGGAAAGCCTTATTATGGTTCTGAACTTATTTTTCCTATTCAGCACTGCCCTTGTTAAACTCTGTACTGCCCTTAACCTGTGCACCTGCCCTAACTTTGGCCAAATTTTTTTTTTTTGAGTGGCAGACAGAAACTTTCACCTGGATTTCATGAGTGAGAACTGATAAAATCTTTCAGAGCAAGATTTGCAGGACAGAGAATGTGGACTCTTGAGTCCTCCTACTTGACGGTGTTCTTCTGAAAGTCTCTATTCTGACACTGCATCCTGTCTGTGGAGTAGTCCAGCTGCTCAACATGTGCTCTCACAAGAGAGAATTTCTAGTGTGTCTCCTTCTGGGAGAAGTTAGATAAAGCTACCATGGGCTGGCAGGACAAAAAATATCTTCAGTAAGATGAAGTAAATCTATACCAAGTCATTATGAAACTTAATTTGACATTCCAGTCTATTACAAACATTACTGCTTCAAGAACTCCCTCATCTTTGTAGGCAGCAGAAAATTGGAACTAGAAAAGCCAATGTTGTCAGTAAGAAAGGTGCCAAATATCTATTGATACATTTTAAATGAAACTATGCAACTTTCTAATGAAGGCAGGCAGCAGCTTGGAGTCCAGACTAATGGTTCCATAAAGAAGAAAAAAGTAAGAGTGCTGGTTTCAGGCAGTGACAACAGAATTTAGTAATATACGCAAGCTCAAACTGAAGTGGCAGTAGGAAGAAGGCAAGTGAGAGGGGTAAAGTCTCCAGGCATCATATGCAGCACTAGAGATGTTCTTTCATATAAACAACCATATAATTACTGCTTCTTTTATACAGTTTAAAAGTGTGGGAAAAGGTACCTATAGTCTTCCTCCCATCCTTAGAGCAAGCACAGTTTGGCATATTTAAAAGAAGTCAACACACATTAAAAATGCCATTGTACATTTGTTCTTCACAGAACAAGCTTTAGATCCACATGAAGTTTATCATACTTTCTAGGTACACATGAACACACATTTATGCATCTCTGAAGATGTGTCACAAGACAATTATGGCTGCTCAACAATGAACTCACTCACACATGATGGTCATGGGTTTTTAAGATTACAGTTGAAAAAACAACATATTAATAAAAAATAGCTCAGTTAAGATTGTCAAACTGTCAAAGACCCAAAATGACATAGGAAAAAAATAAACTGACATCATAACAAGCATTTTGGATCAGTGGTAATAACTGCATGACAATCATACATAAATGTGAAAGGCGATTTTTTTTTTTCACTCAGTCACCTCGGCCTCCACAGGGAAATTTAATTTAGAAATGCGTATTTCAAATTATACTCAACTGAGCATCTAAAACAAATGTTAATTGTCAGCCCCAACACATCTGTAAAACCTGCTAGTGTACACAGGAATGCTACAGTAGCAGTACGTATTAGAACTCGCTGATCGCTGGGCAACAAGAAGGGAGTATGTTAAACAAAAGTAGTTTTTAAGTGTGTTCTAACATATTAATTATTTCTATATTTACAATTTGCTGAGCTGCTGTGGTTTATATTCAGTGCTGACAGCAGTATGACTGATACAGGGTTTTAATAAACTAAAAATGAATTCATGTCACTTATTCATGTCACTCTATAAAGCTGTATACAGCTACTAGATATGCTAACTACACCTGAATATGTTAAAATTTTATTTCCCTTACCTGACATATCTGCTGAGTCTCCTGTAATGGAAAAGCAGCAGAAAAATAATTAGACCATAAATAAGGTAAGAGCTAAAGAAAATATATGCTACATTTAGTGTAATTTCTTAACACACACCTTGATGTCATCTCTTTGCATTGCAGTAGCACCAATACTGCGTTTAGAGTTAAAGATGAACAATTACGGATAAAAGGCGGTCACATCAGAAATAAAGATTCGTAGAAAAAAATATATTTTGATTTCCATTTTGAGTTACAACACAAAATCTAGTTTTGGTGTACGCTGGGTCTCTCTCTGTCCAACTAAATAAAAAACATATTTTACATGTTACTGATATTTTAACAAATAAAGTGGAAAAAAAAGTGCTGATTGCTATTCTGCTAAGAAGTAACGTTTGAATCTGATCTTGATGATGTCCTTCTATAGGAGCATTAAGAAATGAGGATTATAAAGGTTCAAGTACTGGGAAGTGTCACTGAGACTCTGCATAGCAACACTGCAGTTTAAAAATGCTTGAAGTAATGTTTTTGTAAATCATTTGAAGATTAAAATCATGATGGTGAAGCTATATTTGTGCCAGTCCTATCAGTAGGAAAAGTAGCAGCAGTTAAGTATGTTCTTTATTAATTATATACTCCTTAACATCTGTTCAGAATCTAAAAACGTGGTGTTTGAAGATATTTTGCTTCCAGGTCATTTTCCCAGATTTAATTTTCTCCTTAAAAATATGTTTTGTAGTTTAATTTTTAAGTTTCATCTGCTCTTCATTTATATGCCTTAATTCACATTACAAAACAGCTAAAATTGTTCTATTGCTACTTGATGTAAAAATGATTATGAATTAAAAAAAAGCATTAAGGGTATTATGTTTCTTCACGAGTAAGATAGAACACTGAATCAAATGCACACAAAGAACGAATTGTCATATTATGCCTACAACCTTCCCATATAGTCTGTCATATGGAAAGGCAAACAGGAACAGATTGAGAAGTATGCTGAAAAAGAAAATTCCTAAAGACCATAAAGGTCTGTAATTCCTGCAAATGTTCTTTGCAATCAAACCATAGGCAAAATTACGCTAACAATTTTTTTCCATGTAAATAATTTCCATTGATGATTTCTTTAAATTGATGTGAGGCAAAAAACTCACCAAGAAATGAAGCTATTTTAGCTAAGCATTTACTATTATAAATGTATCAATTTTAATGAGACATGCACCTAAAAATCCAAAAGACAGAGGGAAACATGTAATAGACTGACAAACTGACTATATTTAGATGAAACATCTAAAAGCAATCTGCAGGGGAAAAAAAAAAAAGCTATTCTGACTAAAATAAATAAAAAGGTCTTTTTCATATTCTATACACTAAGAAAAACAATGTGGTTTCAAATCCGCTTAATAACAATTGAAGGTATGAAAACTGCAACTGGGTTATAGGACTACAAAAATTACACTATTCTGCAAAATTTAGAAATAGTATTAGGTCAGTTATGCAAATGCACAGTGGGTTTATTTCCTTTTTTTTTTTTAAACCTGGTTAGTTCATAGATCAATTTTAATATTACTATGGAATGTACGTATTTCCCCTCTAAATCTGAATCAGAAACACCACTACAGTTTTGGCTCTGCCTAGAATATTACAACTATGTATTATCAAAACATCAAGTAGGTATTACAAATCTGCCTGATGAGATAAAACCTGCATGAAGTGACATCTATTTTAAGAATTCTGGGTTTAGTCCACATACAAATGAAGGATAGCTCAGTTAAGCTTCTTTGTACAGGCTATGACTAAACTGATAGTTAAATGAAACCAGACTAATTTCACGGGGCTTAAGATTTCTAAAAAAATATTTTTGATAACATTCCAAACAAAAGATAAACTTAATCTTCTTTCATGCCTCTATGTTTTTGTTCAGCTTTATTAAATTCCACTCAAAAAGACATATAAAGAGGACAGGTAACTGAGTAACACTCATACAAACGGAGACAGCATAATCATCTCTTTATGATTTATCACAAACTCACAAGGCCCTAATTGCATGCTCTTATGTTAATTTCTTTTTACAAAAATACAAACATACCTACTTGGCCAGTTGCCACTATGTTGGTAAACTTGGGGTGCTGATTTACAGTGAGGCACAAAATATCATCATTGTGTTCCTGGTAAAAAGACTGAGAGCCTGAAGAAAAAAAACAAACAGGTCCAACTAATTAAAACATTTATACACACATAGACATGGTTAATGTTTGAAAATTTTATAATATTTTTCAGAAAACAGCATTATGGTCATGCAGTTTTGAGCTTAGAAACAGGAAACAGAAACTCCTAATTTTTATCTCAGTAACTCCAAACTATTCCCTCAAGTTTTCTACATCAAGTTGCTTAAATATCACAGAAACAAATGGTGTTGTGTTGCTATGGTCTACATTATCCAAACTAAATTTATTGGGAATCAAGGTATGTGATACAGAGGACTTAAATGTGAACCAAATGAAAAATAAACTTAGTCTTAGAAAAAACCTTAAACAACTAAAATGACTCACTGTTCAGCTGGTTCAGTTTCTGTGATCATTTTAACAAGCAAATTTCCTCAAGCTAATACCAAAATAATAAAATCTTTACTTCCTTCAAAATTCAGTCACCAGCAACATCTCAATGTATTTAGTTTGCTTATGCAGCTATTATGAATCATCTCTACAGAGTAAACTTCCAACAATAAACAATAACTTTCCCATATATTTTGTAAAATTTAAAGCATAGCAGTTACTTCATAAACTGTAACTCCATGTGTGTGAAGAAACATTTTTGCTCAAGTGTTTTTTCTCCTACCTGTTGCCACATTATACAAGATCCCAATAGATGCAGTGTGATATATTACATCAGCACCATCATTCAAATAGTGCACATTGTTTCTGCAGTCCTTGCCTCGGTACCCAAATACCAGCTCCAAAATTAGGTCCTAAAAAGATATTTACATATGTTAGATACTCAAAACCTTAAAGCAGTTGTCAACTTTACAATTTTTTCCAGGATTTTATTTTTCAAATGTCTCCTTATGCAGTAAAGAAAAAGGAATTTAATGATGTCTCAAACCAACAGATCCTTGCCTTCCTTGTCAGCTCACATTGCTGCTCATTCTAGTCATACACGGTCATGGCATCTGCTTGGTGGATGCTGTGGAATATTTGTATGTCTATACACATACATGTATATACGCAGAAAGAGATACACGCATGCATACAAATAAATAAATTTTAGTGAGCCAAGAACACAGCTCTTTTGATGCCGAAGAGATGAAGCAACAAAAAATGACAAACACTGATCCACAATTTAATTCCAGATGGCAATTAAGAAAGCTGAATTACAGCCTAAAACTTCTAGAACACTGATATCAAAAGGCCACTTTTTATCCATCACCAAACATTTTGTTTCATATAATAGAAAATATTTCAGTTGGTATGAAGAACTACATTTTTCAAGGTTAGATGAAATTTCCACTTCTGATTAATCAAAAGCAAGTGTATTTCTTGGTATTGGCCACGTAATGGAAAAAAAAAATGGTGCCAGAGCTAAAAGCATCAATAATAGATTTTTAAAACAATGATGAATTTTAAACAAACCTTTAAAATAAATTGAAAACAGTTTTGCAGTAAAAGGTGCTTTGTTTTATTAGCAATAATATTATCATTAACAATCCAGTTATCCAAACAGGAGATAGTGCTTTCTGCACACTGCATTTAAAAGGGTTTATTGATACTGAGAATTAAGTTGTGCTCCATTTCATTTGCAAGAAAAAGTAGTATCAGGCTTTTTTGAATTTATAAAAAAAAGTAATTCCTTTCCATTTTTTTTTGCAGGCTATTTACTCAGTATTCAATATTTCCACATTTGATACCCTTAAAATGAAACAATCATTTAGTGTGTCCACAAATATGTCAGTTTCTGGCAAAACCAAAAATCCTGAGAGGAGAGAAAGAGGATCATTATTTTTCTTACCTCTATAGGTCTCTTTTTTTTCCCAACATTATTTGTCTGAAGTTTCTCCGGCTGTGGCAATGCCCTACTAACTGGTGGTCTGAAATAAAGAACTGTGAATAAGAGAAGGCTGTCCGTCACCCATTCCATACTAACACAGTACCTTCCAACCTGCTACTGCATATGGAAAACTTACAGCCCTGCCTTGCTTAACTGGTATTTGTATTCAACTTTAAAAGAAATACCTGTTGAAAGAAAAAAAACCCCACTACCTTTGTTTAACGTGCTAGGTTTTCTGACAATTATTCAGCCACTTATGAGGTTAATGCAAAGGCTTGTTTTACAACGAATGACCATTGATATATTCTCAGCTTTTTCATGCTATATTCTTAAGATACTTCCATCTTCTCCATAGCAACTTTTATTGGCTAAACTTTAAAGGCTTACCTGATTAATCTAAATACTTGAAATAATTTTCCCTGTTCCCACAGGCCTTCAGTAGGCCCTAATTTTTTCTATTTTTCTAATAGCTTGTAAAGAACTCCATGGGCACCTGCCCATTCACTCTTACATCAACAGAAATGAATTCTTAACACTGTTGGAAGTAAACCATCACCATGCAAGTGGATGAATATCAGCCATAACTTGTTCCACTGTTCTGAATAGTGCATATTTAGTTACGAAACCTCAACTAGATATGTTTGATAAATAGCTGCAGTATCTTTTAGATTATGTTCAACTGTTCATATACAATGAAACATCTAAATGAGTTAATGTATCAAAATTATGTAATTATTTCTAGTAATTTGCACTTATTGGTTCTATATATACAGCATATGTGGCCATGAAAAGAAACCTGTAAGTTTGACCTCTAAGAGGAACAATTCATTTAAAAATAAATTCTACGTATAGGTTCGAAGAAATCCAGATGATTTAATCCAGCAGGCAGTGTGACAAACTGATATCACACATAAAGCAACAGGTCATCTCTCTTTTGTACTCCTTTTTTAGTATGAAGTACTTTTAATCCCATGGGTCCTGATGGAATGCACCCATGAGGGATGAGGGAGCTGGCAGATGTTACTAACGCACTCTCCATCATCTTTGAAGAGTCACACAGAACAGGAAAGGTGCCTGAGGACGGGAGGATAGTTCATGTCACTACAGTCTTCAAAAAGGGCAAGAAGGTAGACAGAGGAACATACAGGGCAGTCAGCTTCACCTCCATCCATAGAAAGGTGATGGTCTCTAAGGTCTCTAAGCATGTGGAAAGAAAGGTTATCAGGAGTAGTCACCAAGTCACCTTGGATTCACAAAGGGGAAAGCATACTTAACCAATCTGATAGCCTTCTAGGATGGTGTAACTAGCTGGGTAAATAAGGGAAGAGCAGTGGATGAAGGCCAATGGTATCCTGGGATGCATTAAGAAGAATGTAACCAGCAGGTCGATGGACGTTCTCCTCCCCATCTACTCTGCCCAGTGAGGCCACATCTGGAGCACTGTGTCCAGCTCCGGGCCCTCCAGTTCAAGAGAGACAGGGAAATACTGGAGAGAACCCAATGGTGGGCTACAAATAAGATGAATGGACTCTAGCATCTCTCTTCTGAGGAAAGGCTGAGAGCTGGGACTGTTTAGCCTGGAGAAGAGAACACTAAGAAGGGATCTTATCAATGCTTATAAGTATCTGAAGGGTGGGTGCCAAAAGGCTGAGGCCAGGCTGTTTTCAGTGGTTCCCAGCAACAGGACAAGGGGCAACGAGCAAAAATGAGAACATGGAATGGACTTTCTGAAAGCACTTCAGCGAGAGAGAGAATAAAAGCCTGCCCTTATTCATGAAAGTAAATGAGTAGACAGAGAGAAACTAATACAGTATATACCCAATTAAAATGTAGGGGGAAGGGAACAGGGGATGGACAGACAGGGGAGGACACAATAAATCAGATTGCTTCACCAACCACCCAAGGTAAATTTCTCATAAAGAAGTTTTTTCTTCAATATATTTTTTGAAATGGTCACACTGACCTCCCATATTATTAACAATTAAAACTTTGTTTGGGTTTTGGAGTGTGAAGGGACTTTTTTTTTTTTGCACATGAATAGAAGTACTCCTTAAAACTGAGCAAATTCTGGTGTTTATAATCTCTGAAGCTAAATGGAATTAAATGGCAAAATAATAACCAGTTCTCTTCCTCGGCAATTAAAAGTCTTTGAAGAATGAAGAGGGTTAACAAGTTAAATGAATTGCACATACCCATGATTATATATATCCTGTTATTTTATAGTTTGTTTTGTTGGGGTTTTTTTGCTACCTACAGTTTATAGTAATAAACCGTAATTCAAAGTATTGAGTTATAGTTAAAATTTCTTAATTCCTTTGATAACTCTGTAACTGTTGCTCATTAATTATGCAACTAGGAGCACACATACAAATGCAAGAAGCTCCTTAGAAAAATGAAAAAAACACCACAAAAGCGGTTCCTTAAAAACTACTGACATAACATTGAATTTAAATCCTTTTTTAAATTAAGCAAGCCCAACATGCACCTTTCTCTTTTAAAACATAGAAATCAGGAATAATGCTGAAATGTTGAAAATTGAATGACTGTATACCAGTGATTCTGTTGGTGCTAACCATTAGTTTCCCTGAGAATCCAAGAGAGTGGAAAAAACAGGGACCTAATAACAACCAGTATCAATACATACTTGTTTCCCCCTGTCATGTTACCTCTTCCCTCATTCCATGCAATAACTATAAAATCTAACAGCAAATACAGTAGGGAGTATTGCAGAAATATAAGACCGGTCTGCTGTTTGTTGTGATTCTACTGGAATGAAGTAGAACTCAAAAAGGCTTCTGGAGAAAAATAAAACCAGCTGTCAAGCACATATTAAGGACTAAAAGGAAAAGCACAATGACACTTTACTCATCTGTGATTGCCAGATATGGTTGCCAGTAGAAAGAAATCCAAACCTTCTTGAAGAAAGGAAAGTAGAAAAAGATCTACTTCTCTTACAGTTCCAGAGAACTTTCCTAGCTGAGAGAGAAGAGTAATTTCTGATGCTTTTCAGACAGCAAGGAAATCTTTAAATATAGCTTACTTTAGATTGTCTTGCATCCAGCATATGGAAAAAGAATGTCAGATTCTAGATCTAGCAATCTTGCATAAATTTCTCCATTACTTTGAACAGCAGATTAAGAAGCATATCAGTAACTAACAGCCATAGAGATAAATAAAAAAAGATAGGTTGATATCCATCCTTAGCCAATTATTAAAGTACATTTACATTTGTACACTATCATACAAATTAATAAAGTGAATGTACATTGGTCAATAAAACATGACTTGGCAATTTATACTCAGCTACATTATCTTACAGATCACCTAAACAATATATACAAGAACCCACCCATTTCTAAATGACTGTGTCAATTCAGAGCAGTGGAACTGGAATGCAAATTACAAGCATATATGTAATTTTTTTCCCAAATAAGTATTGAGATGACAATGTCCTTCCACATGCCTGCTTTTAACTGCAGACACCAAAATACATTTTCCAAGTGATTTTTTTAAAGGAGTGAAAGACGAATATATTTTTCCTTAGCTATATAATGGGCAGGAAAGTGACTAATGGCATATACAACACACACTGGTCATACACCTACATGTATAACTGGCTGCATGCTCAAAAACTGTGCAAAAGGTGGGAAGGAGAGCATGAATAACATTTTGGGGTGAATTCACATATGGATGGGGCCAGTTTGAATATGTGGAAGGAGAGTTCTAGCCATCTATCATAAGGGAAATAAATACCTTACTATTAGCACTTTATTTTCAACAGGAAAATAGTAATGCCATTTCTATTTTAATATTTCTTGTTATAAGACCATAAAATGGAATACAAATGTTTTGAAGTAGTTTGTGAAACAAACAAAAAAAATAATCACTTTTTCATGGTTTTAGACATAGTTTCAATACTATTGATACTGCTACCTATGTTGTCTTGTATGACGTTGTTGTATTTCACTCCTTGTTTTTATTATTGATACTGAGTTTCTAAAGTTATTTACAGGACAAGCGATGGTCATTTGTGGTTAATACAAAGTGCCATCAATTCTATGAGTTCCATGGTAAATTATCACAATGTAAACTACAACATTTCTTTCTGTTTTAAAAATTCAAGTGTTATTTTGTATATGATTTCATACATCAAAATACAGCTGTTGGCAGAGAAGCAAAATTCCTTTACTGTGAAAGTCACTATAGCTGCACCTCGTACTTTGAGGTACCTGCAGAGAACTTAGCGATTGATTTTGCAGTAGCCTTCAGTATGGAGTGACTTTCACTGCCCTCCCCAAAAGGTATTGGCAAGCATGAAGTAGGGAATTAATTTTAAAAGTAAGGAGGAGTTCTTTCCATTTACTCTTGATAAGATTATCAAAGTCACTTGTGAAATTTGAGAGGTCTGATTTCCATTACAAGATAATGAAACATGATGGTTTTTAAATACTGCTTCTTGACAAGGATTAGTAATCATTATTTTCACGTGTCCTATGAGTAGTAAGTGCTGTTCTATAGTCACTAATGCAGATTATAGGTAATCTAAAGTTTAAATAATTTAGCAACATAGGCACCTTGATATGTCAGGTGAGATTGTCCCATCGAATGTAAAACAATCCACTTTTGATGTGGAGAGCTGTTCATTAGGGACTGGGGAGTGTACTAATCTCTGTATTTTAATGAATATTATTGAAAAATACTATTTGTAAAACATAGGCAAGTTTAATGCTCCACGTAGTTAATTTTATATTGGTAGGCAAATAAATATCTAGTTTATTGTATGGAACAGAACTACAGTGAATACATACAGATTTAAAATCTGCTTTGATAACAGCAATATTCTGAAGAGTGATAGATGCATGGTGTAGCACCCAACATGACAGATGGCTTTTTAAGGAAAATGGGAGATGACAGTAAAATATGGACTAGATAGCAAAATAAAAGCATTACCTGGAACCTCTTTTCAGCAGCAGGTGGGAAAGAGAAAAGAATTACTTATACATGTTTAGCTGAAAGCTAGGTGTCAGTGAATTATTCCTAGAAATAATTATTATTGACTCTCTGGTTTGTTTACTTCTTTTTACAACAAGGGGATGATTCACAACTTCATAGGCTATTTAAATATATTATTTGTATAGAAAACGCCTATTCTCTTAAATGGGAATTATGAACATGTGTTGGCATGAGAATGTAATTCTTAGGAATGGTTCCTACTGTAAACAGAGAGAGAAAGCAGAAGCAGAACTCAAGTATATACTTCTGAAGTATGTCAAGTCTTTAAAGATTTGGAAAACACAACACCTGAATTACTCAAAGAAGAGTTGTGCAGATTTACCTTCCCAAAATGAGCTGATGGATAAAACAGTCAACTCACTATTATGAAGTTCACTTACAAAAATAAATTCAGTTATACTAAAATACAATTATCTCAGCTGGTCAAAATGTGGGCAGTAATGAGCACTGCTGCTATATACTGTTGTTTACATGATTATTTAATTAATTTTATTTTGAGTGAAGATATTTTGGCATCTGTTTCACAAAGCTGTTGCACTGGATGGGTTTTCTCAGTCACATATGATGCATACTCCTATACTTTGACTAGCAAAAAATCATTATTAACCCTGAGAATATATGGACATGTACAGATCAGTTCCTAATATTTTCACTATGCACAGGCACTTTCATTTGTCTGATGGGCAGGTATACTCCCTTTGTTTTGATTTGCTTTTCTTTGAAGAAATACCAAGCAATTCCACTGTAGCAAGGAGGACACTAGTTAGCAGTCTTTTTCAATTATAGGTGAAGCAAAAATTTTTTCTCTCATCTGTTAGGGAAAACTTTCCAGAAAATTAAGAAAACCATGTTAACAATTTACAGATGGATTTATTTTTCCCCAATGAAAATGATATGTTTTATTGAATCTCTTCTAATTACTTCCAGCTTTATTTTGCAATGCCAGACTGCTGCACTATTTCTTCATACAGGAAGCAGCTAACACTTTTCTCCCAATAAAATTCAGATGTATCTTCAACAGGTTTTACAGCCAAAAATGTCAAGTCTTCAAAGACTAAGGAATTCAAGTAAGGATATGTATTAAGAAAACAGGATAGTGATGACTATGAGAGAAACTCTTTTACAGGTTGTAGTTGCTTGGAAATCTTTAGTATGGCAAATTTATGGTGAAAAATTAAACCAGAATTCCTTGTTTAGTTTTGAGATCTCTTGGTACAGCTATTCTTATCTAAGGTATATTAATCATAGCATCATCCCTTTGACAGTGAAAAATAGTGAACACTTCAGGGAGTCTAACAACAGACTAAGAATGGAGTGATATTCTCCAGATTCTCCTTCCAGCCTCCAGTGATTTTCAGCTCAAGGAGCAGCTGAGCCAGAAGTGTTTTCAAAATTAACCAGCCCTGATGGATTTTTCTTCTGAGCAATTTACTTAGCACAAAAACATACTAGGAAAGAAATTTAATGAAAGGGTAAGAAACAGTTTTGCAATTTATTTTGTGCTGGTGAATATCCATAAAGCTATTAAACAACCTCATTACACACAGAGAGAACACCTTTTAATAATATTATTCAGAAATTAATCATTTAAACTGTAGATGTAAGTGCTGCCTCACAGCCTGTGCTGTTTTGTGTTTCTGATATAAGTTAAAATAAATATGCCAATGTCAATTATATATTATGGTAATCTTATTACTAGAGAATGGTGTATCATTTGTCGAGGTGGCCTTAAACTACATCGCAAGCAGACCTTAAGCTGATTGAATCTGAATGAAAACTTGAGTTCTAGCATGCATAAGATTTCAAAAACTACGCCTGAAATTTAAGGCTTCAACATATTTCTGTTCAGCATATCAACTTCTACAGCACTAGCATCTCTTAATTTTCAAAAAATACCTGTCTGTTGTTTTCTTTTGAATACTGAATTACTTAGATAAGATTGTTTCTAAAAAAAAAAAAAAAAAAGTCCCAGAACAACTGGTGACAAACATGTTTGTCCCATAGGAAAAAATAAAGGCAGTACTGCCTAGAAGTGTAAGTTGATGCAACTCACCTCTCAAGTTAGTGTGTTAGCCATAAAAATGATTAAGACACAAAAACATCCACCCACTCCTAATAAAACTGCTGTTGTGAAGGGGAAAAAATTAAGAACAGGACACTACCTCTGCTAGAGAGCTAAAATAATCCTTTAATCAGATTGTTTATTTTGAATCAAGGGTCACTGGGAGAAAATTGTTACATCAAAATCACAATCCCACATTCTGTACTTCACAGAAAAGTTACCTACTCACCAGACTGCAGTGTTTTGCAGCCTCTTTTTTGCTTATTCTTCCTTTCTGATCCTACGGATTCTTTCTTTCTGCACAGCTTTGGCAAAAAGGAGTGACAATGTTTTGACCCAGATGGTGATATATACTTGAATTTTTGGTGGCTTAAATGGCCTAAAACTCTGATTTCTTATGGCATCCTACTACTTAAAACATAAAAGGTGAGATCAAATAACTTCTGATAATATTGGAAACAAAATAACTTTAGGGAATCTGTTTTTGTTATCCAGTTTAGTAATTTCTGACTCTAAATCCAGGCCATGGTCTCAGACTGCAACTCTTGGCCTCACAGATGTGATTTCATGCAACAGAAGTAGGAAACAGATGAGATTTCAAGTATGCTTAAGTGTTTTCCTGTTCTTTATCTCATTTCATACTCTGGATACTAAAAATACTATTCCTTCTACATAGAGGAACTTTACTACTCAGCTAGAGTTCATGAATTCCACTTCAGTTGTATGGGACAACAATCTTAAGTAGCAACTAAATTTTTGGTATGTTCTTCAAAATCTTTATACAAAGCATTCGAGTTCAATTATCTGGTAGCATTTATCTTATCTCCTCCCATATAGAATTAAACTCAATAGTAAAAAAGGTTCAGATACTTTCTGATAAGGAATCTCCTTTATACACAAAGCCAAAAGTACTTGAAAAACATTATCAGAAGCACATTCTACACCAGTGTGTACCTGTGATCCTGAGAATACAAGGATTCAAATGAAGTGTTACTACAACAAACATATCTGTTTTAATGTTTGGCAGCCAATATAACAAGCCCATGTATAACATGGAATGCAACAGATGCACTTCCCATAGCCTAAGTAGTTGCACTGGGTTTGCATGACAAGGTTTTCATAGCAGGGAATCTACAGGGATGGCTTCTGTGAGAAGCTGATAAAAGCTTTTGCCATGTCTGACAGAGCTAATGCCAACTGGCTGGCTCCAAGACAGACCCGCTGCTGGCCAAGGCCAAGCCCAAGCTCATCAGTGATGGTGGTAGTGACACTGGGATAACAAATTCAAGAAGGGAAAAAAAATCTGCACAACAGGAACCAAAGAAAGGAGAGAAAAAATTCTGCAGACACCAAGGTCAGTGAAGGAGAGGGAGGTGGTGTTTCAAGCACTAGAGCAGAGATTCCCCGGTAGCCCGTGGTGAAAACTATGCTGAGGCAGACTGTCTCCCTGCACCCCATGGAGACTAATGGTGGAACAGATAACCACCTGCAGCCCATGGAGGACCCCATGCCAGAGCACAGAGATTCCCAAAGGAGGCTGTGACCCCATGGTAAGCTTGAGGTAGAGCAAGCTTCTGGCAGGACCTGTGGACCCTTGGAGAGAGAAGCCCACGCTGGAGAATGTTTGCTGGCAGGTCTTGTGAGCCTGCAAGAGACTCACGCTGGAACAGTCTGTTCCTGAAGGACTGCACCCCATGGAAGGGACACACTGGAGCAGTTCATGAAGAACTGCAGGCTGTGGGAAGGACTCAAGCTGGAGAAGTTCATGGAAGAATGTCTCCTGTGGGAGGGACCCCATGCTGGAGCAGGGGAAGAGTGTGAGGAATTCTCTCCCTGAGGAAGGAGTGGCAGAAACTGACCATAACTCCCATTCCCCGTGCCCCTGTGCCCTGAGATCGGGAGAAGGTAGAGCACTCAGGAGGATAGTTAAGCCCCAGAAGAAGGGAGGGGTAAAGGGAAGGTGTTTTAAGATTTAGTTTTTATTTCTCATTACTCTACTCTGATTTCATTGGTAATAAATTCATTTTCCCCCAAGTCAAGACTGTTTTTTCCTGTCACAGTAATTGCTGAGTGATCTCCCTGTCCTTATCTTGACCCATGAGCCTTTCATTTTATTTTGTCTCCCCTGTCCAGCTGAGGAGAGGAGTGATAGAGAAGCTTTGGTGGACATCTGGCATCCAGCCAGTGTCAACCCATCACAGCCGTATATCCAAATACGCTGTAAATGAACAAACACAGAAGAAAAGCCTGTGCAAGTTATACATGCTCTGTATAACTTATACAGAAACACTGACTTTACAGATACACATTTTTTAAAAAGTTTAAAACCAGAACTAATTTGATAAAGGTTGTTATTGATATGACCTAAAATTTAGATAAAGACAGTGGCTTTCTACATTACATCAAGTTGTCTGCAGAAGGTTACAAAGAGATTAACACAATTGTGTCATCTTTCACCACAGGGATATGATTTCATTGTGGAAACAGCATCCAGGTAGGTATGAGACAGGGTCTCCCTTCTTAACCGGTGTAGGTCCAAGTGTCCTGTCAACTCAGTTTGCAAGTCTGAAGGGATGCCCACAGCCTAAAGGATTTGTTGTTCCCTACAAACCTAAGAGCATTTTTCTGAGTATGCATATATTCTAAATGGAGTATGTGCAAAACCTCGTTACGTAATGTAGGCACCTAAGCGACTTTGCATGTCATATGAATGCTGTGTGGACCTAGCAGCTCAGATCCTTAAGTAATACAGGGGCACTGGTAAAATGCTGCAGCAAAGTCAGTAACACTCCTCTTGTCCCTTGTCCCTGAAGCTTTATTAGCTCCAATAAAGCTGGTGCAGATGTGGTGATAGTGCTCACATTGCCACTTCAGGCATCTCCGCAATGCGCACCCTTTGCTTCTGATACAGTCTTACAGAAGTCCACAAGAAGTTAAGCAAGCTCTCTGACTATAGCTACTTAAGTTAAGCTATTCCTTAGCCACTCCAAAGTATTATGGAAAAGAGGATGAGATTTGATCATTTCCTCCCAGATACTCTATTTAGCATCTACTCATGTCTACTCAGACTGAGAACTGGGCTTATTCTTTGTCCCTTATCCCTTTTTTACCCATTAACAAACTATTATTTACTATTAAAGAGTTAAAGCTTTCATTGCTATTTCAAAGTATAACTACTTTTCCAAGCAGCTTAAGCTATTAAAATGTGTTTATTCCTGGACTTTGTGTAAATAAACTTACCTCACTACCCCCTGCCTTCATAGGAAGCAAAAGGAAAGGGAAATAAAAATCAAATAAAAATCAGTATCTATGAAAGTAGACTTAGTAAAACATTCACCAATCTTACAAAATATTACTTCAGCAGAACAGAAGTTAAAATACATACAGTAACCATATACTAGTATTATTACATTCTATAAAAAAATAATACTTTGAGCTTTAGGGCCCCAAACTTTTAAACAATGCAGGCAATGGAATTCTTTCATGAACTTTTATGCATTCTGAATCAGGATCTAAAAAAATTTTCTTTAATATGTTATTTGAAACTGATAAACACAACTCATTCAGCTTTCAGTAACAATTGTGAAAGAAATAGAAGATTTTTACAATTTCATTAAAAAAAAATTAAATCTTTAATCACAGCTTTCTCTAATAAGAGTAAATATAAATCCAAAAGGCTGATACCATGCACATTGTTTCTTTTTGATTTCCATTTCAAATAAATGTAATTAATAAACAGAAAGACCATTTCTCATTTTAAATGCAAGACAGGGAGTCACAGCTTTATACACGGGCTTCCACTCGCTTGTTCAGCAACACAACTTAAAGACGAAAGACAACACCAAAACTCCCACAAACATCAGGTTGCTTTTCTCAAAGGCTGCATCAGAGATCTGTCAGCTTCACTGTGGAAAGAGGCATGGGCATTGTAGTAGAACTCCTTGCATTCCTGCGGGAAGTTTCCAGTCCGATAATTCTCTATATCCTTGTAATTAATTATACTGTGTTGTGTTTTCCCCGCTTCCCTCTCTTTAATCCCAGCATTCCTTAATTGCCACTGTATTGTGTCAGGAATCCCTTTCCTTTTCCCTCACATACACTGTTCCCATCTATTTTGCTGACAACAAACAACTATCAGGGTCCTGTACTCAGTTGCAGATTCTACAACACTTTATGTTCTAAAGGTTGTAAATTCTTTTCCGTATTTCCCATCTACTTTACCTGCTGGTCTTATTTTACTCTGCTTCCCACCTTCTCTACTACAGCATATGGTAGTGAACCAAGCAATACAACTAACAGCAAAGTAATCAACTTCACTTTCCAAGACTCATTAATGGAAACTGCAGAACCACTCTGAATAGAATTTTTCAAATAAAAGTGGAAGTCATCTGGAGACAGAAACAATGCAAGGAGCAATTACAGCTGAATTAGTCAGATTAGTTTGTTAGCAAAAACAAAAAACTGAGAGATGTCTTTCAGTGAAACAATTGTACAGGGTCATGCCTATAATGCCACCACTAGATACCACTCAGTATTTAAGTTTCAAAAAGAACATATTATCAAACACCAGCAAATAACTCAATTAGCTCAAGTAACTCCCCAAACATAGCAATATACATACACCATTCGTAGTCTTTTCTGCTGTCTGAAAAAGAGATACAGCCTAGGCCTTAGGAAAATCTTTTCTTAATATTTTTTTTTTCTTCAAAGAAACATTTCCACTCTTTTTATACATACCCTTTAAAATTATGTGTGTGTGTATATATATATATTCCAATATAATTATGCTTTACTACTGATCATCTTTTCAGATTGCTTTCTAGGCTAGAATTGTAAATTAGCAATTACCTTTCATCTAAGGTTGGCTCCTTTTGCTGCAGATGAGGCTTAATTCCAAACATTGGTCTAATGTTTGTTGATAAGGCTTTGATGGTGTAATTAATTTCATTTTCCCTTGTCACATCACTGTCATAACCTAACAAAATCAGAGTGAACAGTATCAAAGCAAGATACTAGAATAAAAAAAAAAAAATAAAAAAATTTGAACAGGCTTCAACAATGTACTATAATACAAGAACAATTATACCATGTATTTTTAGTAACATAAATACACAACAGAAAGAAAGTAGCTGGGAATTATGAACCTTGTTAATAAAAGACATTCTGAGAAAAAATTCTCTACAATACCTTTGTGGAAAAAATTATTAACAAAGATTCAAGGGACATTCAAAGCTATCCCATTTCTGCTTGGTTGGCCTCAACTCAGGATCACTAATAAAGGACCACACTACTTGACATCTGCTGTTAATTTCACTTTATTATCGTTTTCTTCACAACACTTTCAGTCTTTTTCCCAAAAAGAAGTTTTACTTAATGTTTTTGAAACATCTTCATTATTTAAGATTAAAACAATTATATATAAAACGTGATTATTTCTACATTAGCAGCTTTCCATTAATAAAGTCTTTTTGAGATAGCATAATTCAGCTAGTTTTATAAATTATTACCAACCTCCATCTTCTTCAGAATCTAAATCAGACTCTTCACTGTCACACTGTCTGCTATCCCGATGTCCTTCCATCTCATAAGTCCACAGCATTAAAGAGGTGTCTGCTCCTCCAACAGTGACCAACAAACCATCATCATAGGTCCAACGGACATTTGTTACATGGGTACTATGAGCAACATACCTCTTAAATTTTCCAAACTTTCCCTAAGAAGGGAGACGAAAAGGCACAAATTAAATTTTACCAGCCTGCTAGATAAAACTGAAATGAGTTGCAGGGCACATGTTCTTAACTTCTTAACAGTTTATGCTTCAGTTGGTTTACATTTGTATGTATCACATGATTTAGCAAGTTCGTGAAATGTTAACCATATTTCCCCACTAAGCATGCAAGAATTTGTTTATAAACAGATTCCAGCAATAGACACTGAATCATTTTTCCTATGAGATAAAATAATCTAACAGAATAAGAATAATATGCACATAGAATATTTTGAGTCAATACTTGTGCATTGTTACCATCCCTAGCATGGCAAAATATTCAAAATTGAAGACATATTTACTGATAAGTATCAGGAAAATTAGAAAGATTCTAGAAAAGCAGTAAAAATATAACATGCTTCTGAAAGGCTTTTCTATGATGCATGATTAAATAATATTAAAGGTCTTGTTAGAGAAAAATGACTGAGGTTGAACAGAATGAAGGTCTATAAAATCATGAGTGAAATGAAAGTAAGAACTGTTCATTGTTTTCCAAAACAAGAGCTTAAAGTGATAAAAATGACACTGATAAAATCCACATTGAAGATATTACTGCCTAAGATATCATCAGCCAGTGCCTGGCCCATTCCCATTCTTACAGTTTTTCCTATGCATTTTCCACTGCCAGGATTAGGACACTGCATGAGATGCCTCTTTAATCTGTAATGGTCATCCTTACTAACTGAAAGTTTAATCCATTGTAAATTGCAGTGTAATACTGAATGCCTTCTTAGATCATATCAACAAAATTATAAAAGCACTATTTTGTTCTGAGTGATGAATTTTTACAGTCTTCAAAAGACAGTTTTATTAATCAATCTGCTCCATGAACAGCTGAAAATTACTTACTTTAGCAGGGTATCGAAACAGTTTCACAAATCCAAAATCATCTCCTGTGGCTAACACTTTACTATCACTAGTGAGGCATGAAGCAGTTACATCTGTGACTTCACCAATTATGGGCCAGATTCCTTCACAGCAAGAGCCCAAAACACTTGTCCACGATGCCCAGCCAATCTTTTCTACCTACAAAAACAACTTGTTTGAGACAGAGCATGCTTCTTCCTAGGCAGTTTTCTTCCATACCTGATGTCAGGAAAAAGTCCTTGCACTGAAAGATATGTCACATCTAAAAGATAATATTTTAACATATTAACAACTTATTTTCTGATTAATCAGGATTTCATGCTAGACCCTTAATTTTACCTCTATTAACTTCCAGTTCCAAAACCTCTAGAAGTATTTAAAAAATTCTGACCTTACCTGCCCTTTAAGGCTAGAGAAAACAAACCAGATTTTTCAACACTGCCCTTCAATCTCATAGAAAATATTATTTGACAATTATCCCTTTTCACTCTGTCATGTGACAATACTCTGTGTTTGAGAAAACAAATCAATATTATAGCTACAACATACTACACCTGCCTATGTATATTATGTATGCTATATTGCATTATTACGTAAAGACAGACATGAGATCTTCCACAGCAAGGTTAGGGCTAACTAATCTGTAATAGGTTTTCAAAGATATTTAGGTACCAAAAGAGGCATGCAGATGTCCAGTGAGATTTTCATGGGTGCTTAAGTCAGCCAAATATGCATTTCTTGACAGAAGTGACAAATGAGATAACCCCTATGTATTTTATCATTCTGATTACACTATCTAACTGAACAGGCTGCAAAAAAGGAGAAAGGGCAGCAGAAACTGTTTCAACATACCAGTTAAAATTATAGCTTTGTACATCATTCCCTCTTATGTGGTACAGATGGTCGTATCATAACTCTAAATTGAAAAGAAATTAAGAAAGCAGTCTATTTCCTCACCTCCAAACTGGGAATTGTCTGTTTTTTCCCACGAGGAGCTTCAAAAAACAACTGCTCTTTAGCACCAGTGTTGACTTGCAAGAGCTTCCCTATAAAGCATGTTACATATTGTATATGAATATTAAATAGAAAATTCAATTAAATATTATTTTGACATTTTTGTTGCTAACAGCATTACATAAATAGTTTATGTTGTTGCGTATGCAAGCAATTAAGTTGCATATGTAAACAACAGATCTGGAAGTATGGGCTTCTGAAGATCTGAGTCCTTTAACCATTTAAATTCATAATTCTTCCTCCTTTCTTTGAAAACTCCAATAATGTGTCACTTTTCTCTCCCATCAGATGGTAGACAAAATGTACTGAGTTTAATTCAGAGCTTGTTTGTGACAACTGTCTGACCAGTATGCATATGCTCTCAGGACTGAGAAGCACATATGCTCCCTGGCCAATGGCTGCTTCCATGCAGCTGACTTCTACTTGCCTTTATAGTACTTCTCTGAGGGGAATTCTCATTAATGCTTCTGTTCTCTTTCTGTTTTCAAAATTCTCAGAGGAAACTAACTTACAACACTCTTTCAAATTAAACTGGACTGTTTTAAAAATGAGTAAGAACAGGAACTAAAAAATTGCACAATTGCTCTGCCTTGTTTTTCTATGACACAGGAATAAAGTTAGTATTTAAATTAAACATGTATTAAGACCCAGGAAGACAGGAAATCCAGTCTTTCTGCTACTTTTGACAACAAGGATACATATACCTGAGCTACAGACACAACTGCATTATGCAGTACATTATTCAAGAAGTAGAAGTTACACAGTAAACACAGAAGATGTCAAAACCAACACAAACAAACCAATCTATAGACATATCCATTTTTCTTCAAATTGTACAACTTCTAAATATATAAATAGTAGAAAATACTGTGGTTTTATATTTATTCAGATGCTGTCAGAATATTCATAAACTGAAGAAACAAATTTGTCAGTGATACCATAAATTCATACTGTAGATGGATTGTATTTAGTCTATAATGTAATCAATCTTCCAGATTTTTAGAATTAATGCTACTCACCTCTTATGTCCCAGTCCATGTGTGTGATATAGCTGGAGGCTCCCTTGCAGATTCCTACTCGTTTACTGCTCATTACATTGTAAATATCTACAAAGTTGTCACAGGATGCCACAGCTAAGTACTTTCCAGCTCCTAAAACACGTAAGTAGTAAAACACACATTTAAAAAAATTGTAGTACTCTTGTCTATTAAACCCCAGTACATTCTGGAATTTAGCTATACGCAACTCAGATTTCTTTGAAATGATCTTGCTAATTTATACATAGTCCCTGACAGATTAATGTCCATATCACATAACCAAAATCAATATGAAATGTACAACCATTACATCTTCAAACAATAAAAACTATTTGATGACATTTTAAACATTTATTGCACTCGGAGAGTGGTAAGGCTTAGGCAACCATAAAGTAACGTTCCATGAGAGTTGGTAATTTGCAACAAATTTCACATACAGAAGAGTATTTTCAATGAAGCAGTATTATTAGTTCAGGCCATATATTTGAGTTCCTAACTAAGAGCTGTACTGTTTGAAAAACAAAACAAAACCCAAAAAACCCAAACCAACCCAAAACAAACACCACCAAAACCCTACAAAAAACACAACAAAAAAAACCCCAACCATAATAGTCTTACTGGGAGTGCTAAGAACTGCAAAGGGAAAAATAAGATGCCAGAACTTTCTGACACATCAGTTTCAAGCATCCTCATTAACTAAGAGTAACCTCAGTGAAGAGTCAGACTTATGCAGCTCTTAAAGTGGAACCCTAGGGACCTTGAGAGGCTGATGGATGTTCACAATTTAAAATTGACTGTTGCATTCAGGAGGTTGCTATGAGCAAGCCTGTTCCAATAACCTCATCCTTAAATGAGCAACATAGGATTTCACACCTAGCATTTTTCAAAATGTTAATATTACCCTTGCTAACTTAAGTTACATGTAAAAATGTACTAGAAATCTCTACATCTTTGGTCTTTCAAAGGTTATAAAACTTGCTTGAACAACCTGGATATAAAAATCTTCGTATTAAGTCACTTACCAGGAGAAAATCGGATCTCTGAAATAACATCTTTCCTATGCTGGAAAGAGACTAGATCCTCCAGGGTATCAGCATTAACTATCAAAAAACTTCCATCGTTGAGACCAACGGCTAATGCTTTTCCATCAGGAGAAAAGCAGCAACATCTGCCTCCTATGAGGGATACAGAAATGGCGTTCAGGTACATTTACAGTACATAACCCCTCTTCTAGATTTATTTTTCCAGTAGTAAAGGAAAGCTATTCTTATAGTATATAGTCTAACAGAATTTTTTAGATGCTGCCAAGATCATTTCCAAGCTCTACATTTGTGATAGCACAGAGAAACTATGGGTAAATCAACAAGTACATCCCCTCAGAATCTTACATTTATTTGCATATTATTTGTCACACGTTCTACATCAGTAATACATATTGATCATTATTGTCTATACAATTTGCTCTCCTTTGTATGTGGTGCCAGTGGTCTGTTACCGTTTACTCTCAGAAGGATAACACAGCTGGAAGAAAATCTTCTGGACTCATAGAATCCAGTCATTTGCTAACATGGTCGCTATGTCATATAAACCTTTTAATAAACATCTCAAGTTTCATTTGAAAACCAGTTTAATTTCCAATCTAAATTTATTTATGGTCTGTTTTTATAGACTGGTTTCCATGCCAGAATTTTCCATTAACATAAATATTTTTCCCTGCTATTTGTTGCTCTAATTAACATGTAGACAGTAATTCTTTACTTAGCTGACTCCACCACAAACCTTCTCCTTCATTATCCTGTAGCTCCTCCTTTTCCATACTCAACTTTCAGTTTAATTTTATTCAGCTGAACACAGATGAGGAGTGTACAACAGAAATATTCTGATTAGTCTCTTGTAAGTTACATGAATACTTCACTATGTCCTGGGGAAAAAACCTCACTATCACATTCAATTGTCATTCTGCGATCAGACAGAACATCCTGAGACTTCTGCTTCTCAGTTACTCCTCAGGCACACAGACATTTTTCTTACAGTCATCAAGTCTTGCCTTTTTAAATTATCAAATATTGTCTCATTTCCATTACTGCAGTCTGCAGACGTATACAGTTCTTTCTGTACAGTACACAAGTGCTCTTTAAAATCACCAAAGCATCTCAAAATGTGTCTCATCAGCAAATTAAGACTCTGCAGTCCTTACTTTTCTGCCAAAACTGCTCATAAAAATATTAAGAAATATCAGTTTAAGATTTGAGTAGACTTCACCAACTTGAAACCTTCTCTTTTAATCACTGCTTGTGCCAGCTCTTGACTCCTTACATTTTACTTTATCAATCCAAGTCATCTTCAACTAAGATTCCTATAAGGTTTGGATCACAATGCTTTACTGAACACCAAACAGATAAAGCCTATTGTATTCTTTTGTCTAGCAAAGCATATATATCATTAAAAGCTTGTTAAGGCCAATGTGGTCTAGTCCTAAAATAAGTCTCCTTATATGATGTCACTTATGATGACTGTTCTGTTTCTTTGACATTCCAGATTCTTTACAGGGAACAGAAATTCAACATTATTTCTGAGATTTCTTCCAAAACCTTCTAGATTTGAAATCCTTCACCGTTCACAAAAGCTTGCAATACTATAAGCAATATGGAAGATTTATATAATTGGCTCAAATGTTACTGTAGATTCACTGACTTAAATATGCTACAATCGCAAATAATCTTAAGAACAGTATCACATAGAAGTCTTTTGTGCAGATTCATTAGCTTACGGGCACATAACTCATGAACATAGCACCACCAACATAATTTGAGCAGACAGGTATTTATTCAGTTTTCCTTTGAAAGATTCACACTAGTAAATGTTAACTGAATGCAGTGAAATACTTTTTCATACTAAGCATCTTACCCTTCTTCAATTTGCGAACAGCTAACATACAATGGCTAGGAGATAAATCCCATATTCTTAAGGTTTTGTCATCACTTACAGTGGCACAAATAGGTAAATGAGGATGAGTAGCTAGACCCCAAACTTCCCCCTCCATGTGACCCTGAAAAAACACAATGAATCAGATGACTTTGTATTTTAAACTGAAATATGAAATAATACATTTAAGGAAGTTAAAGAAAAAAAAAGAGAACATGCCTCTCTTTAGAGGATAAGAAATACCAGAACAGAAAACTAGAACATCTGAAAAAACCCTCACTCTGCTACTTACAGTAGAAGTGCAAATTATAGTAGTTAGTACTTGAGAAAACTTTTCCCTGAGGAATAATCGTCACACGCATCTATGTCAATGACAGACAGCAGGATCGAGTGCACTCTCAGCAAGTTTGCAGAAGACACCAAGCTATGTGGTAAGATTGACACGCCTGAGGGACAATGCCCTCCTGAGGCACCTGGAAAAGCTTGAGAAGTGGGCCTGTGTGACCTCATGGGGTTCAACAAGGCCAAGTGTAAGGTCCTGTATCTTGGTTGGAGCACTACCCAGTATCAACACAGGCTGGGGGATGAAAGCACTGAGAGCAGCCCTGTGGAGAAGGATTTGGGGGTGTTGATGGACAAAAATCTGGACATGAGCCAGCAACGTGCACTCGCAGACCAGAAGGCCAACTATATCCTGGGCTGCACTGGCCAGCAGGCCAATGGAGGTCATTCTCCCCCTCTACTATGCTCTGGTGAGACCCCACCTGGAGTACTGTGTCCAGCTCTGGAGTCCTCAGTACAAGACAGACATGGACCTGTTGGAGTGGGTCCAGAAGAGGGCCACAAAAATGATCTGAGGGCTGGAACACCTCTCCTACAAAGAAAGGCTAAGAGAGTTGGAATTGTTCACCCTAGAGAAGAGAAGACTCTGGGAAGACCTTATTGTGGCCTTTCAATACCTAAACAGGGCAAATTTTTTAGCAGGGCCTATGGCAATAGGACAAGTGGTAGTGGTTTTAAACTGAAAGAGGGTAGGTTTAGACTAGATAGAAATTTTTTACAGTGAGAGTGGTGAATCACGGAAAGAGGTTGCCCAGAGAGGTGGTGGATGCCACATTCCTGCAAACATTCAAGGTCAGGTTGGATGGCGCTCTGAGCAACTTGATCTAGTTGAAGGTGTCCCTACTCACTGCAGGCAGGGTTGGGCTATCTGACCTTTAAGTCTCTTCCAACCCAAACGATTCTATGATTCTATGATCTAGATTTTTTTCTTTACCTTAGTTTACATACTGCATTGGCCACAGAGAAGTGTGAATTAACAATCCACAGATTTTTATTTAGGTATGAATGAAAATCATACAATGATATGATTTTAAAAACTGGTTTGTAGTCAGGCTTAAGAAATGCAGTCTGTTTGGTATGGCAAATAATACTGAAATGTTTTTTTACACAATTTCAAAGAAAATCTAAAAATAAACCTTAAGGAGACAGCTTTTAAAAATACTAAGAGTAGTTAGTACTCAGAAAAAATTAATAATTAATTTGGTGGATGATCTACTGTTTCACATACTTTTTTTTTTTTTTTTAAAAAAAAGAAGTATGATCTTGGTCTGTTTGAAAGGATGAACTTGTTGAACAGATCAGTACATGAAATTCCATTACATGTTTTCCTCATTAGAGCCATAATGGTCTAGGTTAGCATTTAAAAAAAAAAAAAAAAAAAATCTATGAAGAGATAGTAACTTGCTAATTTCACTGATAATTAAAATGCTTGTTATATTACAATAATCTTTACTTGAAAAATAAAATACTGTTTGTGGTATGGAATATTTGACTGGTATTTAACATATACCTGAACCAGCAGAGTTATTGGTCCACTCTTATCCACCTCCAATATTTCACCATTTTTTGTGCCCACCAAGATATGACCATGTCCTAAAGATATGGCACGTATAGAAGGATTATCTTCTAAGAGAAGACCTAGAACATTAAAATGTTAGAAGACAGAAGATTCTCAAGTATGCCTTACAGAGGATTTTTCACACATATACGCATTTCATTCTCACTGTAGAAAAACTCAGTAGTAAAAAAGGAAAACATATTCCTGCATGGAAGAACTTGAATGTTTGGATTCATTTGGGAGTAATTAGCAACTACCCAACTGACACTAATCTTTCTTCTCAACTAAGTATTTCTAAAGTTTAATCAGCCTGACTCATTGGCAATCAGTGAAAAAAATATGCATGTGAAGTATCAACTATACTACTATATTGCTAGCATTTATGGTACCTTCAAACCTAGCGTTTTATTAACCAGATAGGAGAATGAGATATTCTGTAGAATATAGTAGTAGAATGTTGTAGTTAACAGGTGTTTCCATTCATGATTTTTGAAAATCAAACAACATGCACTAGAGAACACAGCAAATGTAACTTTAAGTCAGGGGAGGGAAGAATAAAGGCTATTCAGAATGTCAAGTAAGGAAAACTGTGTATCAGCACTAAGATTAAGTATAAATGGAAGAAACAGGAATATTAGGAATGAAAATGTTCTTAAATAATTTCAAAATATGTATGCATTTATAGAAAATTAAGTCATAAAATGTACTTTACAAAACTAAACACAATTCCGGATTACATTCCGCTTCCAAAACAAAAAAGATCAGACAAGATTCTTCATGATTAGAAATATAATAGGATTTTTGGACCCCACTTCAAAAAACCAAAGAAACGAAAAGAAACCCCAAAGAAGAAATCACCTGGGTGGTAAAAAGGCTCAAGCTTAAATCAATTACTTCAGGCAGATAATGAGGTAAATATTATGATCTACACCCATCAAATGTGGAAACAGACATGCTACACACCTTTCCCCTCCCAACAAACAAATTACTTACTTTGAATCAATAAAGCATTAAGAAAAAAATTAATTTTTAGTATTAATTATGTCAAATGTGGATTTTGTCTTACTGGGGAACGCAATTCCACAGAAGTTATTTTCTAAAAAAAGTATTTAAAAAAATAGGACAAAGTCTGTGTTACCTTTAGAGCCAGGGGCCAAAGCAGCCCTTTTGATAGCATAGGTTTTGAGACAACGTTCAAAGGTATCATCCCAGAGAGCTACTACTCCATCCTTTCCTCCAGTGACAAACCCCTGAGAAAAAAACAAACAAAAAACAAACAAAAAACCCCAACCAAACAAAAAAACCCACAAAAAGAACAAAAACCCAACCAACCAACAACAAAAAAACCCCAAAACAAAACAGAAACAAACAAGACAAAAAACCAAAACTCACCAAGTTATAATCAATTATTATCTTTCCTAAATTTTTCAGTGATTTCTGCCAATACTGAAAATGGATTATATACAACACTGTAATGCACAGAACTACAGACGTTAGAGATTAAAAGATCAGGAGCAACAAGATGATTAAATTCTCCTCTTGATGAAGGCAGCACAGTTCTGTACAGTACATGTACACAGGCTGGATTTAAAGTTCTAACCAAGAAGGTTCTACTGTACTAGAATAATAATTTAACTGGCATACTGAAACGTTTTTCTTGTTATTTAGCCTCAATATCCCTTTGGTATTTCTCCTCATTACTCCAAGCCAAACTCAGTACCACACACACAGAAATTTGATTAGTGCTTAAATGGTTTAGACTTATGCATATTTGTGCCATTCTGTCTTCAAGAATTATTTGCAGCTATTTAATGAAGCAAGAGGTACGCTTAATACTAAAATCATTAGCACTTTTCTTTGGAGCACTTAGTTCTTGCAATAAGAATAACACATGTTATATATTAGAAAGTGGAATAACTTGGTCTAGCAAAACACATTTACATAAATTCAAATATACAAGTAATTCAACTGAAACACCCATTCACATTTAAGCACATGCTTAAAATCTTTCCTGAGTCAAAAGAAGTTAAGAATCAGGAGAGAATACTTAGCAATCTACAGATTCAATGCTTCTACTATTTAGCAGTAATTACAGCACAAAATAGTAAGAGTATGATCTACTTTCTCCCTTACAAGCTCATGTATTCCATTAAACTTACGCTTAAATTGGTTAGTACTTCTACTTTTCCTAAGTTACTATTATTTCTTTAGTAAGAGGTCATGAAAATTACTGAATAAGATGTTACTAGACCACAAGGGTCTTAGAAACAGCATGCTACATAACAAGAATTAGAGATATGCATAACACACTATTTTGAATCTGGACCTCACAAGGCTTTTGTGATGGAAATAAAGCCACAGATTCCTGAGTTTGGGAAAGGCATAATTTCATCGGCTTTTTTTTGTCCAGACATCAAAAAACAATGAGCAGCTTATTTACTTTTTCCAATGCGTGCATGCTGAACACAGGACCATCATGTGCTTTGACAGTTTTTATGAGAAACACATCTCTCCAAATACACACATCCCCCGTGGAAGTTCCAGAAAACGCCATCTCTTCAGTCCAGCCATATACTGCGCACATCATTGTATCGGTTCTTCCCAATGCACCAATGCAGCCCTTTCTCCCAATTAATCCTCCTCCTGTTTCATACCAAAAATAAGTCACCAGATGTTTACTTAGAATTATTTTCCAAAAATGATACTACCTTATCCAGAGCAACAAGTCCTTATTTTTAACTTCTTACTTGATTCTGGATTGAATTGTTACGTATACCCACATAGACATACAATGAGAAAGCACATTTGTAAACTCACAGCTAAATAAAAAACTTAACATATACCACATAGTTCATAGAAATTCCTAATGAAATTAACTTGGGAAAAAAAAAAGTTTATATCTTGACATCCCATCCTTTTCAGTGAGAAGATTCCTAATTTTATTTTAGAGGTTTGATATATTGGCCTCTGGATAACAGAAATGTTACAACTACATAAATTTTTTAATTCTTTAAAATATTGTATCTAAAATAATTTTACAGGTATAACACATAGTAACTTCTGGCAAGAAAGTCAGATTTATATTTTCACAGTCCTCAGAGAAACTTCATTTGGTACATAGAACATGGAAGTCCCAGGATCTGAAACTTCATACTCTTCTTGTACTTACAGAGGCAAGGTCTCTGAACCTCTCCGCCACTGCTTGGCAGAGATGAAAATTTAAACCCAAGCATGTATGTTGGTGTCGCTTCTCACATTATGCACCTGCTCTGTTGCAGATTTCAGAGGCCTGGCATTTATTAAGGTGCACTGGTACTCTACTGCTCCCAGTTAACACTGCTAAGTGTGTTTCACAGTGACTGCCTTGCTAGTGTGCATTTGAAATTTCACACAGCTGGGCTGTAGCAGTAGAGAAATTTGATTTCCTGCTGACCGCACAATGACACAATGAAAAGGCACTCTTCAAATTTTCTCAAGTGGATAAGGCAAGCCACATCATATTGGTTTTTAATTACCAAGTTCAACAGAGGTATCTAAACAGGTCTCAACTGGCACATGTATCCTCTTCAAGTACTTTGTTGGAATTTCTGTACATGGATTTTTATAAACTTAAATTTATTTCTGTCTCTTTATAACAAAGATGATCTAAAGGTCCTTTTTCCAAAAACTGTGCTATGATTTTAGAGCAATTCTGTAACATTTTCAGATGCACTATGTTATTATTATATATAAAAACAGACAGTAGGAAATGCAGGGTCCTTTCTACTTGTGTAGTTCTAACTTCACAGCAAACTGACCTTAAAAAGAATTTCCACTACTGCTATTTCTACTAGGGCAAAGCTAACTCAGAGAGATACTCAGAGAAAACATTTGCCTATAATGCATGAAAAATAGTGTAAGAGATTTATACTTTAAAAGAAAAAGCTGTAATTCTGGAATTTTCCTTACCTGCTCTACGCCAGAATTTCATGTGTTTAATTCCAACTGTAATCAATTTATCAGGCATATAAGGATTAATCTTAACAACAAAAATCTTGTCTTTGCTTCCCCTGAAATGCAAAGCAAAATATTTTAAATAAAAAGATAAGTATTCACATTTTTAAATAGGTTTTGTTTTGGTTTTTTGCTGATGTATACTTTCTCTACCGTGATAACATTTACTTCCAAATCATCAACAATAATTTATTATGAGGAGGAAGAAAGTCAAAGAACTAACACACTGAGTCCAGTCTCTTTTCATTATCTCTCAGTTTCCAAGGCAGTTAAGTAATTATGTTACCTCAGAAATCCCCTAGGCAGCATTTTCTTTGAAAAAGAATATATTTGCAGTAAGTTTAGGTATACGACATTTAGACCTGTGACAGAAACTTAAATGTGTAAAGTTGGAAAACTTACTTAAAAGTTTCTCATTTTGAAAATAAATCACCATTCTCATCCACCTTTTTATTTTTCCTATTTTTCTTGTTAGACAAAAACATATGCCAATCTATCAATGTTAAATGGGTATTTCAGTTGTTTCTAAAAATATTAAAGCCTGTTCTATGTTTTAGATTTCTTACAATGTTTCTATAAAACCAATGCCTTGCTTCAGTTCTGTATTTTGAAAACCAGCTTTCAACTATGGTAACTATCTATGCATGAACAGAGATGCTTATTAGCAGGTTTTTTTCTTCAAAGTGCAATAGAGCCTCTAATAACTAAATTTTTCTCCCTGTTAAAGAGTGGCAATAATCTTTTAATTTTGGTCATTTTCAGGTGACTAAATGAAAGCATGTCATGCAAAAGCATGAACCAGTTTCTTTCCAAACTCACACTGTAAAATTCAAAGTATAGATGCTGTGCTAAAAAATTCTATTTAATTTCTCTGAGTCGGTAGGAGGAAAAACACTCCAAAAACAAAATCCAGTATAAACTGGTTAAAGTTGGATTAAGAAAAAAGAATTAAGTGAGATCAGTGGCTTCAGAGAGTAGTGGGGAAAAAACCTCAAACAAACAAACAAACAAAAAGTAAAAAGTAAATGTGAAAGGCAGACAAATGAAAGGCTCAAACCAGTATATACAGAGAAGCCAAGACAATCTCGCTTCTGGCAAATAACTGGGAAGTACTCTCTTTACACCATCCATGCAATATTTCCATTCCTCAGTGGATAAGAAACTCAAAAGTGCACTTAAAAAGAAAATGAGAGTAAATGTCATTGAAGAGCAATAATGAACTCAAAAAGTATGAGCTTCCCTTTTAACCATTGAATTTTATCTGCAGAGAATAATAAATCCCTCTAAAACCTACCTTGTACAATATTTAGAGTATATATACAGAAACCAGATAGTGTGGAGAAAAATCCACTCAACATTACTGCTCAATTTAAAGCAATATATTCTTAGAACAAATCAAGGGTTTTAAAAACGTTACTCAACATTAGAAATAATATCTTATAGATTAAAACTCTATTTAATAAACACATATTAAATAATTTGTGCAGAGTAGAAAAAACTTCCAAAACATTTAAACTTCGGAGGTTATTTAGCCCAACTTCCTGTTCAAGGCAGAGTGAACTTCCAAGTTAGATCAGGCTGCTCAGGACTCAGAAAGGAAAAGGAAAGAAGCATGAAGACAAGAGAACTGAGCAATACAACTGCAAACTATCCCAAGAATGATGTGACCTCTCATCAAAAAGATCTGAAAAGCAGAGAGTATATCACCATCTCTGGGAAGACCAACAGAAGCGCAAGGAGTAAGTTTAAAAGAAGTAATTTCAGAACACATCAAATAAGCATAAATAAACTTTGTCTTCCATGTCTTCTTTCTTCACCAGTTGAGCTGTCATTGTAATATTAAATTGTTACCTATCAGAGCTTCAGTATTTTCTCTAAAGAAAACTTTAAGGCTGTGATAAGTGTTATCACTTGTATCACTTCAGTGATAGAAACTGCTAATTCATTGTAGATCTATTGTTTTTCAATGAATGTGTTTTATTTTCTGTCATTTGAGACTAAATCTAAGTAGCAAAACAAAGTTAAATTCCTACCTTACTGCTGAAAGCTTTTCTCCTTTCTTCCAATCCCAGAGTACAATAGTGTGATTGTCATCTATTCCAACAGAAGCCAATCGTTTCCCATCCGCTAGAAAAATTAATTTATGATTAAGAGAGTAGATAGGTAACATTATGTTGGACCATAATAAAGAACATGATTTCTTCAATAATATAAGAATGTACAAATAGGTAAACAATCACATGATGAGTGCTTGGAATCATATGTGTTACCTGTTTGCTTTTAAACTTGAGTGTTCAACTGGATGGAGTTTAGGATTTTAAGTTACCCTGTCTAAAAATTGCACTTGTGTTTGTATCAAATCCTCTGTTCAACTAGTTACTGACGGAGTTGCACAAAAACCTTCATCACGGGTAGCACCGTGACAATTTTCAGTTCACTCTGAAAATCCCTGTTCATTTCTAAACAGGAAAGCATTGAAGCAATACCATGAAGCTCATGAAACAAACTTCAATTAATAGTGTGAAGTCTTTGAGAAGCTCTGACATGTATTCCACATTAACCTTCAATAAAAGTTATTTGTGCTCACTTGTGATCAACGACATTCTGACATGTATCCATCTTTGAAATTGCTATGCATGCGTGCCAGAATTTGGGAAATGAGATTTGTATCTTGAAAAAGGAGAATGAAAGAAAGGTAAGAAGCAAAGACCTCAAACTACTTATCTTTGTGATAACACATCCTGACTATGAGGTCAGAGATCCTACCTAGCAAATCCAAATCATTAAAGAATGAAGAGAAGCCAGTGGAGAAGGGAAAATTTAACACTGATACAGGAATTTAATGTAAAAGGTGCAAAAATCTCAAAAGACTTAACTGACAGTCTCTTATATTAGTATAAGGTAGAGAGCTTGAGTTTCTGTTCAGAAGAACTCCGAGTGCACTTTCTGACTTTACCAGTGTGCTAACCAACTGGACTGCAGGATTATTTAAAAAAATAATTAAAAAAAACAACAGTGCACACTCAATCCATTTGCTCAGTAATTTGCTTACAGTTGTAATGTAGACACAACACTCAAGATCTGTGTGCCTGCCTCATACAATTAAAATATATTCCAAAGTCATCAGCTCAGCTGTAGAACACAGAACCTGTTCTTGAATTTCCTGACATGCAAGACTCCACAGACACTCTTTTTAATGAATGATCACTTGAAGACAGCATCTCTCAGTTGACACTGATCACTGAAGAATATTTTTAATACAAAAT
Organism: Actenoides hombroni; assembly: GCA_024336885.1. Classification (NCBI taxonomy): domain Eukaryota; kingdom Metazoa; phylum Chordata; class Aves; order Coraciiformes; family Alcedinidae; genus Actenoides; species Actenoides hombroni. The sequence continues at coordinate 62,764,342 of WUAM01000431.1, read as the reverse complement.
CTTCAGTGTAAAGTAATCCCCAATTGCTCATTAGACCTGATTAGCTTGTATTTTCATGAAGAAAATGAAACTTGTATATAAACAAACAGATACATACTTATTACCTGAAAAATCAACAGCACAAACACCATACTGGTGATAGCCCTTTAATACTGAGAGTGGTTTTGTTGTTTCTGTATCCCAAATGTGTACTGAGGAATCTCGACCAACCTGTAAGTACACATATGTTAAATTGTTTGTTTTTTTTTTTCATTTCTCAGTTACTTCACTCAGTTATTTAAAAGTATAATACTGACAAATACTTTTTAAATTATCTGAAAAATCTTTACAGTGAAACAATTTTCCTAATATTACTTCGGCCTGGCTAGCAGTATATTATTCCTTCTCCTGCTTTACAAATACCACTCCCCAGATGGCTCACTCTTCCCTTCAAATAAGTCAGGCATATTAATCACAATTAATTAGAGTCCTCTGGTGGGGGGGGTGGGGGGAAATAAAGCTCCCTTCTTTGATTGCACAGTTGCATATTTATTCCATCAATTCTCCATCAATCGTTCCCTTTCTAAAAATAGTAAGTTATTTTTATAGCTAGTATGTAAGCTACTGTACATCTGAGAAATCAAGGTCAGTCACTTCTGTTGCTTTCTAGTGTCATTACAAGTGCCTCCAAGTCAGACTCTAGTGCACTGATACCAGTGGAGTAATCTCCACTAAAATGGCATGAATGCAGGTAATTGGAACTTGGTAAGAAATGGAATTAATATAGCTCATTCTTTTCAACTATGTACAAGCATTATTAGTCAATATTTATAAGATTATTTGCTATTCCAAAGGTTTTGTACTTTGGTACACAAAAAAGGGCGGCAAAACCAGGAGAACATGCTGCCATGTTTAAGACTGGGGGTAGGACTCAAAAAAACCAGGATCTATTTCTGGTTTTGCCACGGACTTAATATGTGATGTCTGCAAAGCTTTTCTTAACATCCACTATCAGGAAAATCTGAATCAATGTTGCTTGGGCAATCTGATTACTGCATACTTAATTTCTGCAGGTAATATAACAGTATATAATGTGTATGTATAAAACAGTATATATGTTGACCGCATAAGGTACTTCAAAATATAGTAAATTCAAGCACATTTTTAATCATAATCTTTACTATTCCAAAATTAAATAGAATCAATTCTCACATTTAGGCTTTTAACCTAATGTATGTAAATGTATGTTAATTTCAAACATTTTAACACAAATTAAGGGCATTATAAGTAAAAGTTTATTCCTATTAAAAATTTCACTTCACATGTTCTTCAATTTATTACATAACAACAACATAAAATTAAACCCCCTGGAAACATCAAATCAAACCTTCAAGTACTAAAAAAATATTTATAGGAACATATGTTTGTCCAAAAATCTGAGTGAAAAAAAATTCCTAAAAGTACTGTCTGGCAGATGATAAAATGAACTATTACAAATACTTCAGCAATACACATACCTATGTTACATGTTCAAACAGCAAACAGTTTGGCTATAGGTGATAACCAAAAACATAATGCATGAAACTGAAATGCTAGAATATAACAACTGTTAATTTCATGCTGTGTAGTAATACATGAATATAATAACATAGCTTAACTCCACAACTAAGAAACTAAAAAAACATATTTTAATTGCACATTTCCTCCACTTGTTATCATGAAGAAGCAACATAATGCTGAATTAAAAAAAAAATAATGTATCTAAATAAAAGAAAGGTTAAAAAATCCACTAAAATCAAGTAAACAATCTTATCAGAATTAATATAAAAAATGGAAAAAATACTTATGTTTCAGATTTTTAACATTATTCCATCTGCAACAGAAATGCAGCTCTTCACCTGAATAAATGTACACTGTACTTCCTTCCTCCAAAATAGACTTTTCTAAATTCAGTACTAACAACTTCAGATTTCTATTGCAGATAAACATGCATCCTACCTGGCCTGTTGCCACATAGTCCTTTAAGGGGTGAATAGCAAGGCAAAGAATGTCATCATCATGACCTAGATAAAAGCGCTGTGTGTTCTGCTGTCGATTGTACACCACTCCCACTGCTGCGACATGGTATACAATTTCACCCGTCTGAGTGTAAAATAAATTGCTTCGACAGTCGTAACCTCTGTAACTAATTAAAGAAAACAAGTTTTTTCATCAAGGTCATAATCATATATACTAGGACTTCCAAGATAAAACTATGTAAGATGCATTTTGCACATGTAAAAACTGAGATTACTTACCAATAATTGTTTCGGTGTTTTAAGATGATTAACAAAAATTTCCCCAAAGAACACCAATTTATCAATTTCGTTTGCTATTCAGACATCAGTACATCTAGCATCAGTTTGAAAGTGGCTGCTATTTAATGGTTACTTTCCACAATTAGTTTAGAAGAGGAAGTAGCGGCAAATAATTTTTTCAGATCACATGGAGAATTCAGGCACGCAACATGTAATTAAATGAAATAGTCAAAACTAATGCTTTGGACATTTTCTATTTTTTAGTGTTCAAAAATCAGGCAGCAAAAGTTTCAACAAGAATGTGCACAACACAGATATCATAAAACTGGAACTTTCTGGAAACTTGCTAACAGAAAACAAATGCATACATTTTCTACCATATCGGTTTCTTTTTGAAGAAAAACCCATCTACGTTGTAGACTGATACAGCAACTGTCCTTGACAACTGAGGTCTGTATGCAATATCGCAGCATACATGTTTCCTCCTAGGTGTAATTAAGATTCAGCAACACATAAAAAAACAAAGGTGGCAATTTTTAAAAGCCTAGGGTCCTACTTTTGGAAGTAATTTAAGAGGCTCAGAAATCTAAAAAACACTAAACGAACAAGCAAGTTTTAAATTAGTGTTTTTAACAATGCTATCCTTAGGAGTCGATGAAGATAACATTTAAAAATGTTAACAAATTAATTCTTTCATTGCATCTGATATAAACAATACTCCATATACTCCTGACACATCTTGTTTCTATGCTGTTATTTCCCGAGCTATCCTCTTTCTGTTCCTTCTTCCGTTCTTAGAGATCTTCACTAGATCAACTTTTTACTTCTTTTACAAAGATGTAGGCAAAAATCTGGTTGCATTTCTAAAAATATAATTCAATTTACAGGAAGGGAATGACACTTGAATGTGCTTGAATTGCACATGAATTGTCTTTATTTAGGGTATTTCTGTACCCAGCTTCTAACTGAAGTAGTTGATTCCTCCCTGCCAACTAAGTTCTCTAGCTTGCCCGTGTCTCTCTCAGTGGCAGCACGGCTGTCTGGTGTACCAGCCACTCCATTTTGTATTGTCTGTGATATTGTGAAGTCCAAAGCTGAGTCTCATTAGATCACAAGCAAGCAAAGTGACCTTCTTAAACCAGAAAAAACTGTGATAGCACAGAAATAAAAGCTTTTAAAGAAGTGTACCTCCAAGCCACTGTTTAGATTGATAGCCACAGGCAGGTTTTTAACTTAGGTTTGTTCCCAGTCCAGCAACTTTTCAATGTCTCCTGAGTTACCCTCCCTTCAAGGTCCCTACAAAAATCTCTTCCCACTGGGTCTGAGGCTCAGTTCTATGTCTGCTCAAGGCTCTCCTCAAAGTGACCAACAATTTAGACTCACAATACATGTGCAGACTCTTCAGTCATGCTTCTCTCTTCCTCCACCCATATCCTTCACTAACAATTTCCCACAGCAGCAACATGTGCATATATTTTGAAGCTGATTTCTGCCTGACCCAAACTGCTGCCTGCTTGACCTGCCTGGTTGTACCCTTCTTTGATATCCAGCCACTAGTTTTTAAAAGGACATAATATACAATGATCTACAGTAACTATGAAGAAAGAAAACAAAAATAACCTATCACAGTATGCAACATCAACAGTTTAAGGACACAACAACACTCAGTGAGGGGCAGGGATTACAAAGGCAGGCACAGTGATGAAGAAGGTATCTGGACCTATCATTGCTCAGCTGTCATTTTCATCTGCTTCACTCTATGCTGTGCTCTGTTAAAAAGAATGGATTTCCTTTGCAAGTAAAGAGTATTTCTTAAAATGCTGAATATGCACCCTAAATGAGAATATTTTTAAAAGTAGCTGTGAAAATATGTACGCTGAAAGAAATAATGCTTTAGAAATACTGGACATTGAGCAATTTCTTATAAGCTTAGAAGTCACCTATAAAAGTAAGCAGCATTAAAACAGCAAAAGGGTCTCAGATCCTTCTATCTGACATCCAGCAATTTGGAATTTTGGCAGCTCTTGTCATAACAACTGCCTATATACCCTAAATTAAGCACAGTGAAACCAAGTACGCTAATGCCACGTGTCACAGGTCTACCCAAACCATACAAAATATATCTTGCATGCAGAAAAATTATTATTACTCATCTCTATATATGATAAGGAGTTTGGATTTTAGTTCACTTCCTCCAGTTACTAAAAAAAAAAATAGGTGTACAATAAGTTGTTTACAATTAAAATAAAAAATATTTCATCAAAGTATCAAGCAGAGCAAAGACATTTGTAATTCGGTTAAACACATCTGGTCTTTCCCACATGACAGTTTGCTAACTCCATGATTATAGAGGTACTTTACACCAGAAAGATAAAGTGATGGCCTTAGACAATCCAAGTAGAGATGAAAAGAAGCATGTAGAAGTTCATTCCCTGAGAACATGCTACACGGTTCCAAAATATTTACGTCTCCATATTAAACCAGTTTAGAACAGAGATTAATAGTTAATCTCAGAAAAAGTACAAAAAGAAACAATTTCTTCCCATGCAGAAAACAAACTACAGAAGTAATTTACAAGGCATCTTGATTAGCAGCTAGAAACTAAATAATATTGAAAGAAAGCTCTGCACCATTGTTACTGGAGTATGTATAACAAGACACAATAAACACAGCACTGCATTCTGCAGTAGTTGATGTTTTCAAGTGGTCTTCAGCAACAGTTTATTAAACCACCAATCCAGGACTGATTCAAGTTAATGTGACAGTAAATTTCAGAAGAAAAGATAGCTCCCTCAATGCCATGTAGGAAAAAAAATGTTGCCATTACCAAGGTCATGAAGAGGAGGGACTGGATTCAGTTTGAGATCACGACATATAAATGCAGGTATTCGCATTTGTTTTAGATATACTAACACCCGTATTTTAATCAACAGTGTTCTAGTCAATACAGTCAATGGAACCTACAGGGCTACTCAACTGACCAACCAGTCAGCATTTAATTTCACTTGAGCCAAATCATTCCTTATGCTCCACAGACTACTGACTGGATCTCCACTGACTGTGACAGAAGTTTAGATACACACATAAACCCACTTATTTTTAGGCACACAATTGTAAATTCTTTAACGTATACCTGGATCCTACCCACAGCTGCAAGTTACACATCTATAGCTAACTAAGGGACTACTTTACAAATAGTGTCCTCTCTGAGAAAAGAGCCAATGTCCATGGTTTGTCTGGTTCTCTAAGAGTTTCAAAATTTGTATGTTATTCTTCAAACTATATATGGGAAATTTCCAAATGAAGTGCAACTCTTCCCTAAAAATCTCCAGAAGAACAGAATGTCAAAATAAACATGGTTGATGTCAGAGTCTTTAGCACAAAGGTAGGTAATTTTAACATTTTTTAAAAAATATTTTCGCATGGCAATAGTGTTTTCTCAACAGGACCCACTTACAGCCTACTGCCTTCAGATGCTATTTGTAGGTATCTGTAGCCCTCTGGTAGAAATCGATGCAAGGTGTCATAAGACTCATTTAAGAGCATGAGAAAACGTACGTCATCTTGAAACTAAATAAACTTCATCTTATTATGAGGTCAGTTCAATAAGTGTCATGAAGCTCAAACTAGATTTTTTAAAAATCCTTTGACTATTTAAAAAACAATAAATAATTCATTCTTCTGAGATCAGCAGCATAGAGAGAATAGAGGACATAAACATTATATTTGCATCCTTATACTCTGCTAGGAAAAAGAAAGTATTATAACCATTGAGTCTGAGAAAGGGGTTCCTCTGAATGTCCTGAAAGTTTTTGAATCACCACCACTGTCAAAGACACGGCAGAAAGAAAATACAGAAATAGTCAAAAAGAGGCCAAACTAGTACACCGCTTTAAGAACATGTTTCTGATCATGATTGCATCAGATCTCTTAGAGAAGGATGCACTTAAAGATTAACCTGTTAATAAAACTTGCATTCTTATTCATATGAGTCAGTGGCTGGCTCACATACACAGAATTATTCTTTTTATACCCTTCCAAAATAGGAATTAACCAGAAGTTTAAAAAAATTTCTTACGAGATATGAAGTTTTTTAAAAGTTCATCTTTCAAGGCAGTTGACAAATTCAAAACACAAAACCAATGTGCTCAAAAACAAAGAAAGGTAAAAGATATTCCTGTTTCTCTAGTTCAAAAAAGCACTACTTTTTACACTTCCAAGAAACATCCAAGACATTTCCATTGCAGTTAAAGAAAGATGAAGCAAAGCAGACTTCCTGAATCAGAGAATATGCCTATTACTCACTTGAATGTGGGTCACTTTAAAGTTAACAGCCTGGACATTGAGAAAAATCTGTTGTTCAGCATGGATTCTTCATTAGTTTCCTTGATGCCCACTGGGTAACCAGACAGAACTCAACTGGACATTCTACTTCTGGTCATTCCTGGATATTCTGGCCAAGCTTCACTTCTGTTGTGAAGGAAATAACAATAATCCCAAAGATCCAGGGCCCTTGCTACATCTTCAGGATCATTTGGTTTGATTCTTAGACCAAATTTTAAAGACTACATACACCTACCCACCTTAATGCATTTTCTATACAGATATAAAAATCTTCAACTGAGAATTCTGGAGCATCAAAAATAGAAATAAAAACCCGATGCTGTACCAAGCTTTCCAGTTGTCTTTATTTCCAAAGCTATTCCTCAGACTCCATGTTTTCTACAGACAAAAATGCTGAGTTGAATGATTAACTACTCTTAACCAATTAATTTATTATGCATTCCATGTGAAGCCCCTCTAAAATTGTCATTATAAAGAGAGACAGTATCAGTAACTTAACTGTGCATTTAGTTATCTCTAAAAAGAAGTTGTATTCCTGCAAAGAGGTATCTTTTGAAAGGAAAACACAGTATTACCTGATTTCTAATGCCATACTTTAATAAAGGCTTTAGGTTTGATTTGTATCAAGGGAATGTATATTTCTGATCATTATTCTAATGTAGTAACATCTACTGCCAGTTTGCTTTAAAATACCACATCTTTTTTCTAATCAAAGTCTTCACTTATGAAGAGTTACGGGAGACTACCAATCCTAAAGACGAAATTGTAAAATTCAAGGATGCATCTGAAAGTCATTTTGTTACTCAAATTAGGACCAAAAAGAGACTGAAACTGAATTTTAACACACTTACATGACCTATTCATTATGAAATGTAATTTCTAAACTAACAGAGGAACATATCATTTCAGATTAGATACAAACAGTTTATACTTAAAAAAAAAAAACCAAAAAACCCCACTGATAGAAGCACCACTTAGTACAACACAGTCATCTTCAAATACACCAAGTTTCTGTCTAGTTTCGAAAATAATACACCAGAGGACTATCACTTTCCAGATACTGAATGACACCTCTATTCAAATAATAAGTATCAGCTAAAATTTCAGTGCAAATTCCCTTCAGAATTCATGTTCAGAATAAGCCTAGCTTGACATCAAAGCTTTCTATTAAATTAGTGTAAACTTACTTTCACAGAAATAAATAAAAAGAGTAAATCACGAAGCAACAGATCTAAAAGTCTTTCATCCAATTACTGAATTACAAACACCAATCTGCAAAACACAAGTGGTCTGCTTGTATATTTTAAAGAATCTTAGTTTTCATACCCATGAACAAAATGCAGTCTTATACTGTTCCCTGGAGCTCGCTCTCGTCTCTTAGAAGCTGCACTTTTCCTTTTTTCTTTGCACTGCTCTTTAAGTTGAGGTAGATCTTCTTTGTAAACCTTTAAAAAAAAGCATGCTTATAAATTCAAAGAATCATAAGAAAAGCACGTTTCTGAGAAGTCAGCCACAGTTATCACCCACAAAAATGTTCTACTGACATAATTGAAAAAAATCTATAAATGTAGCTGGTTATCGTATAGTGTAACTTAGCTTTTAAATTACAACCAGTACTCTAATAGAACGTGCTAGTAATATATGCAATCACTTTTTTCCCTCTATTGTATCTTTTGATATATTTTGTTATATATTTTCAATATATCAGATAGTAACAATTCTTAAGATTTTGGTCTGTTCATGCTCAGCTCTCAGTCTCCCCAGTTTTTATATTTCAACAGGTTTTCATGAAAGGCCAACTTAAACCCTGGGAAGCTTTCCAACTGCCATTAAAACTAAAATCTTTACCTGTCGACGATAGGTGATCTGTGTCTCTTGTTCAATTTCAGAGTCCAGCTCTGGAACATCAGATTGATCTGAATCTGATTCATCACTGTTAGAATCAACCAGAATCTCTGCCACCAAGAAAACAGAAACAGAAAATTAAGCCACCTAAATTACAAAACAGAAAGTCTTTACTTAATGTTTCTGATTTGATAACCAATGCATATAATAACTACAACATAAACTGCTAAAAATTGACAGGATCAATTCTGCTGATACACTAGACATAAGCCAATCTATAAATCTGAAAATTTTCTTGGTTTTTGGGAGCAAGTTGGTTTTCATTCCTTAAAATTATTTAATCAACACTAATGTTGGGCAAAAACAAGAAAAAAAGAGAATGAAGCAATGAATATAAAGCACAAATCAAGACTTAAAGAAAACTATCAAGAAAAATAAGGGTCTCCCAAGATAAATTTAGGGCTAAGTGAGACATTCATGTAAGCAGCAATTCTTCATGTGGATTAGGGAAAAAAATATTTTTTCAAAAATCAGATATGGGAAGAAAGTGGTAAAATTTTCAGTGACTGTAGGGAAAAATAAGAGTAGTCATTTAATGTTTCTGTTTTACACCTGGGGAAAGCCAGACAATGCAGCACAGAGTTTAATTCCAACAGAAACTGAAAAGAATGTCCTAGCTGATATATGATAATATAATTGGAATTTTCTGTAACTTTTGATTCGAAATAGCACATTTTTTGATTAAGAATCCAAACACAAAATCAGTCTGGAACACAAATGAATTTAAAAGCTTTCAATATGCAATTGCAAAGAGAGAATCACCATTCAGTAAGAAGTGTTTCTAGAAATATGCAACAGTCTTCGAAGCAAGACTATTTAACATTTTTATCAGTGATCTAGAGAAAAACAATGGCTTTTCTAAATCTAATCTGCTACTATAAAGAAGGTAATTATCAATAGTGTGACAAAACAGGTGTACATTGCACATACTGTCAGACAGACAGAAATAAGGTTATATGTCCAGGAAAAAGGAATCTAAATGACACTTAACATAGAGCAGTTCTATCTTGAGAAGCATTAGCTAAAGAGAAATTTGGGTCATGGAAAATAATTACAGAATTACAGAATGTTAGGGGTTGGAAGGGACCTCTGAAGATCATTGAGTCCAACTGCCCTGCCAAAGCAGGACAAAACTAGAGCAGATCATGCAGAAATGCATCCAGACAGGTCTTGAAAGTCTCCAGAGAAGGAGACTCCACAACATCTCTGAGGAGTCTAATCTAATGCTCTACAACTCTTACAGTAAAGAAGTTCTTCCTCCTGTTGAGGTGGAACTTTCTGTACTTGAGCTTGAATCCATTGCCCCTCGTCCTATCACAAGGCACGAGTGAAAAGAGATTGTCCCTGCCTTCTTGACGCGCAGCTGTCAGAGATGGTGACAGAAGCGGTGTAGCGTATGTCTCAGCATTGCTGTATCACTGTGGACAGACTTCAAACCACAAACTGGATAATGGTTTGTCAAACCACAAACTGGACAATGGTTGGACCGCAAGTTAGAAGTTCCCGAATTAACTCCAAAAACTGCAACCTCATCCCTACACATGTGCCCAGACTCAGGGCCTGGAAGACCGAGGGGTCCTGATACACCTGAAGACCACCTAAGACCCCTCAGAGACAGTGTTGGGCACATATGCCACTGCCAGGTGGTGAGTGTGGTTAAACACAACAGTTCCCGATAAAAAAGTAGAAACCACCAACATGGGACAGAATGTTCTCCTACCAGACTTGGAAACAAATCGAACTAATGGGATGCCGCAGATCCGTGGTGGTAGCTATTGCGACTGACCCTTTTCTTCCTTTCTTTCCTTTCTTTCTCTTTGCTTTGCAAACTTTTTGTTGGGCAAATAAAATCACTTGGTGCTTCACTCCGTTTTGAGTCTTAATTCTCTTCCCAAGAATACGAGCAAAATCTCACTCTGGTCTATGACTGGCGTGCAACAGCAGCCCTTACGTATTTATAGACATTAATTAGATTCTTTCTCAGTCTTCTCCTCTCCCGACTAAAAAGCCGCAGGTCTCTCAGCCTTTCCTTGTAAGGCAGGTGTTGCAGCACCTTAATCATCCTTGTAGCCCTCCCGTTGGACTCTCTCAAGTAGATCTCTGTCCCTGTTGAACTGAGGAGCCCAGAACTAGACAATACTCCAGGTGAGGTCTCACTAGGGCAGAGTAGAGGGGGAGGAGAACCTCCCTTGATCTGCTGGACACCCTCTTCTTAATACGCCGCAGGATACCATTGGCCTCCTTGGCCACAAGAGCACATTATTGTCCCATGGATAGCTTGCTGTCTATCAGGACTCCAAGGTCCCTTCCCAGGGAGCAATTCTCTAGCAGATCACCTCCTAACCTATACTGTTGCATTTTATTGTTTCTTCCCAGGTGCAGAACTCTGCACTTGCTTTTGTTAAATTTCATTAGGTTCCGCTTTGCCCAGCTCTCCAGTCTGTCCAAATCTGGCTGAATGGCCACACAGCCTTGAGGTGACTCAGCCAATCCTCCCACTTTCATGTCATCAGCAAACTTGCTGAGAAGACACTCTGTCCTGTCATCAAGGTCACTGATAAACATGTTGAACAGGACTGGACACAGCACTGATCCCTGGGGGAACTTCACTAGTTACAGGTCTCCAGCTGGACTTTGCATCATTGATCACCACTCTTTGGGCTCTATTGTGTAGCCAATTGTTAATCCATTCCACTGTCCATTCTTCTATCCCACAATTCCTGAGCTTGCTCATGAGGATGTTATGGGAGACTGTGTCAAAAGCCTTGCTAAGGTCAAGGTAGACTACATTGACTGTTCTCCCTGCATCTATCCATTTAGTTAAAACATCACAGAAGGCTATCAGATTAGTCAAGCATGATTTCCCCTCAGTAAATCCAAGCTGACTACTCCCGATAACACCCTTCTCTTCCAAGTTTTTAGAGATGGTGTCTGAAATGAGCCACTCCATCATTTCTAGGGATGGAGATGAGGCTGACTGATCTGTAATTTCCTGGATCCTCCTTCTTGCCCTTTTTGAAGACTGGAGTGACACTGGCTTTCCTCCAGTTCTCAGGCATCTCTCCCATTTGCCATTATCTTTCAAAAATGATGGAAAGTGGTAGGGCAATAACATTAACCAGCTCTCTCAACACTCTTAGGTACATTTCATCAGGGCCCATGGACTTGTGTATATTCAATTTGTGTAACTCATCTCTGACTTGCTCTTCACTGACAAGTAGAGAGTCTTCCCTCTTCCAGGCTTCCTCTCCTATATCTAGAGTCTGGAGTTCACAAGGGCTAGTCTTAGGAGTAAGGACTAAAACAAAGAAGGTATTCAGCAACTCTGCCTTCTCTGCATCCTCTGTTATCTGGGCTCCCACCTCATTCAGCAGTGGGTCCACCTTTTCCCTATTCCTCCTTTTACTACTGATACATTTCAAGAAGCTCTTCTTGATCTCTTTTACTTCCTTTGCCAGTTTAAGTTCAAAGAAGGCTTTGGCCTGTCTTGTTGCCTTCCTACAAACCTTGACAACATTCCTATAGTTCTCCCAAGTGACAAGTCCCTTCTTCCACAAACTGCAAATTTCTTTCTTCCATGAGACTTTCTTCAGAAGATCCTTGCTCATCCATGCAAGTCTCTTACCACCTCTACACGATTTTTTACTTGAAGGAATACACCTGTCTTGGGCTTGGAGGAAGTGGTATTTAAAAACGGACCAGCTCTCTTAGGCTCCCTTTCCTTATTATTAGTTGAAAACAAATTCATACCATGAAGGATCAAACCAGTTAAAGGCTTTTTGACGGCTTAATGAAGATGAAGAGACCTATTTCTTCTTTCTGCATTTGGGACTGGCAAGGCCAGCACTGAATCAGCATTCATTTACCTATTATCTGGGTCTTCACTGATATATCTTCATCTGATCTTAGCAATCAAGGGGTGAAACAGCCTATTTAATTGTAACTCTATATACTTATTTCCTCAAAGGAGTCTCTAAATTCCTTCAGGAATTTCCAACTGAGGCACTCAGTTAATTTCTTGATTTTTGGAAAGCCAGTCATGAGAGTAAGTGCTGTATGAGTCACTGGGGGAAACCTGATCTACATTTTTTTCCAAATAGTCAGCTGTTCCTATAGCCTCCTTTTAAAAAACAAAACAAAAAAATCAATTACAAAGCTTAAATTATAATATAAATACTTCAAAATTTTAATCTAATTAGTATATATATCTTTTTATTTCCAGTGACATCTGGGCATCCAGTTGTTGTCAATTCAGTGAAGGATGATGTATACAGAATTCATAAATTCCCGTCAGTGATCCAAACTTTTAAATATTCCCTTCGCACAGTGAACACAGCGGTGAATTTTTTTCACAGCCTTGCTAGACTGAGCATACAGGGTACAGGCAACTATTAGGCAAAGCTATCAGGTACTTCAGGCAGCTGCAAAGTTTACAGAATAACAATTTTGTGCCAACTGACAATTCTGAATATTTTTATACTTGCACCAAAGACTGTTACTTCTCTTTTAGCCTCCCCTCCTCCCACGTTTTTTAGTTTTGTATAAGTTACCTACCTTGGGGGGCTATATGAAGGGAATCCTTCAACTTCCGGTCAGGGACGAATTTCCACTGAAAGACAGAATGATCAGCTCCCCCAATGGACACAACCCACTGGTGATCGTGTGACCATCTGACATTTGTCACATGAGCAGAATGACCAAGATATTTTTTAAATTTTGCTCCTAGAACAAGAATAAAAATGTCTTTCAATATATGCTGAATAAATGTTTCAGAAGAACTTATAGGAAAACATCAAGGAACCCTTATAAAAATGAGAAGCTTAGTTAAGATATTCTAATTACTAATGACATCTTAATTAAAAGCAGCAACTTTTTGCAGTCCTTATCTGTCTTTAAGATAAATTTTTAAATTTGGATTCCCAGATATAATATCTTTAACAATTCAAACACAAAGAGAGAATACCTAGGATAGTGCTATGATAGGTGTAGTAAAGGAACACTTTTTAAAATTTTAGTATATTAACTTCAGTTTTTACAAACCAAGATTTTGCCAATTATTATGCTTCATTGAAAAGATGGTAGTTATTTAAATGTTAAATGACATATATTTAGCTCTGTGAAAACACCCCCACACGTGTACTTGTAGCACTGGTTCCCACTCTTTATGCAGTTTCAGTGCTAAGCACTTCTCGCAATTCATATCCTCACACCTTTAGCAGCAGTGGTAATAGTGGTAGTAGCAGCAGTTTTCACTGACTACTACATAATTACAACATTATCATTGGATCAGTTACTAAAAAGAAGTTCCTAACAGCACTCCATTATACAGATTCTCGTCTCCTTTCTTTGTTTTTATAATTCTAGTGCAAAATTGGGGATAAAAAAAGGAACAAATTCTGTCTCCTTCAAATGGACAGAAAACTGTTTTAAATAATGTATTTTTTATTAATAAAAGCCTTATCACTTTAAAACTAAAACTGGAAAGAGTGAAATGAAATCATTTACAAAGAGTGAAAAAACTGTAGGGGAATATCAGTGATTTCAAAAACAAACAAACACACACAACCAACCAAAAACAACAACAAAAAAAACAACCACCCAACTCATTTCTTTAAGCACATATTGTTTGAAGACATATCCTAAGACTCAGCATAATGATCTTGCAGCTGTAGCAGCATTAAACATGCAATGCTGCAAAGTGCAATGATGCAACAGTGCAACCTTCTGTTTCACCTTCCAAGCTTTAGAGATTTAATCTAGTCCCCAAGCAAACTTTTTAGGTTAAGAGGACTCTGCTTTTGCAAAGGAACATTTCACAAGCTTTCTCTGATCACCATCATGTTACCAGCTTGAAGACAGAGATCTCTGCTATTGATAATTTCTTACAGTTCAACTTCAATGCTGTCTAGAATAGGGTTCTTCAAAGAGCTCTGAAAAAATTAAGCCTTTCTCATCTAAAAAGATATGTAGCTCTCCCTGTTCACTCAGTCCTGAACAGTAAACTTTAAAACTGTATGCCTTGCTACAGGCTCCAGTTTTAAAAAAATTCATGAGATTTGTCCTTATTGCTAGCAAAATGTTGAGGAAAGTGGAAGATTTGTGGAAATTTTTTTAAACTTTATTTGCAGTTCACTTTATTTATTGCCTCTAATCATTTAGTAAAGTTATTTTTAAATAGTTCCTAGCCCAAATCTCTGTGACACAGATTTGATGTCACTCTGTAATGGAGATTTGGCCTAGGAACTAGAAAATAACAACTTCCAGAGGAATGAAGGAAACTACTTGAAGACCAATGTGAAACAAAGATATGTATCTCATAAAAGGGTAGATAAGAAAGAACTATTCTACAAAATAAACATATGTAAAACCTTTGACTATCCCATTAAAAATGCAAATAAAATACTGTTACAATTGTCAACACACCAGCCTATTCTTGCTTTTCACCTCTGAACTCTAACTAAACTTTTAAGAATAAATATTGGCTGTTTAGATAATTTTCAAAAGCCCAGTTTCCTAAAAGCTTTTTCTTGGACAATGAAAAATTAAAATAATACACATTTATAATTGAACTTAAAGGTACAACCTTTTCTTAGACATGGATATCGGAAGAGCTTTACTATTCCATAATCATCAGCTGTAACCATAACTTGCCCAATAAAATTTGCATCCACAGAATTTATATCATTTATATCTGAATATTTGGGCCAGATTCCATTAACTTCAAGGCCAGAAACACAGGTCCACGATGCCCACTGGATGCCTTTTAATTCCTCCTTGTTAGTTACTTCTTTTCCACCTAAGAACAAAAATAAAGAGCTTTTTTTCAACATGAACTTATACAATTTTAAAGAATGCAATTTAAAAAAAAATAATTCTCAAGAAATCAAATCCAAGTGAGACAAAATTAAGAACTGACTTCTAAAACCATCCTGATGTAATATTCTCTATTATGACTAACAGTAAGGCTTCTCAAGACTACTTAACAGAAGAACATGAGTTTGGTACTTTACAGTTTTCACTATTTCTTGATATCTGTTTAAGGCTGCATTATTTTTAAATGTTTATCAAAAGAATACATGTAGCCATTCTAAGATAGAATCTGGAAAAATTTTGTGCCTGAACCATTCTAGAAACCTGGATTATTTAGAGCAAAAAAACTGAAGAACTCATTTAGGTCTGGCCACTGTAAATTACTGGAAATACCAATTTTATGCTTAGCTCCTTTTTACGTTACTTCACATCAGCTCTGTAATAAAACTGTTCCAATCCCACAAAGTACTTAAGTGCTTACATGAAACTGAGTCAGACCCAAGGCCCTTATAATACTGTGCCTACAGGAGCAGCCAGAAGCAGAGCGCAGGAGCAACGCAAGAACAACGCAAGCAAATGTCAAAGTTGTAAGTCAGACTGAGCGCGCAATTGCAGAACCTGAGCACCACACTGACAAAATTCACCTCTCAGTCTTCAGTGTTAACAAATTTGAACAGGACTGCGTTTCTTTCCATTTTCCTACTTTTAACAGGATTCAGTGGTACCCAGGGACAGGACAAGGGGCAATGAGCATGAACTAGAACACAGGAGGATCCAGCTGAACATGAAGAACAAAACCCATGAACATGAACAACAAAAACCCACACTAGAGGAAAAGTTTAACTACTACATATGCCTTCAAAAACAGGAAAGGAACTCAAGTGCCCTCTTTGAAGATCCTTCAGCTCTGATGAAGTAACTGAGTAACTGCACCCTTTGATCAGTTTCTCTCAATCTCCTTCAATCACTAACCCAAATAAGAAAAACCCTACAAATAGTACTGATTATATCCATGACTAAGTCCTACCAAATCTTCTATTAGGTAACTCTAAGTTCCTTACTAATTTATAGGGCAATTTCAATTGTTATAAGATTCTGATGATTATTTTGCAGTACTTAGGAGATTCCTCTAGCTTTACTGACTGTGCTAATTTTTTTTTCATAAACAAGCTTTTACTATCCCACTTCCTAATACATCAAGAAACTCCAGGCTGAAAGCTGCCTACATAACTTGAAATTGCTCCTCCTTAGTGTATTTGTTACAGTCCAATTAAATCCTCACTATCTTTTCTTACAGATCTTCTGTCTTATTCAGTGCAAAAATCAAACATGCATAGAAAGAATTAGATGCTTCAGCAAAAAGTCACAAAAAGCTCCATAGAACTATGAATAATGTACAGTGCAAAATGTAAATATTATATAACAAATGAAGGGACAATGTAGTAAGTGGTAATAACACGCAAATAGGATGAGTGGCAAAAATATAGAATGATGCTATATAAAGAGTATACACATACAAAAGATACAAATCAAACCCTGTACCAAACACTGCCCTTGACATATTGTAATCAGGACTACTTAAATTTGAAGCTTTAAGATATACATTCAATGTGCATACGTCCTATGCAGAGGGAATTGTCTGATGAAAACTGTTTTAAGGGTATAGGACAAGTCAGTCAAGTTTTCAAGACAGCGTTATCTTGAAAATATTTACATCAATGGTGTTGTCACAACCTTTGAGTCTGAAAACTATTTTTTTTTCACTATTCTGAAATACACTAATTTTCTTTAATAGTATTCTACAATAAAAAAGACATATCTGACCTTGTGTTACCAGTAGACTTCTCAACTAACTACCATTTTAGTGCTTTTACTCATTTTTAAGGTAGCATGATTGAATTGTATCTGTATCACAGCTTCAATATTTCTAGTGTTTCCAGTGAGTAATTTCTAACATTCTGGCATCCTTATATTAGGTACTCTTATTTTCTCTACAGTTACCCAATCCCATTATACATCCAAATTCATTTACATTCCAATTGTTTATATCTATTACAAATGTATCACTGTAAAAGTTCTTTTAAGCTAAATTCTTCAGTTCTGCTGTAAACACAGCTTTAGAAAACCAGTTGACTCTTCAGAGACGCAACATATTGATTTTTCCACACATTTTAAAAAACATACAGCACAAGAAAATGATAATCCATTCAACATCCAGGCTCACTGAGTACAAGGCTATTAAGCTATTGCAAAATTGAATTTGAATGCAATAATATTCTTTTTCTAAAAAAATGGAAGCAAAGATTTAGCTTTGAGAAATAAAATAAATTATAAGCCAGCATCTCTACCATGAAAAAAATGCATTACAGAGAGAAGTAAACATATAAGGATAAAAATATTTAAATAATTGTGTCAGAAAATGCTGTACTTCTTCAAATATAGCAAATATTTATACAAATGTAGAATCTAGAAAAATGTAGAAAAAAAATTCTCTATAACCCCATGCTTTCATTCGGGATCTATATTTGGTTGTTTGTTATAAAACTACCATACAGCCTTTCTGTAATCATCCTTTTTTGTGATAAGTAACAGATATCATAAAGGCAACTCAGAATCTTACTTGGCATTCTGTAAAAAAGTCTCTTCCCATTGCCATCATTTGTCTGTAAGTATTTACTGTCCGAAGACCAATCCATATGGGTGATGAAACTTAAAGATCCAATACATTCCCCAACTTTCTTGTATCGCTGAACAACACCATATATATCCACAGAGCTGTCATTGGAACCAACAGCTAGGAAATTCCCATCTGGTGAATATTTCAGTTCATGAATAGCTTCTTTCCTGTCTTTGATATGAACAACCTCAGTCATATCTCTGTAGTATGAAAGAAAGCATGTCATAAGTATAGAAGGGCCTTATCATACTGTCAAGTTCCCACTTTTAAATGACGGACAAAATCATGAAATTATGAAGTGAATTTCACTATCATATGTGCAAACACAACACTGCTATTTTTAGAGTTGGGTAGGGCTTCACGGCCAAAAAAAGAGCAGTCAACAAGAAGGTAGTGCACTGGACTGAGGGAGACCAAACAAAGGGAACAGTTCAGGCTGGGTCCACACACAAAAAAATTTAGTCAGGTAGATTACCAGATCTTTATCTGCTCAGGGAAGAAAACCTCACTGACATGAGACACAGATATCATTTTCCCTTTAAAACTGTGGGATCACAGCAACAAGGCAACACTGCTTTTGTATGCATGACGTGCAGCATTCCAACACATGGAAACAATTTAGGAAATAATGAAAATTTATTTCTCAATAATTTATGAATAATTATTAAAACTAAAACCTAAAGTAAAACACTTCCTAGAACAGTGCCATTCTTTGCAAATAGACCAATATTCTTTCTCAAATGTGTTGTTATGAAACAACATGAACACAGTAGTGCAAACATTAAAAAAAAGTGAGCACCCTCAAGATTAGTACTTTACAGCAGAAAGGTAAGTGATCTCCTCAAGTATGGTTGCTCTAGTGTCAATATATAAGCAACTTACAAAAGCAATTAGGTAATATGCTTGAAAGAGTTAATACTGTATCTATTTTTGACTTTTGTAACATACCTGACTCGAAGAACAGTGAAAGAGCCATCCTTCATTCCGAGAGCGAGATGGATTCCATCAGTACTAACTGCAGCACAGCGAATGGGTTCCTCCATATTGCACCGGGCAATCAGAGCGTGGTCTATTAAACTCCAAATTCTAAAATAAAGTAATAATTATGAATATATGGCATTGTTTGTAGTTGTGTCATAGATAGCATGAAGCCTGCACTTGATGTGTTAGCAGCCTATTTTAAAATAATTTTCCACAAGTAAAATCTAAGGCAAAAGTGTGAATTTTGCATACAGCAAAGAATATTCTTGCATTTAAAATAGCAAGAAAATATCTAATGAGAAAATTCAGGGGCAGATTAATTTTAATTGACTTTCTGAATATAAAGTAGTGACAACATATGACAATATTACTTTTAGACCATTCTGTGGCAATTCCACTCTTTTGTTCATCATCTTAGCCAAGAACATTAAGGAATAATTGAAGACTGTTTTGCTTAGTAAACATCTCCCTTCCTAATAACAAGTCATAATTCGTAACTTGTTACATATAACTTGATAATTCTATAACATGCACATTTTTACTACAAGATACATTACATCTACAATTTACAAGATATATCTGGAATTCTAGAGGAATTTAATTTTTAAGAAAGAAGAGAGAAGGTGTTTTTGACAAAAAAAGAGATGAATGTTTAAAAGTAAGTAATTTATAGGGTTTTATTTTTCAGAATGTAGATTGTATTTAGTTGTTATGCATTAAGTTTACTGAAACTCCCAAGCTAAAAGTTAATTCAGAGCATGTGAAAAAGTGAGGTAAGAGTAAAAAATTTTTTATTAATTTTTTTTTTCTCCCATTGTAACCTGTGAATGCCTAATGTAACTCCTGAAAAGAAAACACTTACAGGATAATTACATATAAGTGCTTAATGCTGGGTTAAATGAAATTTCTTCAAATTTCATACATTTCTTTTTTTGTGAAATATGCATTTCCACTATATTTTATTACTGGAGAGCATTAATTTCATGTATAACTTGACTGGTTCAGAAACACATTAATGTCACATTTTAATATCTTTTAAATGTGTACATTTCGATTAGGTTATTTACCAAATGAACTGTATAAAACGTACACAATTAAACAAAGAAACAAGATTTAACCTGACTGATCGATCATCACTTCCAGTCATTGCTAGAGGTTTTGTAGGATGGACAGCCAAAGCCCACAGCTCTCCTTCACAATGGCCCTGCATTATCAGGAAAGGCTTATTACGCTCATGCACCACAATTTCAAAAATTTCACTGTCTTGTGTCCCGACGAGTATATGGTCTCCTCTCCAGCAAACACTTCTTACAGACAGACCTGTAGAAGAGATTGTTACCAAGAGATACAGATCATGAGAATTTGTGAAACAAAGGTAATGTAGCACATGACAAAACATAAAAGCAAGAAAATATCAAGAAGCATCCACGTATCTTCTCTTATTCCTTCATTTACTCCTTTTATTTATTCCATATAACACATACTGTCCTTGAAACATCAACTTTTCAAGCTTAATATTACAAAATACTAAGATTCAGGAAACTGAATTTAATGATAGGATTTACAAAAAAAAAAAAAAGCTACTACGGGTATTTGACAAGACAAAAAGATGAGGATGGAGTTCACATAAGTGATCAAGAACCACCAAAAAAGCTCATGGCAAGAGTCTGTGCCATCAAAAGTAAAGGAGACAATCTGGACTGGAGAACAAGTTTGAAAGAATGAAACAAGGAATGAAATACAGCTTTCAGCTACATGCAACAGAGATGAGAAAGAGCAGCTGAGTAAATTTTAAACAGTCACTGTACCACAGGGCATTTCAAATGGAATGTATTCCATCTTGTTGCAATATTTCATAATCTTGCTGGGAATGCCAAGTCATTTACAGAATACAAAGATTTAACTTGCAATCCATTATTTATTAACCCTGAATATCTGATTGCTGTCAGACATTCTACCACATTGTGAAATTCTTGGCAAGATATTAGAAGATAAAGTGACTGGGGGCACAGAAAATCAAGTGCCAACAAAAGCAATACTGTGACATTAGTGCTTCAGTATACATTTATATTCTTTTCTGAAGCACTACACGAATATCTAGAACACTGGCAAAACATGCTATAGACTGCTAGATGTAAAACTTCAGCATGACAAACTGAAGTCATAGGTATGTGTAAGCAGTGATCTAAGTGCTACAAAAACGTAGATTACATCCAAATAGTTTTTATGAAAATTTGGATAACTAGCAAATGCAATTTATGTACTCTTGTACACTGCAGATCTCACTGCCTCTTCTAAGCTCTCTTAAAACAATTAGTGTTCCTTCTTAAAAACTACTGGGCTATAGAAAAGATGCGCATTTTATTGCGTTAAAAGAAAAAAAAATAAATCTGTGTCTACAACTTCATAGTTGTCCTGGTTTGAGAACAGAACTAATTCTGTTCAGTAATTTTGCTTTCCAGCTCAGTTCTTCTAACTGCACTTTCTGAAGTTAGCAGCCTGTTCTCACAGACAGTTTCTGCTTCTAGCAGTGATAACACCCCATGTTTAGAGTTACCACCAAGGATTGGTGTGCAGACCAAGGCCACTGCTGGATCTTGTGTACCACATTGGGGGGGGTGCAGAAAAGTGAAAGGCCGCACCTACAGGGAGGAGCAGACAGGACAGGTGACCCTAAACTGACCAATGAGGTATTCCATCCCATAGATGTCATATTCGGTTTATAGCTGAGGGATCCAAAGGGTCTCTGGGCTCTTTTTCTCCTCTCTTGGACTGCTTGGCCAGCTTTGCTTGGCTTGGCTCAGGTCCTCTTTCGGTTCCTTCCTCGGAGCACCCAAGGAGGACTCTGTCCGTTCTGCCTTC
>WUAM01000431.1:62713236-62742387 GCA_024336885.1 Actenoides hombroni | reverse complement strand
GGTGTTGTAGGACTTTAGCCAATCACCCTAGGAGATGGGTGATCACTGACCAATCGCCTTATGGGGCTAGGGTATATGAAACGGGGTTATAAATTAATAAAGGCTGGCTGCTCGCCTCTCTCTTGCTGAATTTGTGTGTTGCTGCATCTCTCCGCTCCCGGTATAAACAGCGACATTTTGGTTCCTTCCTTGGAGCACCCAAGGAGGACACTGTCCGTTCTGCCTTCGATCCCGGTCTGTGTGTTCCTGAACCCGGTACCAGAATCCAGCTCCTGAACACAGCTCCTGTCTGCTGCAGGGCCCAGTCTGAGACTCCCCCAGAGCTTGCTCCACAGCATCAGTGGTGACAGTGATGGAATTACCATCAGGGGGTTTGGGTTCGATACTGGTTTTGTATATATTTGTATATATTCATTTTTATAATTATTAATTTCCTTTTCATTAAAGCTGTTCTAGTTTCCTTTTCTAATTGCTAAGTCTGTCTCCCTTATTCTCTTTCTCTTCCCCTTTGGGGAGGGAGAGAGGTTAACAGAGAGCATCTGTTATAGGTCTAAGGGGCCGCCCTGACCCTAAACCGTGACAATAGCACATTTTACAGTAACTGTGAAGGACTATGTGACCTTCATACTAGTTGAAATGAACAGATTTCTTTTGTAGCAAGTAATTGACACTAACATACATAAAACAAACTTACTGGCTCTTTTGTTGTTCAAAACGCTGGTAAGTTTCCCACCTTATCAGTATATCAAAAGTGACAAACTTCTTTTTACCTTTATATCCCTGCTCTGTTTCCCTGAGATCAATCACAGTAATTGGTTTAAAATTTAAGTCCCACAAGCGAACACAGCCATCCCTGCCACCAGTGGCAAATCCTTCTTCACATGCATTCATGCTGAAAATTCCTGCCTGAAGAAAGAAGTTATTTTTAACAACAGACAGAGATTAGAGAGAGAGAGATTTAGAGATACCGACATGGAAAGTGAAACTCTTGTGCATGTCAGTATTATCTTCCTGTCTTCCTACCCATTACACTGTTGAAAATATCATAAACATATGCAACTAATAAAAGCTTTAAATATGAAAGTGTCAGAAACGGAAACAAACTCAAAATGAGTAGAATTCACATTCAGTGACAAACATTAAGATAAAAGAATTGTTGTAATTCTGCTTTAATCCTGATGATGATCATAGTGATGCTGCTTCTTACCCCTAGAAATAGTTTCATTTCATATCCTCTTTCCTTAGGGCCTGGTGCAACTCTCATAAGTGCTAGCAAGATTTCCACTAATCTCTATTGGGCTTGGTTCAGGGCCTTTGTTGCTATTGCTCAGCTTCTGTGCAACTAGACCAAAAATATCTGGGATTTTTTTTTTTACATCTTAAGCCAAAGATTACTTTAAAATACAAGTTTAGAAGGAAAATATAAGAAAAACAGTGATCACTTTACATCATTTGAAAATACATAATATAAGCTCTTATTTTAAAGGTGGACATAAGGAAACAAAAGCCTAACACAGTTTCTCTAATTCACTTGATACATGTTTCCTTCAGGATAACAAGCAAGCAAGAATGATATAATTATGATTAAAATAAAGATACTGTATCCACATAGCCACTATATTTTATGTAAACATGATACATTATCTAAATAGTATACACTTTTTATTCTGCCAAGCACCTACACAGCTTACTAGTCTTATTTTCAGAAGTAACTCGCATATTTCAGTTAGCAAAGCTACTTGGAAGGGCAACTTTGGTTAATAAGTGCATGAAGAGTTAAAAAAATTGGTCTATATTTATTGAAAATATTCAATATTTAGTTATGACAAAAGAAAACAGGAGAGCATTAGAGATGATGGAAAGGACAATCTCTCTCTGTAGCTCCAGTCCAAGGAAAAGGTAGAACAGTCAATAATACACATGTATCTTGTCTAATATTCTGAAACTTCAGTTTTGTAAAGAAGTAAAAGTAAAGTTCCAATAGCTTCTTTGGCTGAGGGTTGGATTTTACAGTAATGAAGCCTATCAACTCCCACAGTGAAAGCAATTTGCAAAGGAGAGACTGGCTTTTGGGGGAAATATAGCTGTAGACTTACAGAACAATTTAGGATCCAGTGTTGTGGCTTGTGAGAATTCTCAGGTACTCATGGACTATTCTCTCCTATCAAGACATCATAATGGAAATATGGACCGTTTGTTTCTCTGGCATCAGGTAACAAGGATAACATTTTTCAAGTTGAGAAAAAAAAGAAATTTCTCCGCTTTCTCAGAAAAAGCGTGTTATTACTAGAATGTCAAATGACAATCAAAACTGCAAGACTAGTGTGACAGAACTCAAATTTTTTCATGTGTCCTGTCCATCCTTAGGATACAGGCTTTTAAGACAAGCCATATTTTCAGGAGTAGTACGTGCCTAAACAGAAATGTAGTGGAATTTTTAAGTCATAAGCAGATTAGAAGGCTAACTCCCATTATCTCTAATGTCCTGAAAATCCTCTTTCTGTTTCTTTAGGAGCGTAGATATTTTTGAAAATACAACCCAAACTATTTGTTTCTCTCTGTGTGTGTCCATCTGCCTGTTTTACAGCATTAACCTTTTAGTGTCATGGAGCAAATAAAAGGCTAGAGGCGTTTTGGCTCATTTTGTACCATATACTGAATTCTGCCCAAGTTCTCACATATTTAAATCTTTTAAAGCTCTTTTTGGAATGCAATCTTGATAATAGAATTATTTTCTTTTCTCTAATTAACTCCTTCCAAAATCCATGATTTAATTAGTATTAAAAAAAGAATCAGACATTTGGTGATGTGGGAAGCTGGCTGAATGTTCTGAAGATAAGATCAAGTGGATCCAGGATTAATCTGTTTTCCATTTCACAGAACATCCTTATCTTGAAAAGGACATGCTGGTTGTCAAGGAGATTTGGCAGATGTTGTGCTTGCTCAATCTCTTGAAATGCAATGGGACATTCCGGTTTCAGTCTATGTGCCATGGGAATAGAAGATTTAGATGAAAACTAGAAAAAAGGTCCCTTATTAATGGCGACTGTAATTACCTAATAGAAGAGGCTGAGCTTAGCTACTCTTCATTTAATTGGTAGGCTCACACTTAATGGGAAAAAGACAGGGTCTTTACTTTGGTAGCTTGTCCACTCATAATTCTTCCACTAAACCTTTCCTTTTATAAACTGTCAAAATTGTTAATGCAAATCCACTTCGGAGTCTTCATGTTTCTCTTAAAGACAATTTCAGGCTGAAGGATTAACAGAATTTGATTCTTCATGGTCAGTAGCCTTCTAGCAGTAACGAGAAGCAAACAACTGCATTGACTTTGATTGAATTGAATAATGTGAGCAACAAAGACTAATTGTGATCCTGAAGCAAAACAAAAGGTGTAGATCGAAGACTTCCATCTTAAAAGTTAAAAAGTTTGACATATGGACTGCATTCTTCTGTTACAAATTTTTCATTACACTTCCCAATGAACAGGAAAATTCTGGAAAAAAATTCTCAAATTGATCACCAGTTTTCTCGGCGTGCAGAATATTTCCTATTTTTCCAATATAACCACCTGGTATCATATCTGTGTTCCCTCAAATCTGAAAATAAAAGTCGAATGTGAGCAAACAAAGAAACAAGTGCCCAGATCTACCAGAAATGATAGGTGAAAACTGGAGAACTTGACAAAGATGGTCTCTACTGCATTAATATTTTGTCACTGCTTGTATCCAAGAAGCTTCCAACAGTGAAGTAGTCCCAGGTTTTCCATTGCTGCTAGAGCTATCTTGCCTCCATTGGCTAAAAATCAAGTGTTAATTTATCTAAATGTAGTTGTTTATATAAAATCCACCACACCAAATCTTACTATGCAATTCCTAGACCACATGACTGCAGTTAGCTATAATTAGGACCAAGCTTGAAAGTTCATATGGAAACCTCAGAAGCAACTGACTACTACTGAGCAATATGGAGAACACCGACATTACACCAGTTCAGTAAGAACTCCAGTGCCTCCTTTTTACTCCTAGATACAATTCAGGACACAAATGCTAACATGTAAAGCAATGCATATGTTGAGCACTTATTCTAAGATATTGTCTCTCCCAATATATATGGCACAGCAAGGAAATGGGTTCCAAACATTTAAGGTTGGTGTCAGTAGGTTTACAGTGGAGAGCCACTACTGTGAAATTTAATCTTTCTAACAGATGACCCATAAAATAGTTTAAAAATGGACATATTACTATAAAAAAGTAAAATAGTTGCCTATATCTGCTTCTTACTGGCTGAAGTAAAGGGGCAGTTACCTTTGAAATCCATGACTGATCTAAGCAGTTGGAGAAAAACACTGCATGACAATGTTTTGGTACATGATACCAGCTTAAAACCATTCCTTTAAGTTCATTATATTGTTTCCATCTATATTTAATTAGTATTCAACCAACTGACATAGGCGTGCAATAGTTTTAACAGAGTGCCTGTTACTTAACCTCAAGTCTGTTATTTAACCTCAGTTTCTGACATCAATCCACACAACTTTAATGTGTACCTTCGAAAGACTATCTCAAAATAAATTATTCAGCTGCTGAGAAAGCATCTTATGTACATTTACCATGCAAGGCAAAGGCATAGCACACAAGAATCTTTAAAACATACCGTGTTTTTAAATAAGCATACTATTTTAGGATATATATACATAAGATGTTACTTAGGTATTAATAGCCATGAACTACCTTGAATTTAGAATATATATGATAAAAGAAATGGAAGAATCTGTAGTCTGCTCTTTGCACTGGTACAAAAATAAAACATCTAAATTTTTTTTTTAGTCATGGTGAATATTAATTTTCCAGAATTGGATGCACTGCCTACAAATAACCTCCTGAAGTACTCCAGTGCCAAGTACTTACATGTGCTTTCATGTTGCTCTGTTCTCTTTCACCCTTTTAAAACTTTATTAGTACTATTATTTAGGAGAGATTGGCAAAACTAGAATATGAGTTTCCCATTGTTATAACAGTGTTCCCTGCACATAAACTCTGTGCCTTTATTCTTAACCCCTGCTCATTTCCATCTTTTCCTACTTTTCATTCCCACATCTACATGAGTGAAGTCTCCAGTCCTCTTCTAATGACTTCTGCAGTCATTCCATCTTATTTTCTTTCAGCTTTTTTGTTTCTGCTCAGATAGGAATGTGCCGGTAACTCTTCTTCCTCTGTCTACAGTTCTTAGCATTGCTGTGACAGAAAACAGATAATTTGTCTTAACTGTGAGTTCTTAATTTGCTTGCTAGTGTTAAAGTCACTACCCATTTCCTTGGTGGTTTATGCTGGGAAAGCATGGTTTATTTTTCATATTTATTACTCTTAAAATGAAAAAAATGTCTTTTCAGTTAGGGTAACTGTAACAAAAACAGCCAGCCTTTCAAAAGAACCCATTTTCTATATTAATGCAGACAACTGCCAGATGGATGGTATATCCTCACATCACTAACATGCTTTAGAAAATATCTTCCAGCATCTCAGATCCCTCCTGTTTATGCTGCAAGAAAGGAATACATGCAATATTTATGCAAATAATGAGACACGCTTTCCTTTAATAAATTTTCACTTTAATTCAAGCCTGTTGAGGAGTAGTGATGCGGTGTGATAAACAGGCATGCAGGGATGACAATTCCAACACTAACACACCAAAGAGAAATTTACATCAATTCCCTACTATGCACATGGTGTGCTTTTAACACATACGCTCATCACAAATGTTATCATTTACACTTGTGTTTTCTTTTAAAAGCATGGACAAGAAGGACACAATTTATAAAATTAAGTATAAAGTAATTGTAAAATATGATGGTAATAGTTTAGTGTGGCTGAAGAAGCACTCTTATATCAAGCTGCTGTATTTTGTCCTTACAATAGCCTGACAATTTTACCATTTAAGGTAATATTTTATTGAAAAACAAGGTTTCATTTTGTTGGAAAGTAATCTTCCACAGGAGATTTTATTGTGGGGTTTTTTTCCCCCGAAACTGGTGAGATTTATAGTGACTCTAATCTCATGTGAAAATGAATTCCAAAGCCATGGACTAGCGCCCCTACTCAATTTCCAGTACTGCAAAGTACAATTCCATTGATCCTTAAGGCCAGAACCAAAAATAGAAGGCTAGATGAGACCTATTCCAAGGTCACCTGAGCTCTGTCCACTGATACTACTGCAGATAAGGAGCAGAGCACTTCAAATTTGATCCTGTGATCAGCAAAGAACCAACGCAGCACATAAGATAATGGAGCAACAACCTCTCATCATCCTGTATTTATCAGATGGATCATTTCAGACTGAAACAGCTGAAAAACATTGCATTATTCTGAGAAATGAACTGCTGCAATTCCTAAATACTCCAAGTGACAAATAAGTGAACAGGTGTCTCCTGCAGCACTGAACAGGATGGGATATTTTCCTGATCAAGTTTTGGGTAGGAGACAAAATGCACTCTTTCCTCTGGGAATCCAGGACTGTATATGCAATATAAGCATCTTTAAAATTTCATTTTACTAACTTGAACATCAAAAAGTAAATGTCCACATCACCTTAGGAAAATGTAGACTAGAACAGAACAGGACTGAACACTAAATATGAACACTAAACACTAAAATCAGATCTGAAGGTACAGAGTAAGAATGAGGAAATATTTGAAGGCTAAAATATCCTCTCATAGTTCTTGCTTTATAATTTGGGCTTTCTTGAATACGTTTAATATTTCTATGGATGCATACAGGAGGGTATGCATGTATATATTGACTACTAAGTCCTCTATCAATGATAATGGGACACAATATATAAATAGACACCTAAATGTACGTCTCAATCTAGCATTCACTTTATACTTTAACATTCCTTTTATATTGTAACAGTGATCACAGAAAAAGAGGGGGGAAAAAAAAACCAAGGCATATTAGACATACTGAGTCTCTATTATTGCAAATGTTTAGGAAAAGACCAGGTGATCTTGCACTGCCCTTTCCAACACTCCAGAAATCAATTTAACATTTTGTATTAATTTAAAGAGACATACTTACAGCATGTGCTCCCTGTATTGTCCGTACAAGGTTGATTCCCTTCCATACATATATATCTCCATTCAGTGCGCCAGAATATGTCACTTCATCCCTTGCACAGGCTAGGCACAATATAGTTTGGAGATCACCGGTTTTGCCAAAAACACCACGTTTGGGTGTCAGTGAATTGCCACACAAGGTCCAGAACTGCAAGAAAGTGATTTCGAAAGGTAGGTATTTTGCTAATAGAATTTCATATTTACATCTGAAAGTCAAATACCTTATCTCCAAAAGACATCATCCTCCATACCCTTTTCCCTGCTTTATTTCTGCAGTTGGTTAACCACTTCTTATGTTTTTAGCCAACTTTATCTTTCCATAGAATCAGCATAGCAGAAGTTTCGGGTTATCAGTAGTAAATCAAACTGAAATTCTTTCAAATTATAATTCGTGAGTCACTTGTATTTTCAGTCATTTCTGAAAAGGGTTTCCTAATAGAATTACCTGATCTTTCTTTGATGTAAGACTTTGACAATGCTGCATTTGTACTTTATGTTACTTCACTCATCTAAAGATGCATTCTAAGCAGGGAAATTTCTCATAAGGTTGTCAACTGCTCTGTGAAAGCAGCTGGTTTTATTACAGACTTACCATTTCTCATCGGAACCACTGCTCATGCAAAGCAGCCACCTAAGGCAGACATTTTTGTGAACTTTATAATAAACCATTAGCATGTGATTACAGCAATCATATGAGAGTGAATTTCCTACCAGATGATCCAACGTGTACTAATGACTCCTAAACTAAAGTCATGCAAAGTCTCTTGTCAGAGAGCAATACTTGCCACCAGTTTCTGAGATCTCTGCGGACAAGCAGCACTTGCATACTCCCTGCAGACCCTCCTGGCCAAACATTTAAATGTGCCCTGCAAAGTCAACAAGCTGCTAAAGTAGAGCCCAGTGCAAAATGTGAAAGTATTTATTTCATCACTGCTGACAGGTTACTCTTACACTGTCTCAGCATGTTCCATGTATACATTTATGAAACTATTTCACAGCAACTCTCTGTTACCAATAATCTATCCAGAATCTTGCCTGATCCAAATGCCTGTAAATCCCTAGGATTCAAATTTTAGTTAATGTTTTCTTAAAGGAAATGCCAATTATTTTTAAAATGTTACTGTTATGTTAAAAGGCTCCATAGAGCCTTAACAGTGGTTCAGACAATTTTTTGCTTATCTAAATAGGTATGTTTTGACAATATAAAGCCACCTTAAATACAATAAATCACTGCTGGCAAATATTAGCTCACTATTAGCATAACAGTCCTTTTAGATCTTGAAATAGAAACAATTATCATTACTAAACAAGCTCATGGAAATCTGTAAATGACATGCTAAACACTATGCTAGATCAAAGATGTATGCAATCTAGACAACATAGAACACTTTTTCCAATAAACCATTAACACATATTAATCTGAAAGCTGACTGTATAAAAAGCAACACACATTTCCCACCATAGGAACCCACACATAAGAGCAATACAGAATTTTCAAGCTGCCATCTACTGCTGTTCTGTGGTAACACAGAAGACAGTGCATAGGAGAAGGCAGTAACTTTAGGAAAGATATTTGATGGCAATCAAGCATTGATAATACTGCTGACAGAGTTAAAACTGAAAAAGAAGCTGTTTCTGCCTGGCAGTTGGTACATGGATCAAACAAAATGAAACACTCTGCTTGAAAAAGACATGAACTGTCCAAAGTATAAATCCTGTATCAGGTACAGAGTACTCAAAATGACAAAGGTAGGAATAACAGCAGGGAAAGGGAAAACAGAAAGCAGAAAAAAAGGAAAAGGAATTAAAAGAAAGATCAAGCATTTTCCTTTCTCTTTCCACTGTATCCCCATACTCTCTCAAATTGTAAGAAATGGGGTTTTTAAGTCATTTCACTTCTGTAACAATTCATTGACTGCTCAAGAATCAGAAACTTGAGTATCTGGATGCATCTTAAACATGTGCATCCTGTCTTATGCTACTTTGGATTTCAAAGAGCATGTTTTAGACAACCTAAATTTAAGTTTTATTAAGATCATTACATATGCTGCTACTGACAACTGTTTTATTCCTTCTGTCAGGGCAGCAACTGTATTGAGCAGAGATGGTCTGCTTTCCACTATATGTATCTTATAAAATGTCTGGTGTAGTCAGGTGTGATCCATGATTGCAGTTACCTAGAAGTAGCATTATTTTTACAAAGGACCTTTGCGATTATAATTAAATATTCCTTTTAGATTCTATTTTATATGTTTCATAGAGTATAAGCTACTGCAGCTTAAATATTTTATGAACTAAGATTTATTTCATTACCTTGATGTGTTTTACGCCACAGCTGACAAGCTTGTTTGGCTGGTACAAATCCCAAGAAATATCAAATATCTGCATAAAAAAAACCCCAACAAAACACCAAGGATATCAGCAGAGATGGTCTTTCTAGCATGGAACAGTCAAAACAGTAAAAACTTGTAGCAAATTAACAGGCAGTCTGAAATGCCTAAAATGAAACTATTGGAATAACATTTTTACCCCCTCATTCAATACTGAAATTGCAACGCATAGCTCATATTAGTTCTGTTTGCTTTTTTTTCCCTAGAGTAATTATAACACATAACAAGACAACATTAAGGTTCATTTACAGACTAGAAAAATTTAAGCAATTACTTGCATTTTGATTTCCCATATGGGGATTAGGGTCTAGGAAGTGCATTAATTTTGCACCTCCCTTACGTGCTTACAGTCTCAACAAACCATACACAAATGAATAGGGAGTTAGGCATTTAATTTTAGAATAAATGTATGTTTCTTAAATATCTTCACACATCTTAATACACATCCAAGCTTTATGCAAATTCAGTTTCTAAAACATTAAACATTTTTCATTCCGACTTAGCTCCTATATGTATACAAAGCCATGGCTTAGTAAACGAAAATTATATTGTCACTCAAATACTTTAGTTATACTTACTCTATCTGTATGACCAGGAGCCACTGATAACAATTTTCCTTTTCTCCAGTCCCATACACAGACTGTGTTTTTCGAATCCAAACCAACAGAGACCAAACGCTAAAAAAGCCCAAATTAAATAAATAAAAATAATTTTTATATTAATGAAAGATAGAGTCATCACTTGGAATTATAGCAATTTCTTAGCATATTTGAGTTAGAAGCAATAGCTACATTTTGAGATAGAAGAAAAATAATGAAACAACATCTTCTGCCAAAGCATCCATAGATGCATGACTTCAGATGCGACATAATGCTCATAAAGTTGAAAGATGTTTTGGATAACAAGGTATTGCTGATTTACAATGTTTAATATATACATAGCACACATAGCAAGCAGCAATCAGGAGACATTTGCAAAAAGGAATAATCTCACTGAAGTTAATGAAACTACATGTGTTTACTTTTAACCACATATAATTTGCGTAATTTAAGTATTTATTTTACAAATTCAGGAGATACAAAGAAAAAAATATTTTCTTTAGTCCTCTTGGAAAGAAGCAAAAGGTTAAAAACAGTTGAAAGTTTTAAGAGCCTTTTGCTTGATTCTTCAAAACATGTATGAATAACTATTCCTTTCTGAATCCAACAAGACCCTGAACACACAAATTTCACCAAATCTTTAGTATTCAGAAAAAGTCTGAAGCCAGTTAAACTGCATAACCAGGAATGACAAAAAGATTGTTCCAGGAAAATATAGAAAAATAAAAGGTTGAGCTCTTCCTATGCTCTGCAGGCTGTCTTCAATTGTGAAGACTGCATGCTATTCTGCACAGATTTCTTAACACAAAGCATTGACCTTAACAGCCAACATCCCACTGTTACTGTATCTGTTAACAGTCAAAATATTAATTTTCCTATAAAAATTCTCAGCAGAAAGATAAACAATATTAAGGATCGGATAAAAAGAAACCAAGTGATTTTGAGTTTTACTTTTAAAGAAAATTAACTCTTTCTGGGCAGTTTATGCATGAATTGTGAAATGTTAATCTTGATAAATGAAAGCTTTGCAAATCTTTAGGACTTTTCCCCCCCCCCCCCCCACTGTTCAGCAGTTAATACCTACATTCATTAAAGATAAATTTTGTTTCAACTTCTACGTAGATTACCAAAGAGAGTTTGCAAAAGCAAAAGTAAACCCCAAAATAATTCTTTCCCAAAGACTGAAAGCTATTCTGAATAGCATCATTTTTTACTGTCTGAAAAGCTCCAATATTATAAGAACTAAAATAAGCAAGTTAAATACAATTGCTATCCATGCTCCCTATTTATTAATGCCACCTTCAATCTTTCAGATACTGCCATGTCCAACCACTCTATTCTATCTTTGAAAAGATTCTCGGAAGGAACATCAGTTTCAATTCCAGCTACACTTCAAAGCACTTAACTCCAGTCTTACTGCACACTGAGAGGTGTAAGTGCAGGCTAGTTTTACAACTGCTGCATACTCATCACAAAAAATTTGGGTGATGCCTTTCCAGACATAAACTGATACACTGACTTCTCAAAAAGGAAGATCAAATAATGTTCTCAGTTCTCCTAAGAACTAGAAAATCTTGTTACCAAGCAGCACAGCCCTACAGAAGAGGAAGAGGAAGAGGACTGTGAGCTTTGGGAATAATCTACCATAAAGCAAGCTGAACCTCTCTCAACACTAGGGAGAATGGACAGTAACCCTGCACCAATTCCCCAAGACA
Organism: Actenoides hombroni; assembly: GCA_024336885.1. Classification (NCBI taxonomy): domain Eukaryota; kingdom Metazoa; phylum Chordata; class Aves; order Coraciiformes; family Alcedinidae; genus Actenoides; species Actenoides hombroni. The sequence continues at coordinate 62,730,569 of WUAM01000431.1, read as the reverse complement.
ATTAAAAAACCATAATAAATACAGAATAATGTCTTACTGGGCTAGCCAGATCAGTTGGGGGGGTGGGGGAGGGTGTGAAGGGAAGAGTGCGTATGTGGCACGGACCAACATAAAGTATATAAACTGAACAACTAATAAACTTTGAAGAGGGCAATGGGCTTGACCTCACTTCAGTCCACATATTCCTTCCTGGTGACTGGAAATGCCAGTATCATGGCAGTAAACACATAGAGACCAGTAATATGAACAACAGTTTCTCATGATTCATCTGTATATTGCAGTTGCTTATGTTGTGATATGAATATATTGCTGTATCACTTTACTAAGTCAAAAGCCCATATAATGCCAAATATATCAAATAAGTATGTTTAATATCAAACATTAAATTGTCAGAAATAACATCATCAGGCACTCTGAAAATTTGGATTTAAAAGGATAGGCATGATGTAGACACACATTTTGCAGATCTTTCTGAACTGGATTTGTGTTTTACTGTATTTCTGTATGGAGACAGTTCTGGAGACGCAGATCTTGAAAAACCTGTATTCAGCTTTACTTTGTGACCACAACATTCTAACAAAAGCAATGAAAAATATGATCACAGAGAAATGCTGATAAAAGCAGACAACCTAAATTCTGACCATTTATGGCTTTAAACATAAGTATCAATACTGGGTACTCCTAGAACAAATGGCAGATCTACATTCAAATCTCTCCAATACACATAGGGGATGCATAACTGCATTCTGAAAAAGACAGAAGAGAGACTTCAATACCAGTTAGATACATTTTGAGCTTAAATTATTAAGTCTGTTCAAGTGAGGAAGTGACACAAGTTTACACAGACAAGAACAAGGTAGAGAAAAGATACAGCTGTCAAGTAGAAATGATGTTCTAGAAAGAAGCTGACTCTAGAAGTTGACTCCCTAAATAATGAGAAACCTAAATGATAAAATCTGCAGGTCATTTCAACAAACTGAAAATCTCTCTACAACAACTGCAGCATATTTTAACAGAAACAAGTTACAGCTGGGCTTTCCTTTGTGTTCAACAAAGCTCCATTTGATACTGTCTTAAGGATAGCAACTGGTGTCTAAACACATCCTCATTTGAGAAAGCATTAGTAAGTAACAGATACTGACCTTTTTAGCAAACAAAAGAAATTGAGAATATAGCTAAATCTGAATATCACACTGAAAGACTAAGCAGGAGGGGGAGAAGTGTTGCCTAAGATCAGGAGAGCACAACCGCAGAAAGGACTTTCATGGCTAATACCTCTTCAGCTGCTACCTAGTGTGCCTTTTCCATTTTTAACGCATCCATCAAGAAAAGCCTCTTTACTAACAGTAGGAAGTGTGCCTGGTAAAAATTATCTCCCTTATAAGTAGCAGCTGTGAGAAACTTCACTACTCAGAGAATGTCTTAAAGTAACAAAATTATAATCCAATAAAACCTCTTTCTTTGCTCTTAGATCCAGGATATAAGAGTCTGAACAAAGAATCAAACGTAGAGAGCCACCAAAATACGCAGAACGCATGACAGAGAAGGGGATACCTCCTGAAGGCATTCAGAGCCTAAGATGAGTAACCCAATGGCACCATTATCATTTTGTGCACAGGACACACCCCTGCACAGAGAAGGTCCACTATTTCCAACCTTTTGGTGTAACCCTGAACTGCAGCCCACAGACCACAAGAATCTCCCTACCACTTCATTCAAAACTCTTTTGAAGTTATACTTTCATTGCCAAATGTGTATATTCTTCCACTCACAAACAATGCCAACTTTTTTCCTCAATTTGAGAATAAGCAGAGAAAACCTGGGTCAATACACTGCCTTAGAAAAAGAGAAAGTCAGATTACAAAATTTCTGACAGATAAACAATTTATTTAGATGTTTGAAAAAATAATATTAATTACATACCTGACCATCTAAATCAAAAGCCAAGCAAGCTATACCATGTGTGTGAACATCTTTCAGAACAGATACAGTTTGCACAGTGTATGAGTCCCACACGCAGATGTACGGTTCTTTTCCAACTTGACCTGTTGCCACCAACACACGTTCAGGATGCAAAGCAAGGCTGCCAAAAAAAAAAGATATAAAATATTTTTGCATGAAACTTCTGTATTTGCCTTGTTGGTTGCATTAATATTTTTCCTTACAAATGTTTTTACAGTATTTTTCCATTGATAGTAGATATTAAGAAGTCACTTTGTATCACAAATTCCACAATAGCTGTAAAATTCCCTTAATACTGTACAGGCCTCCACCACCTTTCTTGAATTTCAACCTTCAAACCTTCTCCAATTAAACTAATTGCAAAATAGTCATTAATCCTATGTTCCAAAAATACAGAGTTTTCAAATCAGATCAGATTTTTTTGCATTAAAAAGTAGCTATTTTCCCTTTCTTTCTGTTTCTTAACATTTAAAACCACAACGGATGGCAAATAAAAACCGGTGGGAATAGTTGATTTTTAATAATTAACAACTTTTCACATTTCAAACACTGCAGAGATTTTTGGTTTAGTTTGTATTTCAGCGTCTCTCAAAGTCTACAGAGGATCATCACAACTGTTTGGTCAAATCTGTGACCAAGCTAGAAAGCAAGATAGGTTTTTTTTTATTCAAGCAAGCTGCAAAGAAGGACATGAGGTCTGAAAATTCATATTTCATAATACATAGAATATATTCTTACTTAATTTTATTAGAAACCCAAACAAGCTACTGGATGACATTCTACACAGCCTAGGATTGGCAGTCCAAAATTATGTGAGAAATACCACATGTAAGTCAGTAAGATAAAACTTCAAAAGTTGACCATTTAATTAGGCTAAAAGATTTCCTCCCCCTAACTAATCACAGAATAATGATCTTGAGAGACTGGTAGATAGAACAACTAATGACATATACTGAATGTATTTATCTTCACAGCATCACTTGGAAAGGAGAAACATTGAGCACTTGGCAATGGTAAGATGATCTTACATCTGTACACAGATTTTGTTAAATTAAGTTCAAAGGGTGGAAACAAGGAAAGTCTATTAAACACAGAAGAAATAATCAGGATAAAGCTAATCAGAAAGTTAGCAGAGAAAAAAAAGATCTAACTCAAAAGACGTATACATTTTCTATATACAAAAAGAGGAAGAGAAAACCATGTTATAAATTGCTTAATATTTCATGAAGTCATACTACATTACACCATCCACTTTTATTTTTTTCTATTTTAATATAGCATTTCAGTTAGTTGACATTGCTTGACAAATTCCACATGCACAACTCTGAGAATCTTTAACTCCAAAGATTCCCCCTTTTTTTTTTTTCTTTTGACAGAGCAACTTCATAATTAAAAAATAATGCAAAAAGGAGCTGGCAGGCAAAACCTATCACATTTCACTTCAGCCCTGCCACCTAATCCTGACCAACACCTGCACATCTCCCAGAGCGCACACAGGCAGATGGTGTACGCATGGGGAAAGAGGAAAAGCATCCAGAGGAACAGAAAATACTGCATTTGAAATGATCTCATTTTTACGGCGACACCACAGAGAGCAAGCGAGCTATAAGGCCATACGGACAAGAAAGAAATTCGAGAAAGGAAGTTAAAAGAAATACAAAACAAGCTACTGGAACTAGAAGAAAAAGTAAAAACACAGCAGTCTTATGACTGATTCACCTCTTCAATCCCATACTTAGCTCTGCTACTAGTGCATTCTGCAGTTTCAAGAAAGTGAAAACCACCCCACAACTGTGACTTTGAAAAACACTCAGGCACCACCCTGGACACACCCATACTCAAAAAGCATCTCCAGAACACACCTTACAAAACACTTTCCAGCAACCAAAAATTAGCTTAACATGTTTTTAACTGAAGACCAGAAGTAACAAACACAGTGCATCAGAGATGGTGAAGGCACTATGAAGGGCCAGGAAAACACTGTCCTAGCCCAACTGTGCCAACTTATTCCACTCAAAGCATAGTAGGTTAATGTAGAGAATGTTTCCTCTCTTTCTAAGTAATAAATGACAAATAATAACTAATAGCAATATCATACTATTAATTATTGCTATATCAGTGTGTGTGTATATATATATATATGGCTTAAACAACTGAGCTCAAAATCTGCCTTGATATTGGATAATTCAGCACAAATGAAGATGCTAAGTCTGTATTTTAATCCCATCAGACAACACTGGAGAATTACCGATGTCCTTCCTCTATCATTTCGGTCTCTATGGTAAATTGCTAACAACCATTCTGGACAGTCACTGGAAGTAGAAGAAAATAAATATGCAATAAATATTTTTAAACAGCAAGTTGTTGTTTTTTTAAATGCCCATATGCAGGTATTTCAGGGTAACCAAACAGCAGAGCTATTGGCAGTGGGTAAAGAAGCACTTACCTGAAAAGACCTTCCGTCACCATTTCTTTCAGACCAAAGAGACAAGGACAGGTTAAAGTACTACGACTTACAAGTACAGTATCTTATTATGGGGACAGATGGAAAAGGGAAGCATGGAAAGAGCTAAGGACTGCTATTTCTACTACCAACACTAAGAGAAGGAACTGCCACACTTACTTATTTACATGATTTTCATAGGAACCATGAATGACAAGACAATGATTTTCCTTAGTATTCAAGTCTTGGCTATTATTATACCTATGGAGCAACATGTAGAATTCCAGGTTTGAAATTTTCAGTCCTGATCAAAACTCCAGGATTAGACTCCAGTTTTAAGTAATATGGAGACCCTTTTCGGTTCCTTCATTGGACTTACAAGCATGGCAATTAATACAAAATTATAGTATCTTGATCTAACCTCTAAAGTAAAAAGCATTGCTATAACTCACCTATTGAAGAACTTTCACTACTAAACCAGCCCTGAGCAATGCACTGTAAATGCATTCTTAGTATAGAAAGAAAAAATATAACTAGAACGGGTGCCCGGAAATGGATAACAATAAAGATTTGCTATACAGGACTACACTGACTCATGGGCATGAAGCAATTAACAGACTCAAACAATGAGTGTGAGTTGACTCTGGATACCTCAGTTATGATCTCCAAGACACCTCTACAGAGGTGTTAACAGTGTACAACTTTTGGGATGGTATTTGAAGTAGTTGCTTATTACCCAACCAGTCAGTCCCTGAGGACAGGCAGAAAAGCGTGAGTGTAGCTCAGCTCTTGACAGCTTCCAAACCCATTGGTGTGGGCTCTGTGGACTTAAGTACACTCACCCTCTCACACTGATTTTCTTGCACTTTTTCTCCTAGGGACAAGAAGGAGGCTCTTTAGTGAAATGAGAAGCTCTGTACTCAGAAGGAAAGAACTCGTATTCCTTTTACTGCCCTGGCAATAAAAGCTGGGATGACCTATCCAGGTTAGAATGATGAAACTGTGCCTGCATCTAGCCCACACAGCTAGACTGTAAACTTGTGCCTGATTTCTTTCCTCTTCCTTGAAGGATGACTAAGCTGATGAATGAGATATCAGTGCTTGCCCAAAAAAGGAAACAAATATTCCTAACAAGATCTTCAGGCCTTCTTGATTGCCTCTGGTCTTTCTGATTTGGGCTTTTCAAGAACAGATGTTAGATCTAACACAGTGTCTCTGAAGAGGCAGATGCCCAAAAGGCAAATGTGGCCATGAAACAAAGTAGGAATTAGTCTAAAACTACTACGTCAAATTAAGTTTGAAATTGGCTATAAAATCTGATAGTTCTCAGAAGAGTTGAGAAGCAGAAAATTTGAAACCTCTGCCTGTCACTATTGCAACAAAACCAAATAGCCTGTTTGTAAAGAACTGAGATTTCTAGTGGTATCTCTGACTGACAGGTCTTTTTCCAGATGGATATTCAAAGCAGGATGAAATACAGTATTCGTTTTGATAGTATTATGAAAAGGGGTATGTTTCTCAATTTACTGCATTCAAGCTGCTCTTTTATACTTCATATAGAAAAGGTTCTTTTTCCCTTTTAGAGCAGCATGTAAACATTCCCACTATTTTGACCAGATCCATGCACTGTACAATACCTATGCTAGATTAATGATACTAAATATTAATGGCAGACAATGAAAGAAAAACATTATAAAAACTGTCCATACTGTGTGTTTGGGATATAATCAGAGATGTGGACTGGACTCCAATTTGCATGAGGTTTGTAGTGACAGGGGATCCTGAAGGAGAACAGTCTATAATAAACTACATTATTACAAAAGAAATTAATTTTTTTTAATTAATCTTTAATTGGTTTGTGCTGAGTATTCACAGGCATTTATTAATACAGACAAGCTGCAGACAAGGATACAGTATTAAAGATGATGTTTCCTTAGCAACAATATTGGATGAAAATCCAAGAATATATTCATGTGACTACTCTGAGCTTCGTAAAACTAGGGCACCAGTAAAAATGCACAAAAGAATACTGCAGCAAAATAACACCATCTCAGATATCTATTAATTAAGAGTTAATTTAAAGTGTGAAATTGTTTCTATGAGTAAACACAGAAAAATATCGTCATTGTATGTTTATACACATTTTACATGTAGTTGTGGGTATTTTCTTATTTGCTGCCATTTATCCCTATTTGCCTAGAAAGAAAGACAGAAAAACTAGAAACTATTTCTGTCATACAGTTGAAGTTATTAAAGCAGAAAGACCTGTAATCAGCAAACACCTCTCTTCAAAGTTTAAATAGATCAAGTCAGAGAACACTTTGTTCGCACAGGCAAAACAAAGAAGTACTCATCATGAAGCATCACTACTGGGTCTTCCATATAATTATTGTCATAGCACCAATAATGTCAAAAACAGCTTTCTAGATTCCTTAAATTGCACAAGCATCCAACTTCAAAGTAAGAGAATCTGAAGAGGAGACAGGCAGAGTGAACTAAAACTGTACACTGATTATTCCCAGCTGTAGTTTATCTCATTATCATTCCATAATCTCCCCTCTCAGATGTGAATGTTTTTAGATTAACAAGAAATATTTATAAGCAACCTAGAGAATCAAAAAAATTGCTTTAGGCTCCTATCTCTTCCAAAAGTCAGCAGAAAGGGGAAAGAAAAAGAAAAGAAAAAAAAACCAGATGAACTTCAAAGAGATGGAAAGAGTTAAGAGAGTGAGTACAGTAACACTGACAGGAAGTTCCCAACTCATCAGATATGAAAACTGAGAGAAACGATTCTGGGAACTATATGCCACTTTACACAGATGTCCATTTTTGTCTTGCATAGTCACATCTTCCACTGCTGAAGAAGGGATTGACTTAAGATTTCTAGTAAAAGTTACCATCTCTAGAAAAGCTTAAAAATAAAGATGCTCCCCTTCTTTTCAAATATGAAAGATTTTGCCAGTGCCAGAAGGAGAACTCATGCTTTGATTGTGCTCTTTTTTTCCATATTCTACATGATCATGACATGTTCATCAGCAGGTTTTCGCTGAGAAAAGTTTTTTTTCTAACATGCCCCTTGAAAAAGAAGGTAGCAAAATTACTGGTATTGTCCTAGCAAAAAAAACTTCTCACACAAGAGTCAGATATATCATATACTCCAAAAATATTTGGAGATGCATTTGCTAAGACAATGTCCTATTATCTTTTACTAGCTATTCATATGCAAGAAGTAATTATTACTATAATAAGTACTTTGCTTAAGGTACAAAACTTTGTTTCTAAATCTTTTACTATCACGGTAAAAGCCTTCTCCAGAAGAGATTTACAACAGTTCTTAACTACTAGATTAATCTGCCTTCTATTAAATTTGAAATTTATACAAGATCTTCTAGTCTTACATAGAAAAAAAAATTAAAAAGAAATCACAGACTGTACAATCTTCTTCCACATTTCTGAACAAGTATATTACACAGCAATTCAGTCTTCTCACCTATGGGACATATTATGAAAAACTTACCTGAATATGTGAGAACTTATCTCAATATTCAAGACTGGAGTCACAGAATAATTAGCAACAACTTTAGAAAGGCTTTTCTTGTATATAGAAATGTCACCCTAACAAAATTAGCAGTTGGCTTAAAACTAGGAATGGTGGGAAGAAGGTAGTGGCAGAGCTGCTAGTGAAATACATGGAGATAAGCACAATATTCTGTGCTTCAATGGACTGCATTTCATTACCAGTCAAAGAAGGTTTAGAGCAGACGAGCACTAAGGCAACATATATCTTGCCAACCCTGGAGACTGCAGATATAGTAGATTCCTTCCAAAGCTCCTGAGAACACCAGGCCTACAGGTGTTCTGTAGGTATTAGTCAGAGGTGTTTTCCTACAGAAAATGAAAGCCAATGACTTCTATAATACTTGCCTCAAACTTACCATCCCAGCATCTAACTTATTTCAAGGGATGTACATTTTTCAAAAAGCTTACAATGCTTATGTTAGTAATTACAGTAAAATAACTTTTTGATATGTCAGACAGAACTAGCACATTATGCTTTTCAATCTAAAACACCTTGGGGGGGAACACAACAAATAAACCAACTCTTAAATAATTAACATTTAAACATGAAGTTTATTTATGTCTTAGCTGAAACTTTAAATTTTGAATTAAAAAGCAAACAAACATGACTTCAGTCAAACCCTTCAAAAGAATTATTTTATTCAAACATGCTAAGCTACTGCCTATCACTATCATAACAACACTGCAAACACAATATAAAGGCAACTTCATAATGCTGCTAAAAAAATCGGCCAGGAACGTGATCTACCTTCCTACCTATATCAAAACCATCAAAAACAGAGGTTAGCAGAAACATAATTGCTTTTCCTGCAATTTGGAAAAGCTACAAGATTAGGGCAGACTTCAAGATTTCTGAAAAAAATCCTTTATAATTTTCAATGGTCAAACATTATTAAGCCTTTGCTTATAGTTCCTGTTCTTCTCTGATGCTGTCCCAGAGCCTCATGTTGTCACATCAGTTCTGAGAAAAAAGGCCAACTACCAATACAAGAAAGGCATCTTTTCTACAGCACTAAGATGTGTTTAAGTATTTACCTGATCCAATGATGCTTGTGAGTGTTGAAAGACTCTGATCAGCAGCTGATGTGACTGGTGGCTATGAAAAGCATGATGCAACAAGGCAAGTTCAAGAGCCTGTAGCTCCGACCTGTGTTAATCTACTTTAATCAACTTCTAGTATGGTTTAAGTGTCTAATCATGGTTGGATTTTTTTTTTGTATTTCTAGTCATGTAATTTGAATTAGGAAAAATAAAGTTTTAATGGTACGCAGGCATATTAAACAAAAAGCACACTAGTCCCATTTCAAAATTGAATCCAGGAAATACTTGTATTCCTAAAATATTTTCATTTTATCAAACCAGATCCAAAGGATATTTTAAAAGGACCACATGCAAAGCTCTTGATAAATAAAAGAACTGCAATGAAGACACGACAATAAATCCTTCAAAGAACATCTTACAGCCTGTTGCAATACATGTCCCAGCACAACTCTAGAACTACCCAGAAAACTTGAGGTTTACTTCAAGGAAAAAGCAGATCATTCTCTTTACTTCTGATCTGTTTAAGATCCAACTTTTACACATTTGACAATTTGAGATCACTTAACATGAAAAGCTGGACAGAGCTTAACCAGGACTTTGTCCTGTGAACCACGGCACAAAATGAAATGGTCAGCAGAATAATTATCTCATTTCTCCCAGCAGTTATTTCTGATGTAAGAAATGCCTTTTTGACTGACAGACAAAAAAAGATACTTGAGCTAGAAGCTCATAGGCAGACTGATTAATTTAATTATGATATAATTTAGGTCCTATTAAGTACTGAGGTCTTTAATGGAGGGAAATAAACTGATTATGCCCTTAAAGATCATCTGACGAGACTCAGTAAGAATAGATGGATTCACCTTTACTATAAACAAAAACATGGCACCATATAAGCCTAACAGTAAGATGAGAAGACCTGACTTTTAAGTTGCTTATCTAAACTTGCTGGGGAAAAAAACCAAATCACAAACAACAGACAATTAGTCCTTCAAAATATTGTATTCAGAAAAGGAAAATGCCTTATTCACAAAGAAGTACATTAGCTTGGTTAATTAATCTCTTCAAATGATTCGAGTTGCTATAATAAACTTGTTGGAATGCTACACATTACGATTTGAGCATTACATTGCTTTCAACCTTTGAAACAAATACACGGATTCCTCATCAAGTGTGAACGGAGAATGAGCCCCATCTGTCACATCTGAGAAGGGATGCATCAGCACAAACTGCAAAGCCCACTCCTCTTTGAAGAAAACAAACTATTAAAGCTATTAGGTTTCACAGTAAATATTTCATTGCATATCAAAAAAATCACAATTCTCAATGTCTAATTTTGTTCAATCAAAAATAATTTCAAAAATAATTCCCTTTTTTTTGATGTTTGTAGTCAAAATCCTGAAGCTTTTGAATTGAACTTCCAAATCTGGAAGTCCCCACTGTTCAGCCTGGGGCTCCAATTTTGATTTTTGGTTGGGAAAAATAGTAACTGGGCACTGCTGAAAACAGACTGGCACCATCTTCTTTACACTTTCTCTTCAGGTATATATATAAATATATATATAGAGAGAGAGAGTTATGTTTATATACACTGAGCCTTCTCTAAGCCTTTCCTCAGGAGAGATGGTCCAGGTCCTTAATCATCTCTGTGGCCCTTCATTGGATTCTCTCTAGTAGCACCATTATCACTCTTACACTAGGAAGTCCAGAAAGGGACACAGTGCTCCAGTTGTGTCCTCACCAGTGCTAAGTAGAAGGGAAGCATTCCTACAAAAGACTTTTCTTTGAGACTTGAGAACAAAGACTGGTTTCCCAGGACTAGCCCTAATAATCCAGAATGTACACACCTTGTAGGTTTCTTAAGTATTATGCAAGCAACATTTTGAGGTGTTTCTATGCACAACCCATTTCACACTTGAGGCATAAATGGATTTTGCTCCTGTTTTCCTCCAGTGAAGTTATTAAGAGGATCCAAAGGGGGATGACTGGCCTTCTTTATAGGCTACAATTGTTGAAATAACGTGGGAGATTAGATTTCTGCAAAGAGAGTTCTCTTCTAGAAAGAAAGATCTGGACTGTATATAATTTAAGGTCATACAAAGAATCCCTCACCAGAACATGCTGAAGTTTATTTTTTCTCTATCTTATCAGTAATATAGAAGACTGAAAAGGTTGCATATGTAATGGATAATTAAGAAATTTCTCCTCATGTGACAAATGTGGTATTAATTCAGTAACAATCCCTGAAATCCAAAATACATAACTAATCATTAAATTCCTGATGAAAGTTCTGCTGCCAAACCAATTGACAGAATTTCATCTGATAGAATTTTGTAGCTGTACATAATTGCTTAACATTTGTACTTCACTGTCATCTGTAGTTAGGTCAGCAACATACACCATTTATTCCAGACAAGAACAAGACAATAAATCTGACAGCATATACCTTAGCTTTCAATTACTTGAATTATTTGGTGAAGTTTTTGAGAACTAGGATGGATCTTAGGAGGTCAGTCTACTGGAGGAATATAAAATATGGAAATAAAATAACTTCCCTCTACATTCTCAGGAAACCTTCTCTTTGGTTCTTTTTCTGAGAAAATATATTCTCCTTTTTATGTTTTTTTTTCCACCAGATAAATCTAACAAAAAGGGAACAAAGAGAGACAGAACAGTACTATGAGATTAGAAATACACAGCATCTTTATAGGGAAGGTCCAACAGGTAGTCATCCAAAGTCATAACAATGCATAGTTAACAAAGAGTGGATGAAGAAAAGACCAGTCATCATTCAAAAGCAGGCTTGACTAATCACTGCACTGCTAGAACTTCTGGTTGCAAACCACAGCTGATAGCCACATGGAGGAAGCCTGGACCTGCCTCCTCAAGAGCACTATCTAGTACCAGTCTTAGAAAGTAGCTGACAGAGTCCAACAATTTCTTAGATGCTAATGGTTAGATTAACATTGAGGGTGTAACAATAGCTAGAAGAATCTTTTTCAAACAGAGTCAGTGAACTGCACTAACATCAGGGAGCAACCATGATTTTAGAACCTCAGAAATGTTGACACTAGAAAGAAATTATTTACTCTGCCTTGCAATACAGGAGCAAGATCACAGAATCTTCAGCAGGACAATCTCTTGTAGACTGAGCAAAATTCTGAAATGTAAAAAGATGACAATCTTAACTAAAGTGCCCAGAAAGACCACAGTTCAGACTGGCCGGAGTTTTGGCTGCTTCTTTTTGTGCCTTGGGAAATAAAGCTCAAGATGATTCCTACAGAGTTAACAGCAGCAAATAAGATAAACTGTCTTAACAAAAGCTATGATTTAGACAAGTAAACTATTTCACCAAAACCAGCTTAAACCCTATCTCTGTCAGAATACAGAGAAATGCTTTGTTATTCTTTCTACCTGTCTTGCATATACCTCTGATTTCTGTAAGCATGCAATTTACCTCTCTACAGTCTTGAATACAGATGGGCACCAAGAGGGAAAGAACCAGATGTTTTTAACCAAACTGAAAGTAGTAATGATTTCTTTGTCTTCTGCCTTTGTAGCAGTGGATCTCTTAGTTTCAAGTACTAGAACTCCCATAGTAAAGAATTTTAATGTTTTCTGAATAATTTTGAAGTTATGTCTGCCCTAAAACCAGAACTATACATGAATCCTAGGGCAGACAGTGCTTTATTTCATTCACCCAACTTAGTCTGAGACAAGGAAAAATACACAAATTTCTGGACAAGTAGAGAAATGAACTTATTAGACAGTCTACGGTTGCTCTACAGTAGAGCTAGAGATGACTTTACAAGCAGAAACTCAAGCACTTTTTCTAGCATAAGATGCACCATCTACTACCTTTAGCAACAAAACCTACATATACCACAGACATCTTAATCAAGTAGTCACAGTTTACTAGTGATGAGGTTCTAGGTAGTCTTTTCAACAGCAATATTATTTGCCAGCTAACACACATGATGGATATTTATAAAGTAGGAGAGGGATAACAACTCTCCCTAATTTTTTGACAGAGCAACACAGTTGTTTTTCTCTCTTTGACTTGCATGGTTGTTCTGTTGTTTTGCGCCAGCACAGATATAATGGTGCACAAGGACAGACTTATGAATGAGTGCTAAAATTTGAAGCAAAGAACAGCTAAATGTGCTTTTTTTGCTAAGTCTACTAGACATCTCAAAAAGATGCACTGCTTAGGTCTTGGGTTTTGCATTTGCTTTTCAATAGCATCATCAATGTCAGGTGAAAAGTTAAATCCCAGTAAAACTGCAATACTCTGAATGTCACAACAAATATGGTCACAAGGAAAAAATACATCAAAAGAAAAAATTATTCTAAAAGTCTCCTTGAAGCATGTCAGCATAGAGAATAGTCCTGGTAACATCAAAGGCTGATTCCAGCAGATGGCCATTTTAAAAGGTGAATGAGTTCAGGGTTTCCAATTTTCTCACCTTCCACCAGAGAAAGTAAAATACATAAACACACTTTATCTAGCCCAGACAAATAAGGAGCCTCAAGATAAGCGTCAGTTTCCAGTATGGCAAGTTAACACTCTGAGGAGGCATCTTCTGACATCTTTATACAGATCAGGATTAAATATGATCCCCCTAAGGCCACTCAGGAAAGGACAGCCTACACTAAATAACCCGTGCTCCTCTAAACCACTAAAATTATGAAGAGAAAACAAAAAAGAAAGATCTAGTCTGAACACACCAAATCACTGTTTCTTCCTCCTCTACCATAAAGCTAACCAATCAACACCTCACAAGCTAGCTGGGTGATTTATGAAATCCTACAGAAAACAGATAAAATCCATAATTTTGCGGGAATAATTCACATGTTCATTCAAAATTAGGAACTCCTACACATACACAGCCCAGGCTAGATAGAGGAGCTTATCTTCTGCAAACACGGACATCCACATTATACTGCTGGCAACAGATAGCACTGTCAAAGCAAGTCACCTGAGATTTCATGTACAAGATTTTCCTTATTTACTCCTAAATATGCAAGAAAAAAAACAAACCCTCAGTTATCAGCACTCCCAAAAGATGCAAATTTCCAAAGCACTTCTGCATCTAAGTGACATGTTCCACAAGAGTCCACACACACCCAGGACCTCAACAATAACAACATGCAAATGCCTAAGAAATGAGAGATAAACAAGATCAATAATGTGATACTCTTTATCCTCCAGAACAGTGGGTTGATTTCTGGAAAATAATTCTCAGAAGAGATAAGATAAAAAAAAAAAAGGGGGGGGGGAGGGGCGGGGGGGAAAGCTCAACAGAAAGCAAGAGAAGTCCTTTTAGAGACACACTGCAGCTAAATAATTAAGATTGTTTAATTGAAAAAAACCCAGACTAATAAAATAGGCCCCAAGTGATCCTAATTACCCCCTTTTCTATTTCAAAAGACTGCTCTATAGAACTGAGGGAAAAAACACTGAAAGAGAGCTCTCATATTTTCAGTACACAGTTAACTGAGGCTGGGGACAAGGTGGTGGGGTGTCTAGACACTGTGAATAAAATTGAGATGAGACACTTATGCTAAAAATAAATTATGTTAAGACATCCAATCATATAAAAAAATCTTACAGCAGCTTTATATGCTTTTGTGTAGGGATGTAAAGGAAGTAAAACTTCACAGCAGAAGACAAACTAACTGCTAGTGCTAGAAAGACATTTTCTAGTGGAAAATATCCTGTAGTTGTCCACTAACCTAATAATGTTTTCTATCATTAAAGATAGAGAACTGAGCTCTGACTTAAGAATTACGATTCCTCTCTTCCTGACTGATGCTTAAAATTAGAGTGTCATCCAAAGCATGCTAATGATACAAAAGTTCTCATAATGAAGAGTACTAATAATATCATCATGCAGCACACAATTTATATGGCTTAGTCTTTGTAGCTATGGAGCTGTGTTTGTCAAAGTTTGATTCTTTAAATATATAAGATTTTCAGACATCAGACCTGCTCTCACAAATGAGACCCCATACTTGTTTTTTACATTTAATCCTCCCATTGCTTTTGCTAAAATACCACAAATGCCTCAGCATTCAGATGCTACCTGCTGAGCCCATGAAAACACAAAACACAAGTTTTTCTGCAGTACAACAGTGGAGTCTGGTATCTTTAGAGAGAAAATGTAGTAACACCAATTACCTACCTCCTATGACTGTTTTAGATATTAACTAATATGTCTAGGTACCCAAGTTTAGGCAGAAGTACAAGATGATGACATTTAAATGGTACCGTGTTGCTTTTAGAAAAAGCAGCAAGTGAAATACTGATCACTTGAAGTCTAATCTTACTATTAGGAATAGCCATGCTTATACCATACTAACCTTTTTGTATAGCTTTTGCATTTAAGAAGCGTGCAAAATTCTAACTGCATAAAACTCTAATGCTTTAACACACTTCAAATTACATTCTTTAAACATCAGTACAACTCAAAGCAGGAGAAACTCCAGTATGCTGGGTCATGGGTACCATACAAATCAAAGTATATCCTCATACAAATCGGGTACAGTCATTATATTCTTCCTCTCTGGTTTGCTGACTTTTTGACAGCTTTTGTTTTTGTTTTAGTACTATGCTGAATAATGAGTTCTGTCACATTTTGGCCAAATGTATCACCTTGTAACAAAACTGAGAGTGAGCAAAAAACTGTTACCACAGGAAAACATAACTTCCTTCCCCAGTTGTACCTCAAACCACGTAATTCCTATACTGTAAGAAGTCCTACTGAAACAAATGGTGACATTTGGAAGCACTCATAAATACATGGTATTAAATGTGCACTATTACACTACAGCAACCTTGGACCTTAGATTAGAATATGTAATGAGCCACGGTGTCCTTAGCACAATGGGAAGTTGTGGATTTGTATTTCCCATTGACACCTGACATCAGAGATGGCTAGCAGTTCTTAAACACTTTTGCTTGGATTAAAATGAGAATGTTAAAGCATTAAATGATGCAAATAACAGCGATTCAAACTTCTGATTCAACACCCTTGGCACAACAGTCTATAATGGTACATTACCTATTTTTTTCTTCACATCTTTAACACAAAGGAGAAACACCCTATAGATACTGACACCCTTCTAAGGGACATTCACAGCTATACTTCAAATTTCTTTCACACTTCAAGAAGAAGATTTAAACAAAGAAAAAAAAAAAGTGGCCATTATGACCAAGTTTTTTAGTGTGCCTGAATACTTAAATGAAAGACATAGCATCTATTCTGCTCCCCGCAGGCAATGCCTGTTACTCATATGAGTAAAGCGTAATGAAGGTGTGCCTTGGAGCAATAAGCATCATAAAAAACAAATTTTGTGCTGTACATTACCTACAAAATTGTCTACTGCTAGTTCTTCTGCCAACAGGAAGAGCAAAGGAAATCAGAATTTAAAATCCATCCGCAATGACACCTACTGGAAGGGAAAGGATTGATGACTCAGGCTCACATCTGCCCTTCATACTCCTCAAATTCTCTCACTGATCTCGAAACACCACTAGGCTTATAAAAGCATCATCAGAGTCAGAATACATTTTAGATGTAACACCAACACATTTTTTCTGCAATAGCAGTTCGTAGTTATTTTTTTCATGAACTTCAGCACCTGATAACGTTCACTGCCGAGTGAACTACCGAGCTACGGGAAAAGCCTCAATTCTGCAAAAAAGGATGGTCTTTTAAGATTACCCTAAAAGTTGCATGAGTTACAGGCAGGCCGCTAATTCCCCACGTAATCGTCGCCTTTTAAAGGGGAGCCAAAGGTCTACCTGCTGCAGATTAACCTCCTCCGCAGCCCAAGTACTTCAGGGCACACACGAGATTACTCCTTCTCCTCCCGCCGGCCCTTTGACATTCAAGGGCGGCCGGGGACCGAGCAGCGACCCTCAGGCAGCCGTGCCGTGCCGTGCCGCGCCGAGCCGAGCCGGGCATCCCGACGCCAATCCAAGTTTCGGCACGGCGCACCGGTGGGCGGGGGACACACGACACGATACAGCCCGTCAAACCCGACAGCCAAAAGCAATTTCTAGGCTGTTTCTAGCCACGGCGAAGCCCAGCGGGGGAGCTGGAGGGGTGAGGAAGCCCTGACTGTCCTTGATGTATCTCGATCCCGTCCCCGGATCCCCACGGCGCGGACTGGTCGCGGGAGGCGGATGGCCGGCGCAGCCCGGGTCAGCACCTAGGGCAGGAGGCGGCGGGGGGATACTCGTGCCCCGCTCTAGGGGGACGGGAGAAGCGGGCGGGGGACGAGCTAGGCCGTGGGGCCGGGG
>WUAM01000431.1:62697487-62712481 GCA_024336885.1 Actenoides hombroni | reverse complement strand
CCACCGCCGAGCGGCGGGAGGCCTGGGTCGAGGTGCCGGGGGGATGAGGCGACGGCGCGGGGAGAGGGCAGAGCGGCCGCCGAGTAGTCGCGGGAGATTATGGGCTTCAACATCGCGCCTTGATGGGTTTTGGGGGGCTTTTTAAACTACTACTACTTATTATTATTATTATTGTTATTATTTATTTATCTCCCTTTTTTTTTTCTTTTTAATCGAGGCTGTGTCTTCTCCCCCTTCCCCAAGTTTGGTTCCTCGCCGTTCCGTCGGCCCATCGCCGCCCGGCTGTGGGCAGCCGCTGGTGCTGGATGAGTCCCCTCCTCAGCCGTGCCTGGAAAGCACCCCTCCCACCCCGGTCTCACCGAGGGCAGCTCCATTACATCCAAGAAGAAAATGTCAACTCTAATTTTTGATGACTGATATTTAACCCTTCAACCCCACCTCCTGCCTTATACACAACACAGAAGTCACCTTCCAGTCCATGATTCAATTTCCCGTGACACAACTTGTCAACAATCTCAAAGCGTTTTACATGGGCATGTCACTGTTTTCTGATCTCACTGATGAGGAAGCGACTTCTCTGTGCTGCATGAGGCAGCAGTGTAGGGAAACCCCCCGTCACATCCGAAGATTTGGTAGGGGAGAACAAGCTCCTTCCCAGCTTTGTCATACTATAGAGTACCTAGCTGGCTGAATGAATTTACATTACATGGTTATGCAAACAGTTTTGCACTAAAAACTTAAACACTTGTTCTAAAAGTTCTGGATAAGTAGACGGGTTATACAATTGAAAATAAACCCAATCATTTTTATATTACTTTCAATACAGATTTGTCTTTCAGCTTTCCAAGTGTATGTATTTTTTCAGGATTTATATTTAAATCTCAATTTCTTTAACTTCTGTTTTTCTTCTACTATTTCTTTAGTCATATTGACATTTCTTCTACAAAACATCTACTTCCAGCTAGCTACTTCATGTTGGAGACATTTTTCCGTGCTGCTATATTTGCATTTTAATTAGTAGGAATTTTTCCTGTTAAATCTTTTTTGAGTAAACTTAATATTACATTATTACTTTCATTGTTTTAGGAAAAAAAATGAATTCTTTTGTAAAAACATTCATCTAAATACTCTAGTCAATTAGCTTTATATCAACATATTTTCACAGTTTAGAACACAAAGAGATGATATTTTTCTCAAGCTCTGACAAAAGTATTTTCATGACATCAGGATCAGGTGCAGTTTTCAGTCCCACACATTTATTGAAATCAACACAAGGCACATTAACAGAAGTCTGCAGAGAGATTCATGCAGCCTGAAAACTTGACTCAAATATACAGCCAAGGAAACTTTCCCTTTCATGAAAGATTTAAATAAGACAGAAAGACAGAAAGAGAAAGAAAGGCAGAAAGAAGGACAGAGGCTTTTATCCCTAATCAAGACAAAAACTCCCATATATTCACCAACAGAGAAAGCAAACATTACTTCCACAAAAATCATAAGCAGTCTTTTTCCTTTCTATTTGCCTCCTTAAACAGCCAGAGCACCTTGGAACTTTGGTAGCTGCAGTTTCTCAGGAGTCCCCAAGATGGGAGACTAGACAGGGAAACAGACTGGAAAATTCCCAACTAGCTTGTCTTAGAAGTATGAAATGCATTATTCTTTCTAATCTGATGTACACCCTGTGTGGCTGTCCTATATTACTCTCCCAGCTTTTTTCATGGGAAAGGTGGTTACAGAAAAAATGTGTAACAAAGATGCTTAGTCTCATTTTGGAAATAATAGGGAAAAGAAATCAGAATTTAAAATCCATCCGCTTCCTTTTGAAAAACAAAAACTAAATTTAAAAAGTGCATTTCTGCATTGCTTCACCTTGAATTCCACATAATGTTTTCAATGTCAATATATGTTTAATCAAACTGTTAGTAACTTACAGAACTGCATAAAATCTTACAAATATATTGAGGCTAAAAACAAGATTACAACTGCAACTGTTCATAAGACAATGCTTGTGAGAAAGTAGGTTCAAAAAATACTGAATGTATATGATTACTAAAATAACTTGTTTCAAGATTTTACATGTTATTTGGATTGATTATCAGCATAGGCATTTGTTACGTATTTGACTTCTGCTGTTGTAAAAGCTCATTGGAAAGTAGGAGTATTTTTGTGGTATAAATTAATACATTATTTTTTATTTTTAATGCATGTTTATTGCATATTTAAACATTAATACATATTTATGGTGTCTCTCTTCTACTCTGTATAACTAAGTAATAACCCAAGAAAAGTTTATAAAGTGAAATTCTGTACCTGAGATCAATACTGATGTGTGCTATTAACTTCAAAGGAGCTAAAATTTTAATCTTGTGGTCTTAATCACAACTCAGAAATTAGAACAAGAAAGTATTTGGTTAGTGAAAGTGAATAGGCTGTTTTCAGCCACACGTTCAAAACCTACTGTTACTAAAACAGAAAAGAGAAAACAGTAATCAGGAAGAAACTTTAATATGTATAGACATTGGCTCTAACTGGAAGTTGCAGATCATATTTCCTGTAATGAACAGGAGAACCCAAAATGTAGTCAGAAAAACTAGGTATGTGCAATGCAAGGAGGATGGAAACAGCTGCATATCACAAACCACACAAAGAGCCAGTATTTTCTTTTGATTGTTCTGGAATTGACTACCATCTCTAATATGAGGAAATACCTGAGAGAAAATTCCAAGAGGAAAACTGTTCATTGTCATGGTTTGCTAACCTTATGCCTACGCATAGGGGGTGCAAGTGACATTTTACACACCCACCATTTATTTTTGCCAGGAATAGGAAGCAGAGTAGTATCCTCTATTCCTGCTCTGTCTGGTGTTCCCACTGGGCTCTGACACACATAATTCCTTTGGCATCTGCAAGCCTGCACACCTCTGGGCAGTCATAGCTTCAGGAGCCACCAGGACCCGTGGTGCGCCCCGTCCGAACGATACAGTACAACACCAGGACGCTGACGCCGATCCCTCCCACACCCCTTCTTGGCCGATGCGCAGAGCGAGCGCGGCAAGGACAGGCCTCCAGGCCTCCAGGCCTCCAGGCCTCCAGGCCTCCAGGCCTCCAGGCCTCCAGGCCTCCAGGCCTCCAGGCCTCGGACTGCCCCAGCCACCCGCCCGCCCATCACAGCCCGCGCGGGTCGGACGTGCTGGCGGGGCCGGCGCTGTCCGCGGTGCTGATCCCGGGCCGCACGGAGAGAAGGGGTGTTTTTCTGCAAATAAACGCGCTCTTAGACAAATAAGACATTTTATGTGCTTCCTGTAAGGTGTTCTACAGGTGAAATGTGGTGTTTAGCTGTTCTGCCCCAGCTGCCTTTGGTGGGGTTTATGTCTTTCCTATGAGGTCAAATACATCACCGCAAATTATGTTTTGTTAGCAGCAAAGCACAGCAGTTCTCTAAATAAAATCAAGTAAGTGGCATTTTAATGTCTCCCAATGCATACTTATAAGAAGACATACTTCCTAGAACATTGTAAATATATTTACAACGTATCTTATGTTCTGCTAAATGGAACAAGGCTTAAAGAAGTGATTTCTTAAACAAATGCTCTTGGAACAGCTAATTCCAAAGCACACAAGATGAGGGATTATTCTCTGTTAAGTCCTAAGTAATACAGAGTAGTTGGTTCAAGTAGTAATTATATAATATAAAAGAGATGATCAACAGTGACAACATTAATTTCAACATCCTTGGGGATAAAAAGGTCTCAGTCTATTATGGGAACACAACGTCTGAAAATAATATTTTACAAAACTAAGAAACCTATTTAAGAGAGAGAGTAAGGAGAATTACCTGCTACCATTTAACAGCACTGAAGCAAACACTAAGGATCACAAAGGCGTGTTTACTATGGGATAAAATTAAGAAGTCAAGGAAAAAAGACAGCATTACAAACTCAAACATTATTTGAGTTAATTCGCCTTCAGAAAATTCAAAATTTAATGAGAGATTTTATACCACATCAGCCAACACATAAGATGCAAGTTATTAAGAGGTTTTAAAGAACTAAGATATATTAACAAATTAAGAATAGAGAGATAATTTATTTTCTTTAAAATAACATTAGAAGTAGGAAGCCTAGAAAATAATCAGTATGTCTGCTGCATCATCAAGAAGCACAGGAACCAATTAAGGTTAAGAAAATGGCACAGAAAAACAGTTATTGATTTCTTCACATTTCTCTTTGACACAGAAGGGTCTGGGAGGTAGAAGATGGGAGCACATACAGGGTACGGTCACAGGAGGAGATATTATTGTAACAAGGTGCTGGAAAATGACGAGCTGAAGAGCAAGACACAAGTACACTATACCATACCTCCAAACATTCTGACAATTTCAAACGTTGCAGCTGGTATGATCTGAAAAAAAAATGCAATTACTCTTTAAAAACAGATCTTATAGTGGAGCATCGTCCAATACGGTAACCATTTTAAAAGCAAGTTCTGTTATAAACTTGGTAACTATGAATCCATATATTTTATTTTGGTACTGACTGATAATATAGATACAATGGTTGAAAAGGAAATAAAACTATTATATATGTATGAAATTAAGTATTACAGATATTATTTTTTTTCCTGCTTCTGCAAGATAAATTACACATTGATAACCATAGGAATTGTATTCATTTGGTAAACATTCATTTTGGGCACTGGAAGAAATATGTTGCCTACTGAAAAGACAATGAACATATAATTTTCACAATGTAGACAGTGATTCAGGCTGCAATACATTTTATTAATGGAAATTTGATTTAGAAATGTCCTCATATAATCATTTCCTAAAAGAGGGCTGGTAAAGGGATGGACCAGATACAAACATTATTGAAATTAAATTCATCCATCATTAGTATAGAAAGCAAGAAGTTCTGCACATTCTAAAGCAGAAGTAAATCTGTTTAAGCTAGGAAGTGATGCAAGTACATCAGTAAACAATACCAGCTGAAATTGCAGAGGGAACACAATTACTGAAAACTGTGTAGTGGCTTTCTTAGCCATGACATTTTTATCAAAAGATCTTATTTTAGAGTCTCTCCTGTAATCCAAAGTTCAAATCCTCTCTCTTTTGAAATTGAGAGAAGGGTTTCTACCATGATATCAATGGCAAAAATCTCAATCCAATAATTTCCATCACAGCACTTATTTTTTTTCCAAATAAATGCAAAAGGACTTCTACATTTAGTTCCAGATTTGAATATGCTGTAGTACAATGTTTAATATTAGTCTCAGAAGTTAGGTGTTAACTTTTATATTCTTTCTTAAAATGTCTATCACAAACTTTAAAAGCTGGCCTTAAAATCTGTATTAACACTTGGGAACAATTCACAAAAAAAAATATTCTTTTTAAGTCTATAAACAATGAAAAAAACTACTGTGTTTCAGACTGCCAACAGTTTGAAAACAGAATGCATTTTGAAGTCACTCCACAATGGAGCACTCTGTTTCTTTCAGCAATGATATTGTGTTTATACAACATGGGTCTATTCACCACACACACTTGGATTCAAACAGCTTTTTTCAGCTTGCATTTTATGCACAATTATATGCATACTGAAGTCATTCATCTAGGTGATTTGAAAAACTTGTATTAAGCACCAGCACTTGACGTAACATATGACAATGAAAACAGGCTTAAAGAGAAGCTGATTAAATCCCAATGCATTTTCTATCAAAAGACTAATGATGAAAATCTGACCCTGAACTCTCAAAATTAATTGATTTCATCTGTTGACTAAAATTGCATTCTATATTTCATTAAGTTCTACTTATGTGACAGCTATCTCTCATTCCATTTTATGATAAAATCAAAAACAATGCGAAGCAACACCTTGTTTACATGCAGTGGTAATTTTTCTACCTGTTCTCAATGTTTTATTTACAACTAGGATAGTGTAGGTTGATCAACCCCAAAGCTTGTTGTTAACATTTGGGGGGCATGATTTAATATTTCAGCTGATGGATGCTAATTGTTAAGATTAAACATTTTCAGGTCAAGATGGCATCTTTTTACACAGCAGCTGACAAGGTTTTCAAAATATAATGCACAGTACTGACTTTGCAAAAGCTCTCAAAAAGCTTAGTTGTCAAAAGGAATCATGAGAGAGCTTAGCGTAAGTCACTACATAGAATCAACATATACAAGAATCAACAATACAGCAGGTTTATCAAATATGACATCATTTACTAGTGGTAATATTCAGAAGAAGTGAAGGAAATAAAATATTTAAACATGTAAAAAAAGTAACAGTATTAACTCACATATTGCTGAGAAACTTGAAAAATATCATAGGAGTATTAATCCACCAGTGGAAGTCAAACCTTGAATTAATGAATTTCATTGTATGACTCCATACTACCAGATTTGACAAAGCACTGGAACAGACTGGTTAAGGGCTGGAATAGGTGGCCTAAAGAGGCTGTGGCTTGCCCATCCCCAGACATTCTTTGCAGAGAATGAGGATGGGCAAGGCCCTGAGCAAACTCATCCAACTTTGAAGATAACCGTGTTTTGAGTGAGAGGCTGAATTAGACAGCCTCCAAAGATCCCTTCCAACCCAAATCATTCTCTGATTTAGATACTCAGTTCTGTACACTGCTTCTCTACAGTCATACTGCACTTAAGTCAGTCTATTGACTGAAGTAAAGCAAGCATACTTTAAGGACACCAAATACTTCATTTCAAGTTATTCCAATCGTAAAAAAGACAATATGGGAAGAAACTGCTACATGACATAACTTTTCAAGGTAACACTGTGGACAAGACTCTACGTTAATAAATGTAATAAATAGCCACTCCTCACAGCAGGAAGACAGATGTTTTCCCCACATTTCAGCTTAAAAAATGATAAATCAATAACAAAACAGACCAACACTCCTAAAAAGAAAACAGTAGATTTGCAGGGCACCTACTTAAATTTTTTTTTGTGGGAACTAACGGGCATATAACAAATGATGCTGGAATGGCTTTGTAATTAATACAGTAGTCTAAGTACCAGGAAATCTGTATTATCTGTTCATTGCTTTCATATATGAGCAAACCTCTTTACATCAAACTTTTTAGATATGTCTGTTAACTTAGTATTATTACCAGGGTTCCTGTTTTGATATTTAGGTTCCACTGCAAATAAGTGGGTTAGTCTAGGTCCTCTAAACCTGCAAAGTGAGAAAAACAGTCAAGCCCATTTTTTTTCAAACTGAGAATTGAGTCATCAGTGGATCCTTTGCAATTTTTTGCAACCTATCTTTAAATGGAAATAACATACCAGCCTTTTTCATAGGCCACTGTTTTTTTTTATAGCTGCATTGATTCCTGCTAGTGTGATGAACACCAACCTATATTCAGCACAGCACACAGATCATCTGCATCAAACAAGAAATAGTGCCTCACATGAAACACTAAAGATAAAAAGGAAGGTAACAATCTCCCTTGAAAAACATCCTGTTCATCCTGTACAGAGAAGAAGGTGTGGATCTCATCACAAAGATTGTATTCAGTCCATGCGTAAATAGAACGGGGCAGACCTAAAGTCATATGAAGGTTAATGGCTTGGGACCTGAACAGTATTTTCACCTAATCCACTGCTGGGTGATGCTTTTTCAGCTAGACAATGGTAACCATGGTTAGGATATCATGTATGATCAGCATGAAGCAGCAGTATTATGATAGCAATAGTTGCTACTGATGCATATTATTGTCTTGGCTGGTCACAGAATGAAACCTGCAGCTGTTACTACAAATTACTTTCCCTGATGCTGAATCTAAACCTCAGCAAAAAACTCTGCTCTTAATGCAATTTCATTTGCATGACCTCTCCTAATTTTCTACAGTCAGTGAGATAAGGGTTCTACAAGCAAATATTATGTGAACTCAGCTTCAGATGGCAGGGTCTTTGCTGCAAATAGCATGTAAAGAGGGAACTTCCTCTGTGCTCTACTGCCCCAACTACATGACTTCCCAAAATGCAGGCACTTGGCATGGCCTGATTTATAGTCCTGTTCAGGTTTATTCAAAGCACACAAAAAACCCCAACTTGCTCTACACTCTGTTGCTCTCAATTCTCCCAACATCAAATATACCTAAATCATTAGAATGAACCCTTTTTGCATATTACCTTTCATGATGCCAACACTTGTTCCAAAGGGAAGTCAGACATCCCTAGCTGAGGCAATCCACAGGTAGATATGTGCTAACATTGACATTCATTTTCAAGTCTAAGTTAATTGTATTGAGCAGCAGATTATAAATTACTTCTGTATTCTTACATCTTGAGAGAGATGAGTGACAGAAGCAGTAGCTTGCATCTGAATGACTTAGCTACTGAGAATATCAACAGAAATTTAGGAATTATTTTTAGGTTCTATTCCTGGCTTTGTCATAAGAAGGTGAGCTCATAAGAGATAAGGCCTGAGAATTAGTATTCCTAGTTCAAGAAACAAGTACGATTGGTAGGTGCACAGAAGACCCCCATGGAAGACTCACAGAGAAAGACAAAATCAGCCTATAGTGTCTATCTTTTTAAAATGAAAGAGGTCTTAGATACTGGTGGGTCCTGTCCTATTCTCCTCTTCCATATGCACTTTGTAAGAAGCTAATTCATGTATCTCATACTCATAGTTTAAGTGTTAAGAGACTGATGCAGAAGAGGCACGAGAACATTTGGAGAAAGCAAAGCATTTTAGGCATAGCAATAGTTTATTCTGAAGGAGTATGTAAAGGAGAAAAACATTAAATACATCTATCCTTTTAGAGCCAGTATTGAGTATTCAGTTTAAAGCACCCTTGTCAGTAGGAAGAAATAAACTGTATTAAAATAGAAGGTGAAAATGGGAAGCAGATTTAAATCTCTAAGCAGTATTTAATCTTGACAAATAATTGGACAATGAATTGAAACACAACTGAAATACAGTTCACAGATACAGATGTCAATAAAAACCTATGTTTTATAGAAAGCAATTATACAAACCCATGGGTTTTATGAATAAAGATTATTAATAATGGATTCCTGATATACAGCATAGCTCCCTGGTATTTTCATTTAGAAAAAATTATAATAAGAGCTCTTATTGTAGCCTGTCTCAGGGACATCTAGTTTTCAAATTAAGAATAAACCATAGACAGTCTCTTACTTCTGATTCCTGAATTTTGTTCTTCGTTCAAATAAATGAAGGCCAGGTTCAAATTACCTGTGAGACTGATACTATCACAATACTCCAGCTGTAAATCAAGCAGCCCCACTGAATTTTCTGTTCTTTCACAGAAGATGAGAATAGTCTCTCCAAGTATACTAGTAAAGGTCAGGTCTCTCCTAATAAAATGAATATTCATAGTTATACAAGACAAGCACAAGTATTAGCAATACTTGCTGGACTACCTATCTGGCTTCTATGCTGTGTTTGAGAACTATACAAGTGTGCAAGACTGCCTCTACACAAGCTACAAATAAGTATTCAGGCCCAGATTTATTTGGCAAATAAATATCATAGGCAGATGCATAGAGTGAGTTGCTCAGATGAACAGGTATGAAAATTCCCCTAATTTTATATGTCACCTAACTTCAGCTGCAACAGATTACATCTTTTTATTTCCCTGAAGGTAGCCTGGTCTTAGGCCCTGAATCTAATTCCTGGCTGTTTAGCTTTCATGCAGTTACATTGGATGGAGACAGCCATACAAAACCCACAAAGACAGACTTTGTATGTCTTGTTACAGGGTTTTAGTAAGTTAGAGAAGTGAACTGTGGCTAGCCAAAGAGATTATTATTTGGAGGAAGTACTAGAGTGGTTCAAATCTGGGGATTTGGATAATCAAGGTAAATGAGAGTCCCTATATTAAAAAGCTCAGAAAACTCCCCTATGCAGGAACTGAAAGGCAGCATTATCAGTGAAAAAACTTCAAAGATGATACGCATAGGATGGTCTCTGTGCCAATACCAGAGACAGGCCAGAATATAAGTACGCCAAGAAAGCACACCAGCAGCACACTTGGGGATTTGGCCTCACCTAATAGCAGCACCAGACTGCAACAGACAGAATGCATTTTTATGCCTGCTACTGAGGTAGGACTGGACTCCAGGCATGTAAATAGTGTCTGCACCAAGAGACAGGCCTTCCTTGAAAGGTGTGACAGGTGGAATCATGTGTAATTTTACAACTAAATGCCCTGCTCATACAGATATCTGTCAATATTGGATTGAGTCTTCTTTGCAATGATCAGGACACAGTTTTTAGACAGCTGTTTCCAAGAATAAAACAGTGCCATGGTTTAGAGAATTGACATTAAGATTTTATGGAGGATGAACATACACATTCTCAGGTCTATATTCATCCTCTGAATAGCACACATAGAAAGGTAACACATGAGCTGGGACTTACATGCACTGTAAACGCTGACTTGGGTGGACACACTTTTCTCTGTCCATCTTCACTTTTTCCTACCCTTATACAAACTTGTTTACCTAGAGCACTTATCAGTGAAATGTTCAATGCACCATGTCTAGGCAAAACAGACAGAACTGTAATGTGATCTGGAAGCAGGAGGAGACTGACTGTGTGTTTCTATTCTACATACTGGCAGGTAGGCCATGAAAGTAAATGGTTTGCTAAAAGGTAAATTTCCAGAATCAAAGTTGCCCTACATTTGGAGCTATATAAAGTAAATAAGCAAAGGTTCTTCTTCATATAAGTACTACTGACAAATTATTATACAGATTCGTCTTTCTTTGAACTTTGATCTAAGGTACAACTTTTTGGTTTATGATCTTAGTTCTGCATGTTCAGAATTAGGCTTCAAACATTTGAAGTAGATGCATACTATCATGTAGAAACTAAAAAAAGTCTCCTTCTCATATCTGCAGCCAAACAGTGAGCAAAAACCCCTTGCACATTACAGCTTGAAAAGAAGGAAAAAAATTCTCAACACTATGAAATCTTCTCTTGTAAAAAAGTTGAAGATCTATCTTGATTTAACTGCTACCATAGGACAACAGTACTTCGACTTGTCCACCAAGTGCAATAAATACCTTTCCCCAACAATGTAACAAATAAAAATTGCTCTGCAACCATTGTCCCCTTTCTTTTGCTGAGAAACCATATGGAACTATCTAACAGGCTAACTTTGGAAAACTGTGACCTTTCTTGTTATAGATAGAATCTTGGTGCTATAAAACTATGTCTGAAGTCCAGTAACATATGTATTACTGACTAAACGCAAAGCAATTCTTTTATATGAAAAGCATTCATTTTCTACCTCTCCTCCCATGCAAGTTATTTCAAATGCTTACTGTTTTTCTTGCTTTCAGAGGCATCCTCCCATGACCAGGAACCAAATAATAGCAGCTCACATGACTCACAATTTATTCCCATTGGCTTCTTGTCACAAAGCTTCATCTCATTTTTTTCTTCTTTCATCAGAGGAACTCCAAGTTCATCCCACATGAAAAGTATACAGCACCATGTCACTTTCTGGGTTTCCACCGCTTTCTGCTGGAAAGCCATCACCTTGAAGATCCATTCTTTTCTTTAGGAAACAGAAAACACCATTTCCTTGTCAAGCTAAACACCCTCAGGTGAGCCAGAGCACAGAGTAGTCAATAGTATCTATGACTAATTCACTGCTCACCTGAATGCACAGCTCCCAGGCTGACAGAGTACTTGGAAAACTTAATCTATTGTGTCTGCCTGCAGTCACTGCTTCATTGTGATTCCCGATCTCAAAAAAGGAAATCATTAAAAAGACTGTTGTAATCAAACATTCTCAGCATCATTGGACATTTAATTAACTTTGTAGTCTGGAAGTAGTAATTAAGATATTAAGGCTTAAAATAGGTGTTCACAAATAAAAAATTATATGTAGCACTTTAATTATGAGGTTTTTAAGATGGTAGTGGCGGAATCAATAAAATTTAGGAGCTATTTGTCTCCTCTATTTTCCTGTGCAGATAAATGGTGTGTTTGACTGATGTGGTGGGCTGGTCACAAAAGAAAACTGCCTTTTAAAAACAGCAAGCATAAACCATTCTGGCATTATTTGTCTCCAGTAAACCAACTAACAACAGTTTGGCATTTTAATCTAACAACTTTGGAGCTAATGTACTGACCTCAAAAAGTATCCCTACAAAGTGAGAGTGCCATTCACATTACTATAAAAAAGTAGCAGCCCAGACACGCTGAATTGCCTAACATGGTAACAGCAAGCATTTAAAACCAGACCATCTCATAAATGCACACAAAAGTGGAGGAACTTGAAGTTAGTATTTTTAATAAATCTGTAGTTTTTGACCTATGTTCACAATTTCTCTGAATAGCACATCCTGCTAAGTCTGACCATAAAACACATGCTGAAGGATTTGCCATTTAAAAGACTTTATAACAAAATTGTATAATATCTTACATCTCGATAATTACTCAGCCACAGTAGTACAACTGTGTAGCAGTATCACAACAGATGGTCTGACAGAGCAACAAGAAATACTGTTCACTCTTTTGACCAGCCTGAGGTATACAGTGAGTCTCTCTGTGCAAGTCTACGTGTTTTGTGAGAATGCAGCACGTACTGTCTCCCACAATGACTTAAAAACAGAGAAGGGAGAGAAACTATTGTACTATTTCCTTCCCACCCTTCTTAACTGGTGATGGCATGGGTCTGAGAAAAGACTTCATTCAAGTGTTTCCCTGTGCTCTCTCCATGGGACAGCCAAAACCCAGCTGCATATAGCTGCTACTTCAGTTCAAGCCACTTACTCCTGTATTAGAATAAGCCATAGTCCTGGGACTGCACTTCTGTTTCTGTTTCAGCATCTTTCCGCCTGATGTTGACCTTGCTAGCCTGGATCCATTTCATGGATCTTGGACAAACTGTTTCAGTGAGAAGTCAGAAGCAATAAAAACAGATTGATCTATTAAAATACCAATTACATGCCTTTATATATCATGTTAGTGTTCACCCACCAGAGATTTTCACATCACAAACTCAATTATTCCTCCAAGCATCCTGAGAGATTTTTTTATTCCTTTTACTTGGGATGATGGTTGCAATCAGCATCTTACAATATATATGAAGTAAGAGTAATTGCATTCCAGCTTTTTTCACCTCTAAATATCTTGGTCTTATCATTTCTCTGCAAGAACTAATGAAGTAAGGGAACTAATGGAGTCTGGATGCAGTGCTGTTAGCAGGAACCCATACTTTTCTCAGTCAGGACTCCCATGGGTCTCAAGGACATTTTACCTAAATAAGGATTAAAGGACTGTGTTCTTGTTTAGACACATATTCCGAATCAAAACGTCTCTTGATAATAGGACAGCAAATAAAAAGACACAGTTAAAAGCAATAGGATTATTTGAAATCTACCGTTCTCAGCAACACAGATCAAACCCTGCTTTAGGTCATTAGTGTGTCAGCATAGGAGAGGTTCTTGCAGGAAGGGGTTCGGCCCAAAAGCGGAGCCGCAGAGGCGGACTGTAGTTGCCTGGGACCGGTCGCAGGATCCCACGGAGGCCACCCCGAGCTGCCCCTCGCCCCGACTCCTACCGGCGCGGCGGGCAGGCCCCGCCAGGCCGAGGCGGGGCCTGCCGTTTCCGCGGCTGCAGCTCGGCCGCCCGTGCTCCGCCCCGGGCTCCGCTCGGCAGACAGCGGCCCGGGAGGAGGCGGGGGCTCGGCTGGAGCTGCTGCGGCCATCCTGCCGGCGGGATGGGGCTGGAGCCGCTTTTCCAGGCCTGGAGCTACTTCAGGCGGAGGAAGTTCCGGCAGTGTTCGGAGCTCTGCTCGCAGCTGCTGGAGAGTCCGCCCGGCGAGCAGGTAGCAGTGACCGGGCCGGGCAGGGAGGCCGGGTGTGCCGGGTGGCCAAGGAGGGAGGTGGTGGTGTCAGTCGGCAGCGGGCCGCGGCTTCGCTCCCTCAGCGGCCCGGCGGGCCCCCCCTCTACCTGTTGCATCCCCGTTAGCGGGCCGCGGAGAGCTAGGCCGCGCCGTGCCCCGCGTGGAGGAGGAGGGCCGGGCAGCGCCTTCTCACTGAGCTCCCTACACCTCTCCCGAAAGCGAGTGCGGTTGAGTGGGGGGCTGCCGGCTCCTCCTCCGGCCTGCCCTGGTAGTACCCTTCCTGCCCTAGCTGAGTACGGGCAAGGGAGTAGTGCAACAGGTACGTTGTACTGCTGGGAACGACACCGTGACACTAACAGCTCCCCACGACAAGAATTTTAACTCAAGACTTTGAGGAGTTAAAGAAATAAAAGCCAAGATTAAAAATCAGGTCTGCTTAAGGATGCTGCTCTTGATTTTACACAGATGTTCACATATTACAGTTGTGTGAACTAAACCTCGTAAGGTTAAGAGACACCCATTTTAGCTCAGGTTACGCACGAGCGTTACCATGGGACAGAAGGCGTTTCCATTCCTCTCGCTTTGCTGTTTCTCCAGCTGCAAAGTCTCTGGAAATGTTGGGCGTGTGTTGTTCAATAGCTATACATTTTCTCACCCTTCTGTAAACAGGAAGGATTTGAGAATATTGTTTCTGGATTAATGTTTGTATGCATGTAAACATTTTTGCTATATTTGGAAAACAGTTATAAATATTTTACAGTAAATTTCTAAGTCTCTTAAAGTATCCTATAACTACATATTTTAAGAATCTTGATGGTAGCTCTTTTCATCACAAATGAGAAGTCCTTAAAAAATGCTGCGCCATCCCACAATTGTGTAAATGTAAAGCACAGTAATTGTTTAAGCTGGTTTAGGATAGATATTTAAAAGATGCTGCTGTTTATGTTATATAATGTAAGGCACCAGAACGA
This sequence comes from Actenoides hombroni, assembly GCA_024336885.1. Taxonomy (NCBI): domain Eukaryota; kingdom Metazoa; phylum Chordata; class Aves; order Coraciiformes; family Alcedinidae; genus Actenoides; species Actenoides hombroni. The sequence goes on along the minus strand of WUAM01000431.1, from coordinate 62,697,655 downwards.
AGCCAGCAGGAGAAAAACTTTTAGCAGATAAGACATTCCAGGAAAATTATTCCTGAAGGGGACTGAGTATTAGTTCTGTGCAACTCCTGTCATTGTCACGGTTTAGGGTCAGGGCAGCCCCTTAGACCGATAACAGACGCTCTCTGTTAACCCCCCTCCCTCCCCAAA
>WUAM01000431.1:62673041-62697387 GCA_024336885.1 Actenoides hombroni | reverse complement strand
AGTTAATTAGAAGAACTGAGCTGAAAAGTAAAATCACTGAACAGAATTAGTTCTGTTCTCACTCAAACCAGGACAGTCATATATGTGTATTTACATGATTGGGTTGCGATGCATGTAATCTTTGCGCATGGAAGTACATCCCTTGATTTGTGATAGAAACTCTTGGGACAGGATAGATAGAACAGTAAATGAGAGTTGTAAATATCGTAGTGCTTGTGTTGCTATTCATTTATATTTTTTTTTAATGAGTAAAACATATTCTATCTATGGTCTCAACATAAAGACAACTTCATTTCTACTGTGTGCTGAAGTTCAAGTGTAAAATTGTTTTGTTACACCTGACAACTTCAGACTTGTGGTGGACTCTTTGCAGCAGCACTGGGGAAACTGTTGAAGATGTGTGCAACTGACAGAAGTGAGGTAAGGGATAGAATGTTTACAAATCTGGGAAAAAGGTTTAGGAGGAAAATAAAACAGCAACAAGAGGATGTAGATCCCATTTGGTTTTCCTTCCTTCTTCTAAATATTGATCACACATGCTGCAAACATTTAATATATAAATTAAATTGTTTTCTTAGATAAATCTACACTTTTTCCTTAGAGAACCAGGACTTTATATGCCAGCAATATGAGAATTTTTTCAAATACTATATAAAGTTGGGGCAAAAACTTGATCACTTGATTTAATCTTTTAAATGATTACATCACACATGAAGCTATAAGCTTTATCCTCTGTAAGAATGAAAGAGTGAAAACATTTAAGATAATTGTGCTTTGAGACACAGTGGGGGATGGGTATATGAATGGTGTCTATACTACATCAAATGACAAGCTTTTACAACTATATTCCTATTCACAGGGTTATGAGAAAAAGGTACTCTTCAGCAGCAGCATATTTCAAACCTACCCTAAAGTTTAGATAGAAGAGAATGTCTTTGCTTTCTGTAGAGGGAAACTTGAAATATGGTTACTTTGGCTCTTGCCCCATGTAATCTTCTTGAGGAGTCTTTATTAAAACAGCTCTTTTTAAGCAGGAGTTGATGACTTCTAAAAATATTTAAAAATACATCTACTTTAGCTTGGAAAATACCAGTTTTCCTCTTTAACATTTTAAAAGTGCATGGAATGATGTTTCAGTCTTTCTCTGAAAAGAGATTTTGTAGAACAGTGTTCAAGTAAAGCACATTGCAAGTTTGCAGACACCAGCAAGTGGATTTTACTTTATATGAGTACTTTATGTAAGTGGAGTAACAGTTTAGAGACATTTTGAAAAATAAGTGAAGAGGTTGTTATTAAGTGGTAATTCAGCACATTTCTTCAGAAGGACCATAGAGTATACAGTACTTTATCATGTATAGTGTAATGGCTACACAGCTTTCTTCCATTATTCATCTCTGTTAGTCCAGGCAAAGAGCACAGCTCCTGATGGGGAAAGATGTGGCATTGCTTATACCTCCTTTTTATTTTAGTACAGCAGGTTGGAGAAAACAGAATATCAGTTACATAACTTTCATTAATGCAACTTGAACCAAACTCAAACCAACTCAACGTACAAAATCTTACACTTTAAATCTCTTCAAGTAAATAATTTCCTAACTGTCTAGTTAAAATATAGCTTTAACATTCATGGAAGACTTAATGTGGAATGACATTTCTCTTCAGTCAGCTGTGTGAGATTTTGCATTTTTTTTACTGTAATCAACTAAAAATTTCAATATTTACTGGTTATCTGTCCAAGTAAGCATATGTTTTGTTATTCTGCTTCTTATTTGCAAAGCTTTGCAGATCTTTTCCGTAGCTGTGTTGTTTCACTTCCAGCTTATTACTTTCAAACACTTGCTTCAAATACTGCACAGGTATCAACCTGTCACGTTTGTCCTGTTAGACTTCAGGCATAGAGTAAAAGAAATAGTAACCTGCCTTAAGAATGTGTTTTATATGTAGTTGAAACCTTACAAATTAAGTTGAACTTACTTAATACAACAGAATGAAAAAGGAAATCATATTTATATAATGCAGCATATATACTTTGCATTTAATGGAACAGTTATTTTTATGAAACCTTTTGAAGATACTAAACTCCAAGGCTCAATACTGAGGCAATTAGGACTCGAATAAGTGATGTACATGGCTTAGTTCTCCTGGCTTGCCTATTTTAATACTATTTTACATTAGTTTGTATTTATTGTAATGGTAGCATACCAGTTAAGTTGCTGTAGTTGTAAATACTAGAAAAAAAATCTAAGATCACAGTGGGGTTTATTTTGGTTTTTTTTAAAGTTAATTAAGAATCCAAGACCATTCTCAGGCAGATTGATTGTTAATTCCTGAAGCCTGTGTTACTTTTGAAGGTGGCGTGTTAATGAAACCAGTGTTTCTGAAATATTTTGATAGAGCTTTATTTCTGTCTTCTTCAACCACCTGCCACAGAATGACGCTGTCTTCCATCTGTGTGAATTGCGTTCTATGTGTACGCTAGTATACCCTGGAGAAATACCTAAAGCTAACTATGTATCATTTTTGATACCTAACCAAATATGCGTGGTTTATCATGCTTAAAAAATGCATAATAATTCTAAAACATTTAATGGTCAAACCCTAATGGTAGCAGGTCTGTAAATCAGGCCCAAGATATGTCGCGCTGGGCACCAGGAAAGCCAACAGACAAAAGACAACACTTTCTGTAAGTTTGGATTAAGTGAGCTGCTGTGCAGCGCAAGGCAATACTCAACAGCTGTAATCACTGTGCCATCTGTTCCCATCCTCTTGTCCCATATTCTGCTACGAGTGTCTTCTAACCTCTGCAACCAGGAAAGGAAGGATCTTACAAGAATAGTAGCCTCAGTCACTGTGCAGGGATTCACTTTTCTGAACAGCATGCATTAGGGTATCATATAGACCAAGGCATGGGAGATGGTATCCTTTGCGCAAGGGATGCTCAGGAATGGCTGAGTTAAACTGTGACTGTTACAGGTCAGAACTTTTTCATGCTCAGGTAACTAGCCTTGTCCCTTCCAAGACATGTAATGTAACGATAAGTAAGTAAAGAAAGAGACTAACAGTGCATGATTTGAGTGTTTTCATGCCTCAAAGAGACAACTATGCTTGTCTGAAAGCCTGTCTTGTTTTTCCCACCTATCAGTGGGTCTGGTAATGATGGCACCACTCCTGCTCCACTGCATTTGCAACACTGTCACAAACTATGGACAGCTGAAATTGGCTTGCTACAATAGCCTTAGAAGTAGGTATTTTTGCCAGTCACGCTGTAAATGTAGTAAGAAATTTTCTGGACCAGTACATCTTGATACATCACTAAATCTAACACTACCTGTACGTATAACTTAGTATTCAGAATGTTTTTTTAATCACAAGTATAATGATATTTAAGAAGCTGTCCTTTAACAACATGGTAAAAGATGATTTGAAAGTCTCAGAAATAAGTTTACTGATAATCCAATCAGTAGTTACATGTACATACATTTAGAAGCTACCTTAATTGGTGTAGAACTCTCTTTGAACTCTGTCACCAGATGCAGTAAGCCTTAGGAGGTTTTTAAGGTATGGTGCTGACATTTTAGCCAACTAGGAATGAATCGGGAATTTTCTTATGCCGCAGTGTCAAATGCTATACCGTTATAAACTTGAATTGTTAAAGAACACATCAATGAAATAAAAACATCTTAACATCAGTTATGTTTCCTGAAGAGTTAATGAATAAAATGTGCTGAACATTTTGACAGAAGAATAATTAGCTGATACTGAGCTAGATTTTATGGAAGACTGCAATATTTTTTTCTATAAAATGTCCTATACAATTCATTTAAGAATTAGGATTATAAATTTTAATTACGGAATTTACTTCTATGCTGACAATCTTATCTCAGGCTAGATAAAAGCTAAATTTTCTGGAACTAGCACTGGGGCATACGAACAGATAAAGAAAGCACTGATGTTCAGTTTAATTATTTCCTATTGTAAGCAAACAGGCGTTGTCTTCTATGTTTGTAGTAATAGCATGACCTAGAGGAAATACAATCCAGGGCTGTCTCTGTTGATCATCCTGATTAGTTACCTAATCTGATTACTCTTCTTTTGTGTTCCATATGTCAGATTCAAGGCAACAACCAGCACTGATGTATGAGGCCTGCTGTAGTTCAACAAAAAAAAAAAATTTGCAAAATGTAACTAACAGACATATGGTAGATGTCCTGCCTTTAACTTGATTAATGGTCTGCTATGAGCATGTGTGTTATGTTCATTTGTCCTTTCTTCTCCCGTGGTGAACTTTCAGCTGCTATTACTTGCATACGTTTTTGTAAAGTCATGATAGCTATCACAGTTACATTTATGTACATGGAACTTGATTTGAAAAAGTATCTTACAACTGAAATCAGTTATTGTTTCAAGAGACTGTGATTATTAAGTTTATGCATAAAAATTAATGATAGATACAGTGAAGTCACTGTGCCTGGGTAATGTTTTTTCTTAATTTCTACTTTTAATAATTTAAAGAGCATGTTCAGAATATACTAATTTAAATATTCTGTATTAAATCATACTTACCTGAAATTAATTATAGAATGAAGTTTTATTAGTATATGAGGTGTGTAATCTTGTGTCATCCCATCTTGTAGGCTATAAGCATCAGAAAACTTAATTTTTTCTAAATATTTTTGCTCTTCAAATAAACTGACTTTACACATTAACTTTAATTTTAAAATGCCCTCAGTGGAGTTAGAGATCTAGGTTAAATCCTTCCTTCATTGCTTTTACAATCTTATTAATTTCAAAGGAGCTTTATATGTGTAAATGAAGAATAAGTTTGACCTTTTGTTTTGAGATACGAGCTTACAGGGCAACACTATTTGTTAATCCTCTCAAAGAAATCTGTATTCGGAATCTGGTTCCAGTGGATTACTTGCATGAGTAGCAACTGCTGGATTCAACCCTGTTAAAATATATTACAATGTTACGTTTTTTTGTTCCAGACTTTTGTTTAATGGGAGGTTTCTATCACCTGCTTGAGGCTTATTTCAGATCTTAAGTTACTTCTTGTAAAAAACAGAAACAATATATTAGAATGTGTATTATCAGCTACCATTATGAGAGTGCAGTGTTTTTAATAAGTATTATTGGTCAATTCCACTTTTTTCCAAAGTGGTGAGGGATGTCAATCCTGAATTCATTAGTAATATGAATGCTTCTACATAAGCAAATTTGTTTTACTTGAAAACTATTTTTTTTAACTAATGAAGAGTGCCTAAAGTAAGATAGGCATCTGTAACACCAAGGCATTTTAGAGATAGTGTGGATGTAAAATTCCGAACTTTGTCCTCATTACTGTAGCACATGTGGTATGGAAGATCATCTGCTGCTCTTCAACCATTTTCTAGTACACCATATGTGCTGTAATACTCAGGTACAATGGGGTGAATAAAATGCAAGCTGAAATATCTCAATGTCCTTTATTACTTGGAAAGCTAGAACAGTTCATTTGTCAGAAGACAAATACTGTGAATAAAACAACATATTAAAAGCACTCAGGGTTCATGTAATCATACATCTAAAATACAAAGGTGGTTTCAGTGCTTTAGTCAAGCCTAGGTAGCTCACAGTCAGGTGAGATTAATCCCTCAATTAATGTTTAGTTCCATAGATACTCAATTTATAAGCTGTATTATGCATTCTAACACTGGTGAACAAGTTTGTGATTTCAAATGCGATCCTTAAAAGACCACATAAATTCCAGTACACTACAGAAGGAAGAATGCGAGAGCATCTCCAGTTTTCCAGGTTGAAGAAAAATGCTCAAATTGAAAGAAGTAGACCGTGTCTTGTACTGCAGAAGAAAACAGCTAGCTTGACCTTGCTGTTCTCTTGGTGAAACATGAGCCAGCAGTGTGCCCTGGTTGCAAAGGAAGCTATCGGCACTCAGGGCAGTGCTTCAGCTTGGAGAAGATATTAGTGTGATCTAACAGCAGCCTTCTAATATATACAAGGAGGTTATGGAGAAGGTGAAGCTAGGCTCCTCATAGTGGTGCATGGAGCGAGATACAGCAAACATAAATTCAAATGACGGAGGCTTTCGCTTGGTATAAGGAAAAACATCGTAAGGTCAGTCAGACTGTGGAACAGCTTGCACAGGGATGTTGTGCAGTGTCCATCCTTGGACGTTTTCAAGACCAAACATTTGCTGCTGTTAGTATTTACTCACTTTTACTTCATGTTTTCAAGCAGATACACATTCCTGCTTTTTGGGTTGTAGTAAACTTCATCTGGTAGTTTTCCTTTTGTTTATTGGATGGTACAATAAGCCATTAGTTTGATGTTTATTCCATGTACAGTGTTACTGTCCAGAATACAATAAATGCATCATTTCCATAAAAGTACAAAAAAAATTTAATAAATTCAATATGTGCAGAAATTTTCTTTTAGATTCTTCAGTGATATCAGTGTGATCACCATCAGCAGTTAACAAAAATGCACAAAGATGGATTTTATTACATAGGCATTCTAAAGCCCATGGCCTGATAATCTGGTTAACTTTTGGGAGATTTACTTAAATCTTTCAAGCTTTTACTTTTCTTTCTTTCTTTTTTTCTTTTTTTTTTTTGGTCTTAATGTGCCATTTTTAAGTTAAATAATTCTGTAATGTTAGTCTAAGATTTGGCCTACATGATCCAACAGAAGAAATAAAAGTTATCTTGAAAATGTACTTATTATAAATCTGCTTTCACGGTGTAAAACATTGATGAGCTCCATAATGTGTGTAAGTTGAGATAGAATAATAAAGTTGAAATTTGGATATATATGTCAGAGAAAATGTTTGTGCAAAATGAAGTAGTCATACCATTTTTTTGTTGTTCTTTGTATTCTTTTGCATTTCCATTCCTCAGTTTCTCTATCCTCCCTTTTCAGGAGCCTGATGCTGAATACACCGTATTTCAGGTAAAATTCCTTTCATAAACATAATTATTAGATACACTCATTAGGAAGAATTTATGGTACACCAAATAATACTTGTTTTGTTGTTAAATCCTTAATGACATTAATTTGTTTTTCATCCTTAGTAAGGCAGTACATTTGATAAATGGTATTTTAAATAGGCAGCTTCTATCAAATATAAAAGTTTTATTCTCTCGTATTTTTCCTATAGGTTCATTCAGCAGTTCAGTATCTTAGTGCTTTCTAAAATCTAAATTGAATCTATCTTGAACTGAGTGACCATCATCTGCTGATGAAGTTAGGAAAAAGCCAGTGTGCATAACACAACAGTGTTTATGCTCTTAGGACTCACTTGCATGTTTCTTTTAATGCAGTCTAATGGTGGGCTGTTACCTGTGCCCTTCCGGCTCCTACATCTCATTCTCGCTGCCTACTTTGTGTAGAGTCTGGTAATCTTGAAGCTGTATGATGATATTTTGCATAAGTGATCGAAGACTGAGAGTAATTGATTATTTTTTCACTCTGTCCACATCAGCACTAGATTACTGTAATGGGAAGAATAGTAATGTGCAGATGGTGGCATCTTTTGGCTCCAGCCCATGGTCTGAGAAGATTAAATGCAATGTGAAACTGCATCTTTAAATACAGCTCATTAAAACATTTTCCAGGTTGCTGATTACATCCCAATGAAGTCATGCAAGTTGTTTGCATACAAAATGGTTTTGGTGAAATATCGCCAGACATCCTTTAAAGATTATGCTTCACAAGGTACTTGTGTTCTGAGACATTAATTGTGTATGGAATAAAAATTTATGACAATGGAAAGGATTACTGGAGAATAAAACCTCTTTGAAATGTGTGTTACCAGATTCAGGAAATACATTTAAATTCAGATTTTAAGTTTACTAGGAGTGTGTGTGTTATTTGGTTTTTGGACTTTTCAGGGACAAGAGTAGGACACTTGATTCGGCAAAAAATCACTTCTCAAGAATTAAGTGAAAAACACTTTGTCAGTTTTCTTTCTGGAGTTTAGACATCTTAAGAAATATTGTATCACATTTCTGTCCTTACAGTACTTAATATATTGCTTCCCTCTTTAACTGCTATTAGTTATTATAAAGTTCTGTTCTGATGATGAGTTAAGCAAGATAAAGCTGTTATTATGTTGTGAATATGTGGGTTGTCTGAAACAAGCCATCCCTTACTTGTTCCTACTGTTTAAGTGCTCATTTCATAAAAATGCAGGTCTTCATAAATGCCAGACGTTGTTTGTCACAAATCAAAGTTACCCATTCTGGAAAGAGAGAGCAGGTAATATGGAATCTGAGGCAACAGTTTGAGTGGACAGCCTTCTGCTAAGTTGAGGTGTAAATAGTATTGTCATGTAGTTACTCAGAAATGGATTCATTTGTTTTTATGGCTTTTTGTGATTGTAAGTGAGCCTCTCACTGTTGGAGGTGTGGTTCTTCCAGTTTTGTGACGCTGTTACTCATTTTAATTGAAGTTTTGCAGCTGAAGTTCTGCACTAGTTTCAGATTAAACCCTTACAGGTTTTCACTGAGTGAAAAATCTGTGCATTATAGTATAGTAAATTACTAAAGCTGTATACTTTCTTACAAACAGAATTAAAAATTTTCTGTATAACTAAAAACTGCAACAGAGAAAGTAGGCTTCATCCAAGGATAAAGTAGCTATAGGAAATGTCAGGACTACTGTACAAATTCTTTATAAAGAAAATCAGCAAAAGTTGAAATTACTGAGCTGTTAAGAAAATCTTTGATCTGTGAATGAGTTCTGTATCTTAAGTGATAATAAAAGACACCTTTACTTCATGGACTAAAAAATAAAATAAATCAAAATTTGTTGCGAAGGGTCTGTTTTAATAGAGAAATGTACATCTCTCAGGTTTTCTTTTTTAAAGTAAGACAACAGCCATATGACATAGTTCTAATAAAGTCCTATGTGACTTTTTTTGAAGAAGTAGCAAATTTTTTATTAATTAAAAGGGTATCTGTAATTTCATTTAATCCTTTTTAAAAAAAGGAGGTTTTCCTGCATCTGCTTTTGTATTTGTCAGTATACATTTCTAATTCTTTTTCCCATGTCTTGATTTTTCAGATAGCATAACTGTGTGCCTGTGTAGAGGTGAATTTTTTTCACATGGGTCTTGTAACTAGTAGTTAGGAATTTTGAATTGTCTTCCTGTCTCCCAAGGCAAAGGTCAACTTTCTTTTTAAGTAAGGAATTTGACATTTTTCTCTCCCCTGCTGTTTTGATCAGGTGTTCTGTAACAAATATTACTGCAGACAATACTCTTATCTACAGACTAATATTTAATTAAGGAATAATATGCGATATTTTAATTTTTTGTTGGCTGTGAAGCCTCAGACTAGGAGCTTAAGACTGGAAGAGTAGCCTAAGGAATCTATTTTTTTATGACGGATATTTGTCGGGTCCTGACAAAGAGACATGTTGCCTTTAAAAACACATTATCTCACGTTTATTATTGGAAAAATCACAATGATATGTCTATCTTATGAACTGTCCCCAGTTTTAGCAATTAGTGTAGAGAAATGGCTACTTTCAATTCCCAGGAAAAAATTATTACTATGGGCAAATTTTCTTATCTCTACTAGGAAATTAGTCTGTTCAGCTATAGTGAGAGCTCTTAATTTCAGCATTTTCCCAATATCAACATGGTTATGTTGATTTAAGACATGTCTTTGACAATAGCAGAATACCATCAGGGTGTTAAAAATTCCACAAAATAAATACTTCTAAAGAATATTGAAAAACAGTTAAAACATTTAACTGCAAATCTCAATACTAATTAAAGGTTGTCACCCTACTACATAAGATAAAAGATAATAAAACAAATCTTCATTTTGTCTCTCTGGCCTAGATTCAGATCATCCTGCCCTGTTCATATTGGAACAAAGGTTTCTAATTGTGGTTGAACTGGGTGGCTAAATCCCTCATTTACTTCTCCTTGGAAGAAAACACTTTCAAAAAGGAGAGTTAAATATTTCAACATTTTTAGATATACTTTCTTTCTGATAGTTATAAAGTTATCTAGAAATATGAGGGAAGTGTAGAGGAAGGGATGATCTGAGACATGATGAATGAGAAGTATTCCATTAAATGATTACATAGATTATTAAATAAGTATGGGATCCAGATCTTCTCCTACCTTGTATTTAAAGAGCAAATGTTTGACCTTTAATGCTTTTCCACCAGACTGCTGTACTCTGTGTCAGAAAAAAACCAAATCAAATTGGTTGGGCAGGGATTTTTACTCTGGAAAATTTATGATGATCTGTTCAATATCTGAAGGAAGATCAGGGATTGGTTTTGCTACTCTTTTTATCATGCCAGCATTATGAGTACATTACAGGCATATTAAGTTATCAAAGTGATTGTATCTGCACTTGTTTTGTTGGTACTTCTGTATGATTGCCACTAGGTTTTTTTCTTTCCCATTGATCTGGTGTCTCTACAGTCTGCTTGTCACATAGGCTAGAATGATGCCTGCCTTTCCCCACTACTCATATAATCCTTCAAGACATTTAATGTATCAGTTTGTCAGTTCAGTTCCCTAACAAGTGCCCCAATAATGTCACAATCTGAGATGTTTAATCGATATGTTTACACATTTTTTACAGCTGGTGCTGTGAACAAAGGCATTTTAGTCTAAAGACTGTTGCTTGTGGATAGTAAAGTAGTGTATCTCTAATGGCTGAAAGGATTTTCCTCCTTTTTCTACACGTCTGTGAGGGGCATTATTTTGCATTGCAGTGGTTTACTATACCTTCCTCTCCTATCCCGGTTTCAGTAAGGTGTCTGTCAGCAGGGGGTTTTGAATGGCACTGGTAGCTAGGAATTTCTTCAAAAGCACAAGATCTCAGACAGTTTCCTTTGACCTAAATTAGTCATAACTTTTCATTGAATTCTGTCCTCCAAACTCAGTGACTGTAGCTGTTCTACTCCAAAAGAGTTCTCCAAAGCCTTTCCACCTCCATCAGGCAACTGATTGATATACTCAGCTGTTTAAGTCAATACCTTATTCAAGCCTATTAAAACTGTGAAAGGAATAGTAATTTAAAAATGGCAGAATTGCTGATTAGGTTATTTATTTGCTGTCTTGAAGATATTTTACTTTATTCTTATTCAGGCTGCCTGGAGCCTGAAAACACGAGCTTTGACAGAAATGGTGTACGTGGATGAAATAGATATGGATCAAGAAGGAATCGCAGAGATGATGCTAGATGAAAATGCCATTGCTCAAGTCGCACGTAAGAACAACTTTCACTTAAATATGTTGGCGCACTAAGAGCTCTTTTGGTCAGGATTGTCATCTAGCGTAAAATAACACACACTGCTGTGACCTTATATGTATTTTAGCTATCGTTACGAGTTTTTGATTGCCATGCAACCCTAAACCAATATTGAGATACATCACATGATCTTGATATAGCGCTTAGGCCTGTCAGATGGGGGGTTCAGGCAAATAGTGTTTTGTCAGTCTTTTCTCTACATGTCTGCACTTGCTAGCTCTCTTCCATCGGTGCAGGGATTTCTTTTACTCCTTTCTGGCTTCTTTAGGCACTGTGGGAAACTAGAGAAAAATACATGCCCTCAATGTACTGTGATCTCATCCATATGCCTGTACTGTAGGTAACAGTCTGGCCAAGTCTGACATTACCGTCTTGTATCATTTCCTACAGACATTTTCTGAACTGTTTTTTCTCTCTTCAGTTTTTCTCTACTTTTTCCTCTCTTCCAGTTCTTCAGCCCTATCTTTGTTTCTTGTATGTAGCTCTTTTCAGTTTTGTCACTTCCCTTCTAAGAGGACAGTAACTAATAGTCTTCTAATACTTTTTGGCATTATTACTGATTTTCTTTTTCCTTACTACAGTCCACATGGGAATTTTTATGCATCTTATTAGATGTGGCTCTCAACCACCTAGCATGTCAAGGAATTCAAGGGAAGAACTGGACATAGGCCAGAACTAATAGTTGAAGCATTAAAAGCTGTTCTCATGTGAATAGAAATAGGCAATTACATATCTTCCCGATTGCATTTTTTTAAATTGTTGTTACACGCTTGGTCACATATAAACAGTCCAGCAGTACTCAAGTTGTGTTTATTCATTATGATAATCTAATTACATGTATCTGCCTTAAAATAGCATAATAATATAATTTAGACTTTGATTTGACTTTTGTGCCCCCTGTCATCTGCCCAAAAAATGATATGATGAACATTATTGAGAAATAAGACATTCTGGAAAAGTGACATTCATACTATATTTAAACTGAAAAAAATGTGAGTTTCTGGATAATGTGTCACAGACTTAAAAGCCAAATAAAATCATCATGGTAGTGTAGCCTGCACTCCTGAATCACTGAGGTACGACTTTGCTGTTTGTGCTTCAAATCCAGTAGATGTGCCTGAGATGCTATAGTTTTTCAGAAAGTGTAAGAACTTTCCAGAGAGAAAGAACTCCCTGCTGTCTTTGGTAGATTATTAGATTTAGTAGCTTTTGTCAGTGTATGCTATGTCTTTAGTGGGAGTTATCAACTATAGCTCCAGCTGTTGCTTTTTTGTGTACAATTTATGCCTGATATGATGTCTTCATTTTCAAAAATTTATTTCAAAGTTAATAGTGATTTAGTCATCCAGTGGCCTTTTCTCTGAAAAACTAGACAATCTTCTCATTCTGAGATATATCTTCCAGTTTTTGAGTTGAGTCTTGAAACTCATTTAATCCTTTCAAATTAATCTGCATGCTTTTTCATTTGTAGTCACCAAAATAGAGGACAGTCTACTGACAATGTAGAAAATACATTTTTCTTCTACAGCTTGATTTTACTTTATACATATGAAGTGTTTTTCTGTTCCAGTTTTATATAAAAGGTAAGCACAGATATCACTAGGGAGGGTGCAGAGAGGACAGAGCCAGGCTCTTCTCAGTGGTGCCCAGTGACAGGACCAGAGGCAATGGGCACAAACTGAAACACAGGAGGTTCCATTTGAACATGGAATCATAGAATGTTAGGGATTGGAAGGGACCTCTAGAGATCATCGAGCAGGATCACTTAGGGCATGTCGCACAGGAACGCATGCAGATGGGTTTTGAAAGTCTCTGTCGAAGGTGACTCCACAGCTTCTCTGGGCAGCCTGTTCCAGTGCTCCATCACTCTCACAGTAAAGAAATACTTCCTCATGTCCTCTTCACACATATATAATGAAATGTTATCTTCTACCAGTTTTTATATTTTTATAATTTTGCTGTGTTAATTTTCCATCAGTCTTGTTTATTAATAAAAATGTCCTATAGCATCATTTTACAGAAAGTTCCCAGTATGTTACCTTTGGACTCTTAACACCACTAATTTTATCAGCTAAGGTTGTAATCTTGTTTGAAGTTGTTACCTTGACAATATATATTTCAGAAACTCCTACTAATTGGCATTGTGGATAATCACACCTATTTCATTAACTGTTGTGTTAAAGGAGACCTGCAGTCATCACTAACTGCTGAAATTACACTCTTAAATTCTGTTGCTGTTTGCGGCCACATGCACTGCTGTGGCCTCTTGATGCCTATTCATAGCTAGTTCAATTGGGATTGTCAAAATAAAGACTGAGCTGCCTGCAGTGAGATCAAGGGAACTAAATCCTGTAAGCATTTTCCCAGTACACCAAAAGCACAAGGGTAGAAAAGGAGTTTTAATGCCCTATTTTATATAATTATGATGGTTAAAACAAAAAGCTAAGAAAGTGGAAGCCTAGTTCATTGTCTGCTGGCCTGAAAAATTGAAAGCCACCTTCCCATTTCTCAGAAGAGTGTCCTAGTTACCATGTTACTCATGGGTGAAGTCAAGAGTCACAGCACTATAAAGAGTGAGTAAGCACCAGATATCCTCAGTGCAGCCAGCCAGAAGAGAGAGAGAATACCAAGGTTTGGTCCTTATTGTAACATCACTTACGTATTTAGTTGGTTTTACCAAGGAGATCATGGTTAATACCTTTTTTGTATTATTTAACTTTAAATACAGCTGTAGCCAGCTGGCTACTATAATACAGGAGTCAGAGCTGCTTGGTATCAGTATGGATTAAAATAGCTAGAAAGTATTTAGATTGAGTTAGAAGTTATTGATTTGGACAATTCTGCTAAACTTGCGTAAACAATAGACTGGTAGTATCTCAGAGGTAATTGCAACTTGAGGGCAGGAGAGAGAGAAGACTGAAAAGCTGCAGACTTGGGGTTTATCTTGGGGGGGGCGTGGGGAAAAAGAGAAGGAAAGAAAATATCTACCTACCAGTTTAATTTTAGTTCTTGGAAGCATTTGCAATAAAAGCAGTTCATAAGTATCTGGAAAGTAAGTAGATGAGTAACAATGATTTGTCAAGAATTGTCTGTGCCAACTTAAAATTCGTATCTTTCTGTACATGGTAACAGGAAGTGAACAAACCAGAAGGTATAGATGTCATATCTTGCTTTTCATAGAATCATAGAATGGTAGGTGTCTGAAGGGACCTCTGGTGATCATCAAGTCCAACTACCCTGCCAAAGCAAGATCACCTAGGACAAGCCACACAGGAACAGATACAGGCAGGTTTTTGAAGTCTCTGGAGAAGGAGACTTCACAGCCTCTTTGGGCAGCCTGTTCCAGTGCTCCATCACCATCACAGTAAAGAAGTTTATCCTCATGTTGAGGTGGAACTTCCTGTGTTCCAGTTTTGTGGCCATTACCTCTCATCCTATCAGATGCTCAAGTCCCTTAATCATCCTCCTAGTAGCTCTCCGTTGGACTCTCTCTAGTATTTCCCTGTCCCACTTGAACTGGGGAGACCAGAACTGGACACAAGACTCCAGGTGTGGTTTCACTAGGGCAGAGTAGAGGGGGAGGAGAACCTCCCTCCACCTGCTGGCCACACTCTTCTTTATGCACCCTAGGATACCATTGGCCTTCCTGGCTACAAGGGCACATCGCTGTCCCATGGATAACTTATTGTCCACCAGGACTCCGAAGTCCTTCTCTGTGGAGCTACTTTCCAGCAGATCTACCCCTAACCTGTACTTGTGCATGGGGTTATTCCTCCGCAGGTGTAGGACTCTACATTTGCCCTTGTTGAACTTCATTTGATTCCCCTTTGTTCAGCTGTCCAGTCTGTCCAGATGTTGCTGTATGAGATGTATTGTTTAGTCAGTTCTCAACCAATCTCACTGTCCCCTCTTCTAACCCACACTTCCTGAGCTTACCCATGAGGATGTTATGGGAAACAGTGTCAGGAGCCTTTCTAAAGTTGATCTAAAACATAAGATAGCTTTCTCTATCTGCCCTGTAGCTGAAAGTTTTGGGTTACTTACTCAAGTCTGTGGGCTGTTTTAGTCCCGGATAGAAAACACACCATTTCAAATTAGTATGATCTCATCATTCCAGTAACTTTCTTACTTCAATGCTATCTGCTCCTAAGATGTTCTTGAGAATTGTTGTGGGTTAACCTCAGTAGGCAGCGCCTCACACATCCCTCCTAAGTGGGATGGGGGAGAGCATGGCAAGGGTAAGAGTGAAAAAAACCATGTTCACCCTGGACAAGGATGTATTATCTCAATGTGAAGTGAGAAATGCTTGTTTTATAGGACCAGGAACATCTCTGAAACTCCCCGGAACTAGCCAAGGTGGAGGGCCCAGCCCAGCTGTTAGGTATGTAATTGTTTCATTTTTTAAAAATGTGACTACTTACAAATGAGCAAATCCTAAATTTAAATGTGTCAGATATAAGTGTTTAAATTCTCTATCAATAAATACCGCTTGTGGATAATGTGCTTACCATCTTCAGGCCAGTAACTCAATCAGGAAGACCTATTACAGGATTTGTGAGACCCAGCACGCAAAGTGGACGGCCAAGTACTATGGAACAAGCTATAAAAACACCTCGAACAGCTCTCACTTCTCGTCCAATTACTAGTGCTTCTGGGAGATATGGCAGGCTAGGAACAGTAAGTTGCTTGACTTTGTTCTCAGAACAGTGGATTTCTTGATCATAGTATCTGGTATAGTGACAGTGTAGCTTACTTAAAAGCTGCATCTCAACTGAAGTTTGAAGGAGGTGAGCATTTTTAATTTTTTGTTTAAATTGTTTTCAAAGTAGAGTTTGAAAATGTTACTTATTGTTAGTTTGCTAGTCTGTTTATATTAAAAATGTACATAAATTCACAAGTTAACAAAAATTCACATAAATTCCGAATTCACAAGCTCTGTTTTCTTTGGTTTGTTTTTTGGTTTTTTTTTATTTACTGAAGGCTGTGAAATGACTATAACATGATTTCACCAAAAGTATGTTGAAACCTTCTCTAAGTTTTTCAGTTTACAACAAAATAATTACTAGTCTCTCAGTGTCTGTAAGTTCAAAAGATAAGGAAAAGACACTATATTAGTTGTATCCAGTTCTATCAGCAAAATTAATAAATTGTAACTGGTAATTTAATATAGATTAACATCACAGTAATGGAAAAATGTGATATCTTCTCACTGTGGCAGGTATGAGCTGATCTTTCTTGCAGTTTTTTTTGTAATGTATCTCAGCCACCTTCATTCCAAGCTACATGCTTAGACACACTATGGAAATAGTGGAGAGAAGGAAAAAAACAGGTGATTCCAGAGGTAATTCATGCAGCCTCTTTCAGGGACTGTGCAGGAGTAGGTCAAATTCCTGGCTTTCAGAAAATATAAAATTCAGTAAGAAGTAGTCTGTACTCCCCAGTAGAGCAGTCCATCTACAAATGCTTTGTTTATTTGTTGGGTTGGGTTTTTTTGTGTGCTATTAATATTTTGAAAAATTTCAGGAATATTTAGAGAATCTTCCCACTTAAAAACTTCTTTCTTCCCTTCAGGCTTCAATGCTAACAAATCCAGATGGCCCTTTCATAAATCTGTCTCGACTGAATTTAGCAAAATATGCACAGAAACCGCAACTGGCAAAGGTACGTGACTATTTTGGTTAATGTGATATCTTATTTTCTGGTATTATTCTAATGTAACTGCACATGGTATTGGGGATGCAAACAATGATGAGCTGTGTTGTAGATGTTAAGTTCAGGAAAATAATGTGTTACTTATCTTTAGACAGTTATTAACAGACTTGAAATCGAAAATAAGTCTAAAGAGGTTATGTTGAAAGTAGAATAAAATACTCTATTGGTAAATAACTTTGAACTATTCATATCAGTGTGATGAAGGGCAACTAGAAAAAAAAAAAAAGCCAGGAGGAAAAAATCCAGCAGAACTCTCCATAGTGTCAGAAATGCAGTTCTTTGTACAAATAGGGGACAATCCTGGCCTAAAAATGTTCAAATGGTTTGGATTTTTGTCCTTGCTTTTATGGCATGACAACACTTTTTACATAAAAAGATTTTCAGCTTTTTGTTCAGAATTCTTTGTATTCAATTAAGATCTTATGATTGACAGCCGCTAAAACTGAGACTGTCTGCCCGTAGAACAGGTTTATCCAGGTTGTCTGCCGAAGGTACAGGTTTCAGCTATGAGTGGAAGTGGATTTATGAGTGGAATGATTTATCACTCTGTTGCCTTTCAGATTAATCTTGCCCCAACATAACCAGTTAGCTGTATAGATGAAGATGTTTTCTGTGCATACTTTGTTCATTAAACTGGGCTGAAACCAAGAACTCATTTTGCACCAGCTATCAAATGACTATCAGACACCCTCTCTCAGGAGCTGTTTTTGGCTAGCAACCTAGACTTGAAAGGACCCATATATTTTCAGTCTGTTTTGAGAAATGTAGTGGTGAACACTGTTAGAAGGCTTAACAGTACGTAAGAATCTGCTGGTGGAAACTAGCTCCTCCACTCCAAAACTTTAGTTAATAATTTTTCAGAAAGTATTAGCAAAATCCTTTGCTTTTTAAAACCAAATTTAGACTGATGTAGGGTGTTGGTTTTCAAGGTGGTTTTCAAAGGAAATACATTTTGGCGAATGCACTGTGTTCTTCATCCTCTCCTTATGTCTCTGTCCCTTGGCCTCTTGGTGAGATAATGAAAAACTTCCTACCTATCATCTGAAGACAGTTACGAGTCAGTTCTTTATCAGTTCTGAAAAAAAATACAGGCCTTTTGTCCATTTGTGTTCCTGGCAGCAATCAGCCAGGAATTATACTGAAACCATCACAGTCTGTAAAGAGGGAGAATGTAAGAAACCTGGAGAGGATTAAGAAACATAAGACACATCCATAAGGAACTAGACTTGGTTCTTCTACTTGAAGACAGCTAGCTTTTAATTGTGTTTGGTAACTCTATACACTGTTCAAGTAGGTAGGATAGCTTTCAGATGAAATATTTATTCTCAGCAACATCTCTCAGGAATGAGAAACATTTCTTTTTTAGTTTTGGTTTTTAATTAGCATTTTCTAGGACAATGGGGTAGCTCTGTCTTCCTTCAGTTTTGTATGAAAAGAGGCTTAAGCCAAAAACCGTAAAGCTACTGTCTTAGGAACATCCATAGGCAGCAAGTGTACTTGTCAGTATTAAGAAGCTAATACATTATGACATTAACTTGTCACACAGAATGTAACATCTAAGTTTAAATTTGGAGCTATGTGGATTTGTAATTTTTTTTTTTTTTTAAACAAGACATCATTAAGGCTAAAGCCAAAATAGGGGGTGAGACTGCAGACTGCACTCGGTGTTAAGAATCATTGATTCAAGTTTTAAAACTCTGAGCTGTCACCTCTTCCAGGTGCAGAAGGATGATAAATCTTGCAACTTTTAAATTCATATAATTGGCCTGTGCATTCAAGTCAGTATATATTCTTTATACTTCTTCCTTATGGGTTTGCAAAGTATACTCATTGCAACTTGTTTAAAGTAAGATTATCTGTCTTTTCATTGGATGACTAGGTTGTCCAGTGTTTTGAAATGTACAGGAATGTGGCTTCTCTCTCACTGTCATAGAATCATAGAATCAGTTAGCAACTGGTTTATGGCTTGAAACAGGGAGTTTTATCTTTTTGAGCTTGTGGATTTCTAATAGAGTTATTAAGATAACTCTAGATATTTTTATCCAAGTGAATGTTCAGTCATTTAAATCCTTTTGAAAGTCAGGGCCGATAGATAACATCCATAAATTCCTTGTGCCAGCTGTGCAAGAAAACATCTTTTTTATCAGTTTAGATTTACTCATTTTTACTGAATACTTCCCTGTTACTGAACTAGAGGAGGAAATGTTTCACTACTTCTTTATTTTCTGTTCTTTTGTTACCCACCTATTCTAATTTCCCTGTAAGTCTGTTTTTCTTTATAATTCTTTGATGTCTTTTAATCATCTGTTCAGATTCTTTTCTGACCAAAAGTAGAAGAAAAGTGGGTTGTGGTTTACTATCTTCACCAGACATGATCATTCATTAGTAATTCGCTAGTTTCCTTAAGATAAATCTTTTAAGAATTTTGTTGAAGAAAAGCTGGCAGCTAGTCATGGAAACCCTTAGAGGACCGCTGTCATATTCTTTATATTTTTCCTCATGGAGCAATATTTTATTTTGATTTTTTATAATGAATATTAAAAATTTAGAAAAACATTCTGTTCTTTTGAAGCAATTGAGGCCAGAGATTTAGATGCAGAAAAACATCAAGGTTCAACTCAATTGAACCTTGCATTACTAGCACCCGTACTACATTCCTGGGAATAGAGGCTTCTAGTCTCCATTTAGTTATGTAGTATCTTTCAACATTATTCTGTTCACTGAAAATGCCACCCCCTTTACCTGTTACATGCTCTTCTATATTCTAGTGCAGAGCAGCTACAAGATAGTATGACTTGCTTAGCTTTGTATATGAGTAAACAGAAATGCAAGTGTATTGCCGTGCAATTTTGGGCTTATCAGCAGGTACCACAACACAACTGATGCATGTAACTTCTTTTAGCTTTGGCATTACAGTGTGTTTGAGTTTCAGAAGCACAATATAGTTAGCATTTATCCTTTACAAATAAAAAATTAGGTTTCCCTTTACAGATCCCAAAATTCTGTAGGATGTAGATTTTAATTATTTTTTTTTCTGAAGGCAGAATTTGCTCAGTTTACATTCTTAATAAACCTTTGTTTAATTTAAGTAGATTTTGTCCTACATAAGCATCTAACTATTCACTGCAAAAAGTCTTTGTTAGATGACTTGTTGATTTTACAGTTAAAAAGTCATGGAAATAGTACCAGGTTTTCAAATCTATATTCCCTTCCAAATTATAACTGTCCTTTTCTTTTCTTTTTTTTTTTTTATTTTTTTAAATTAATTTAAGGATCAGAGAGAAGAGACAATTCCACTAATCTCTTACAACAAATTAAGAATTAAAATGCTTTCCTGTAGTGACACTGTAGAACATCCATAGATTTTGTCTGTGCAAGTCTTAATTAAATGTAAATGTCAGCAGTTGTGATGTGTGAATATGATTGCTTTCACAAAGAATTAATTTCTGCCTACCATAATCAAGATTCTGTATTCCTCTAAAACAATATTATCAATTTATATCTTCAAATATGACAACATTTTAAATATTCTTTTGACAGGCATTGTTCGAATATATTTTTCACCATGAAAATGATGTAAAAAATGTGAGTAATTTATATGTTCCATTTTCTGTTTTTCTAAAGTATCATTCAGTTATTTCTGTCAGTATTCTGCAAAACAAAGGATCCAGGTAGTACATTACATCTGAGAACAGAAGTGAAGCATTAAAAGGTGTTTTAGAGAGAAAACTCCTTTCTTACAGGAGTGATAATCAGGGTTGATAATTTGCAAATACAAAGATACAGATTGCTTTCTTTTTTGAGAAGCAAAACATTCTAATGCTTAAAACTAGGTCCCTCATCTGTCAGCATGGTAAGATCTCAGTATCTAATGATTTCATGTTAACAGAATTTAGCTGACTAAACAGTTACTGAATTTTCTATAATACTGCTAGCTGGTGTGTGGTTAGATCTGAAGTTAAACTCTCTGGTTAATCAATAGCTGAAATGACATGTAGCTGAACTGCCTAGGAAGTTCAGAATTCCTGAAGCTTGAGAGTAAACCATAAGTTACATAAGGCTGTCCACGAACAGAAGAAGGTGAAAATATCTGACAAAAAAAGTTAGTGGTTGAATTGAACATCATTTGATGTTTTAAACTACCAAGATAGTTGTTCATGCGTTTGGGTGAATAGATAGGGAAGACATTTGGTGAAACTGCAGAAAAATAAAATATCATTAGGACTTTGGACACCTTCTCTAAAAACTTAATTCTGTAGTGCTGAGGTGTTTTGTGGCCTCAAGAGAAAGATTGTGTTGTCCATATTATTGCCTGTAACATTTATTCTCCAAAAGTTTTCCTATTTGTACAGTTTCCCTCTTATCCTATTTAAAATTTTTCTTCTGTGGTTCTTCCTGTGTTATTGCACTGGATGGGTAAGATCAACTTTGGGTTGATTATTGTTTAAACTTTCAGAAATAGATAAAGGTTGCAGAATGTTTTGGCAGTTCACGCAGGGAAATAGTTAATTTATTCAATAACTAAAGTCTCAAAATATTTCAATACTGCATTAGATATATGCACCCGGTTGAAATGGAATAAAAATTTCTGCTTTTAGTTTATTTGAAAGAGCTGTTTGTGTCAATAACATAACTAACTAACTAGTTACTGAATTTTCTGCAATATTAACTCATGTGTGATTAGATCTGAAATTAAACTCTCCAATTAATCGATAACACAAAGAATATTTTATTGTTGTTGACATAGATCAGAACCATTTCCAAATGTAATGCTATGTGAAGCTTTTTAATCTAGTATCAAATGATTATAGTTGTACACTGACAATTTATTACATAGCATTCTTTTAAGAGGATTGAATTGCAATGCACTATTAATCCAAACTATGGTTGAAACAGTAAGTGCAAGTGTCAGAAATGTCAGAGAGAAATATCAATTAACATTTACACATTCTAAATATGAAGAAAGTGCCTGGGCTTTATGCCAGTAATAATTAAAATTTATGTTGTTTGTTACAAAGAACTCAGTTCACTAAGTATAAAAGGTTCACTTTATAAGATGCCACATGTGCCTATGACCTACACTTTAAGGTCATGCAGGATCTCTAGGCTAGACAGATAATTTCGTATAATGCAAGGAATTTTCTGAGTCCTCCAGGAAAAAAAAAATATTTTTACACTTTATTGCGTGTATTTTGAAATCCTGCCTGAGAATTCCAAACAACTGTCTTGCAGTAAATGTTTTGGCTATGGTTTTTTTATGCACTCTAGCTGTTCCAATAAATATCAATAATCAAAGAAGTGTCAGCTTAATCACCACTGTTTATTGTGTAATGAAAGGGAGATCAACATGTTTGGCTAATGGGAGTTATCTTGTAGGAAAAAACAACTATGTCACACTTCACAGTACCCATTGCCTTAATGTGATAGTATCTCTGAAGAGATGGTTTTATTAACTGTTCAGTTTGCTTTTGTTTGATTTCATTCCTCTTCTTCTGCACTACTACAGTATTTTCAATATAATTCTATTCTCCAAACTTTTGAAGCTCATCTGCATTATTTTTCCTTAAACAAAGAAAGAAATAATTTTCTGCTTGAACTTGGCTGTATTACTGTTTAATCACCTCTCCTACCAGTGGCATTTCACTAACTCATTTTCTTACTTCTCCCTAAATTAATTTGATCACGTAGGATTCAGCAAAGAAGCAGCACATAGGTTAACTGTTTGAAAGTTGATCCGGCTCTTGCTTGATAGCCCATTAGATCATTCACTGACATCTCTTGCATCTTTGCATTACCTGCTACTGTATGATGTCGCACATTTTAAAAAAGACCCAACACTTCTCTTATGAGATGAGATGAAAGAGCTTGAAAGGTTTGGAAGCCTGGGAAATACTCCTAAGTTTGCAGCTGCATAGACTGAAAAGCCTCTGCTTGTGGACTTTCTGCATGGATAATTGGAAGGTCAGTTCCTGCAGTTTTGCAAATAAAACACAGAAGTAGTAGTGACCATATCCTTTGTCACTGTCCTGATCTGGAACAGTCTGTACTGTTCTCAGTTGCATTATTATTTAAGAAGCAAAGCCAGTTATGTTATTTATCTTCTGTTCAGTATTCAGCCTGTATATAGAAAGAAAAAAAAAAAAGAAAAGCCTCAGCAATATAATTTGAGAAATATTATTAATCAGTGAACTCAACTGAACAGATAATGCTAGGAACTCTGTTCAAGTTAGAAGTAAATACTTCTGTAATCTATCAACTATCAGAAATGTGGGTACACAAGAAGAGAGAAGTACTGAGTTTTTTCAGATCTTGAAAATGTATTCAAAAGCCTTTCATCTTATTTAATGAAAAATTAAACACTTGTCTGAAAAAATTACTATTACTCTATCTATTACTGCTCTTGACTTGTTTCCTTTTGAACACATTATTTAATAACTGACTTTCTGTACCCCTTGAGCTATTTCTAAAAGCCATTTTATGGGCTAAATGATGTAAGGGCAAGGCAGTTTAAAAGACTTGTCCAGAAATAGATCAGCTGCTACTTTGTTCAGCAGTAGATTGAGACATCGTATTCTGTCATTATTCACAGGTAATAATAATGACAAGACACTTTGTCTTGAGGAAGAACAATGAGTGTATAATATATACTTGGGGCCAGAAGTCATGACCTCTGATATTTCCTTATTTCTTCTTAATAGTCTGAAGTCTGTAGTCTCTGATAGAAATCTGTTTATAGTGGAATTATGTGAGATTAACAAACTATTGAAATCTGGAGGACACCCACCAAAACAAATTGTGTTAAATTGATTGTGGCTAATGTAATTTTCTCAGCTATCTTATATAAGACTGTCCTTTGTTGGTTTGTCTACAAGTAAGACTTTACCCAATAATTGTTGCTGGGAGAATTGCCACCATTCAACAGCACTTGAAAGAAGCAGCAGACACTTGCTATTGTTTACATCTGTCTAATTTCTTGGTCCATGCAATGATACATATGAAACTAATAAGTTTCAAACAAATGTACATTTACCAATTTGATTTTGCAATACAATAGTAAATTACCACAACCCTACAAGCTGTTTTATACGGAGTTATAGCTGGTAGACAATTTGAAAGTCTTAGTTATAATACAGTTTAGCTAAGGAAGGTAATGGTAAAAAAATTAATCTCTGGTTCCTGCTAAATACAGTTACAATTAAAGAATATGCATTCTTTAATTAAATTAATTAAAGAATCTGCCATTGGAAGGGGGGTTGGAACTATATGATCTTTAAAGTCCCTTCCAAGCCTGATGATTCTATGGTTCTTTTAATTTAAAAACAGTTCTGATTCATTCTTTTATTTATTTATTTATT
>WUAM01000431.1:62649818-62672941 GCA_024336885.1 Actenoides hombroni | reverse complement strand
TGATTCATGCTTTAATTTATTTATTTATTTATTTATTTATTCACCCCTAAATAGAAAATCCATTAAGTATTAGGGAGTTGTTTTGGGTTTGTTTGGGTTTTTTTGCACAAATGTAAGAACTGTATGTAAAATAAATTTGTTCTGAAAGGTTTCCCAGGGCTAAAACTGTTACTGAAATGGACTCCTGCATATGAGTAGCTATACTAAGCACTCTATAGAGTAAGATCTTCAGCTGACCAGCATTTCCAGATGATGCGTAAATTATATCCTCAAGTTTAGTAAAACATTTGGGACAATCGGTGTGGTTTTATTTCTCATATGTACATTAGTAGGAAAAATCCTTAAAAGGCCATACCAGTATGCCAATCCACACTGCATGCTGGTTTTCCTTTCTAGTTATTAATACAACTGTACCAACAATCAGCAGTGCACAGAGTGTGAGACAGGCATAACACTGCTGTTATAGATTGGTTTTAAATTAATGTGCTGCACAGGTTGAACATTGATTTGTATCTCAACTGTGCAATTAAAAAAAGTTTGCAGCAAACTGAAATTGAAATATGCTAGCTGTGGGTATTGACATGGCAAGGTGAGGGCATTGACTTTTAAAAGTCTGTTTTAATCAATTCACTAACATTTAAAAGGCCACATTGTCAAAAGATTTTGTTGTAGTACCAGCAGAAGGTCTAACTACTAGCATACAAAAAGTTGACAATGATATGCACAAAGCCTTTTCAGGCAAACACTTTTAGAAATATTGGTAACGTTTGTAGTGTTTTTGAATTAGAGTTTTTGTGATTGCTTGTAAAGTATCAGAGACAAGATTTTCCTATTCCTTTCCTGCTTCCTTAGTAGGAAAGTATAAAAACAGGACTTAATTTCAGAAACCAACTTCAAAATGAGGTTATCCTTTGTTTCTTGATGTTAGTAATAAAATCCCAGTAAGAGTTCAGGAGCTGCACTGACAGATAAACTGCTGATGTTAGTGTCTGCTAAGCCTGAAGCAGTCTTAGTTCCCACTTTGCAATGGCAGCCAGAATTGTTAGCCTTGCATAAAATAGTTATCAGAAATAATTAAGGTACAAGAAAGAAAGCTGAATGTGTAGCTACAGAGGGTTCGTTTTCTGAAATTCAGTCCATCTTCTTGAATACTTGTCATTAGAGCACTCTTAAGGAAAGTTCTTTGAAGCGTGTTATTTGCAGTATAATCCTTACCCATTCTAAGTGGCTGCTCATGCTGCATTAGAACTAAGTGTGGTATTCGACAAATACACGCGTTGGGCATAGATTTGTAAATGCAACAAAAGTAACTGATGTTCTAATATCACCTGCTTTCCCAAATTTTCCCAGGACTGGGACAAAATTCCTTGTATAACTTTAGATGATGAAAGTATTTTTCTGGAAGAGAAACCAATAATTTCTGTCTTGAAGCTTCTCCCCTATTATAGCTGTAGTGTCCAGAAGCCCTGTTGCACAATTGCAAAGGGCAGTCAAGATAAGAGCTGCCATGTGAGATTTTCAGGGATTCTGATTAACCGGAAGAAATAATGACTTCAGAGTTGTCAGCTTCCCTCAGTTTTCTCTCTCTGGTCACAGAGGCAGGAAACAACAACTGTCTCTTTCTCTGAGGACAGCATCAATGTAACTCCTTAGCCTGAATTGTTACAGAAAACAAATTATTCTCTCTCACAGAGCCAAAAGAGAGCACCTTGTCCAAGTTGTCATAGCTCTGCTTACTTTGTTGTGCTATGTCAAATCTACACCCATTGATTACTTGCAGCCTCATTTTGCTAACAGGAAGAACAGGAATCAAACCTAGGGATAGATGTCACTAAGTTACTCTCTTTCTAGTATATCAAGTATTCTGATTATTTTTTTCCAAAAATTATTGGTTCCTCTGCTACTGTGTGGCCCGTGCACATAATTTTTCCGTATTGTTCCTAATAGCTAGGTTCTGATTTCTGTGGCCTGCAAAATATTTATGAATATAACAGAAGACAGCAATAAAAAGTCAGTTCTTTGTTATAAAAATACTACTTTTAAAGCTTGTTAGGCTTGTTATTTCTGTTGATATCCGTAAAATATAAGAAAGAAATGTGGTATGGCTTTGATATGTTCTGAGACAAAATGGAATTTAAAAAAAAAAAAGGAACATTAACAGTTTTTAATTTGGTAGGTTTTGGTACAGAACAGATATATATTTGTTTTAACAGAAAGGTTGAAATTATAGTTACAACGTAAAAAGCTATAGACTGTGATGGCTGATGGTAGCACATTGATTAGCATATCTACTTTTCCAGTATACCAAATAAAAGAGATTTTAGACCTCCACCTCCTTTGATAGCTGTCTATTTCTTAGAATATTTGTCTGTCTATCCTATCTGTTATAAAATAATTATTTACATCATAGACTTTTTAAAGGAAGAAGTATTTCTTACTGTACCCACCTGGGAGTTCACAGAAGTGGAGGCATCCTGCTAGTAGCAATGAGATGACAGTTTCTGCAGTATTTCAAACTGGCTGAACTGATTTCTTTATTTCAGTATATTTTTACTTGGTTTTAACAACTGTTAGTGAGCAAGGTTGGGAAGTGTGGAAAAAGTGTGTTGGATTACACAAATATTCTGTATATTCTGAAGCAGCATTTCAGGAGTCCGAGCAAGTTAATTTTATATTTTCTTTTTGAATTACTAGAAGCTATTTGGATTCCATGATCTTAAAGGGACAATTTAGCCTTTTAGCTACTTTATGCACTAAATTATAAAAATAGTAAACATAAAGCAGTGCCCCTACCTCAAGTTTACCAGGACTTTTTGTTCAAAATTTTCTCTTTACAAAAATCTTTACATTGTTGACTTCATGTTCTTCTTCTTTGTGTAAACATTGAAGATATTAATGTTAAAATGATGGGTTTGTTTTGGAAGGCTCTAGATTTGGCAGCCCTTGCCACTGAGCACGCACAGTTCAAGGACTGGTGGTGGAAAGTCCAAATTGGGAAGTGCTACTATAGGTAAGCCATTGTTCATTTCTTCTTTGATCAGCAAGTATGAGTGCAGGACCTGAACTGCTAGGTGTACAGTGCAATGCTGAACACTGAGAAATAATTCAGTAGTATTTAGTTGGATAGCGCTTTGCTTACAGTTAAATATCCTTTAATATGCAGGGAGATGATGTTCAACTGCTTGAGGTAAAGGCATCAAGTGCCTTTAAGTAACTGAATGAGTTGCATATTCACCTTTATTAATGTGTTTCAAAGTCATTGTCTGAAAAATCAGTAAATAAATGCAGAGAACCATTGTTAAAACAGGTCACACAAAATAAATATTACAGTATTACCTTGAGAAATTAACGTGTCAATAACGGCTTCAAACCGATGAATTAATAAAAAGTGAAATATTCACATTACATACTTTCTGCCAGAGGTACATTGCCCAAAAAGTACTAGTTCCAAAGATGCCAAGGCATCAGGGCTGGCACCCCATACCTAAGCATCTGATATGACTTAGGAGTACCCCGACACCATGCAGCAATATACCTGTCTGAATGAAGAGTAACAAAAGTGGGGAAGAGAACCTCTTGCAAGCAGTTTAGAGGTGTTGCTGAGGATCTAACTATGATTGTTAACAGCCAGTACTATCAAATCAGGTGAAACTCCCAACACTTCCCTACTTCCCATAATTCAAACAAGTACTGAAGCAGCTCCCCCTTTTATTCTTTACAATGTGTTTATCCTGTGAATGTAAAATATATGGATGCTATATTGGTTGTTAAAAAACTGAAGTATCATCTGCAGTCTTTACATTTCTGTAAGCAATTCTTGTATGAACAGGCTGATGATAGAAAGCAGTATGGTGCTTTTTAGATCAGACTCCTTTAAAATTACATGTTGTGTCTTGTCTTGAAACTATTGCATCTTTTTAGATACCCAAACTAATGAAATTCTTCACTATCCTTAACCTTTATTTGACATTCCTTAGAAGATCAGACTGATTTATTTTCTTTTAAGCTGTGATGGGTTCATCCTGGCTGGATGTCTGTTGCCCACTACAGCCACTTTAACACTCCCCTCTTTAACTGGATGGGGAGAGAGAAAAATGTCATGAAAGGCTTGTGGGTCAAGATAACAACAGGAAGAGATCACTCACTAATTACTGTCATGGTCAAAACAGACTCAACTTTGTGAGTGGCATTATAGAGACTAAAGCATGCAAGCAGGCACATGTAGTTCCAGGATCCAAAATTATCTTATGTCCCCATTGGCTGTGTTTCATTGTTTTGGCTGGCTTGTTCTGGCTGTGTTTTGTGTTTCTTCACCAAATATATGTGCTCTTTGGCTGAAGGAAAGAAAAGGCAATTTGCACATGAGAAAGTGTGCATTTTTGCTCTTGTTGAAATAGTATGATTCTCTAAATTTTTTAGTCTATATAGAATGTATAGACTGATGCAAAATATTCTACAGTAATAGTGCAAAACAAATTCTTTTGAGATGAAAAAGACTTCTGTGAGGTTCATGTGCCATATACTGCCCTCTCCCAAATGATCTGCTTGGATGATCTTAAGCTGTGGTGCCATTTGCAATACAGCATAGTTAAGGATTTTTAATATCAGCCACAGAAGTTTCACCATTTCCCATACGAGTCTAGGAGAAGGTTTATAGATAATTAAGCATTCCCTAAACTTTACAGTGGAGAGTATCTACATGATCTTTGCCATGAGTGAGGAAATTCTGCTCCAAAACCGTGTGGTTAGAGGTTGAGTCATGACTTTAATTATTCATTTTCTACTGTCCATTCTGTACAAAGAGCAGGAAGGATTCCTATGAAGATGAATACATCATTACTCAATTAGCTGATTGTACAAAAGGGGGCCAAATTTCATGTTTTGTATTTTTCCGTGGTTATCTTTGTAATCTTAATATATTTAACAGTGGTGTTTTTTGTTAACCTGTACACAAATATATGACCTTAAAGTATGCTTTTGGGTAGTTCATGTTTGCTTTAGTGTGCACTGCTTCACTATGTAGTAAGTTTAAAAAACAAAACAAAACGCACAACAAAACCAAATACCTTCTATACCTGTCTGTTGTCTCTTTAGGTTAGGATTATATCGTGAAGCTGAAAAACAATTTAAGTCTGCTCTCAAGCAACAGGACATGGTTGATACAATCTTGTATTTGGCAAAAGTAAGTCGTGGATTTGCTTGTTTAAGAATGAGGTGAAATTCGAGACTATCCCTGAGAAATCCATACACCAGAATAGCTGCATATTGAGCTTGATACCCATTAGGTTTAATAGTGTGTCATCTCTATATAGACCTGAGGCAATACCTGCTTACAGTTGAAATTGAAGTCTGTAGTTTACAGAATGGTTTTGGAGCTTCCAGATTTCTCGCACACACACAAGAATCTCCTACATTACTGTATTCTGTGCTCTAAACTCCAATGAGGATTATATAGGTAAAGAATTACTGGAGTTCCAGCATGAAGAACAGTGTAGCAATATATGGTCTCCTGGGACACTAATGCAATAAATCAGTAAGTGAAGAGTGAAGCTCAAAATCCTGGTTTCACAAGTAAACCCAAACCAAAGTGAGCTTAAAGGAAGCAATGAGAGACCTTGAAACAGAAAATGTTCTGTCAAAATAAAGACATTAAAAGCTTTAAAAGAGCAAGCGGCATAGCTAAGCCTCAGATTTACTTGTTTACCAGGGTGCACATCAGATTCTAAACATTTTCTAAGACATTCAAGAAAAGGTGTCCTGTGAGAAACTGTAACTGTATTTTGCTTCCTCTTGGCCCAGAAAGAGATTAAATCAGTTGCTCTATATCAGCTCTCTTTAAGACAGGTGTCACAGGCCTATCCAAAAGTCCTATCCTGAGGATAACTCAGATAAAGATTTTATTGTACTTGATTTACCTTTACATTTCTTGAGCAGTTTACATTTTGTATATAAATGGTCATCATTGCTGTCTGGAGACTTGTCTGCAATACAGCAGTTGGAGTTAGTTTACTCAATTAAGATTAGTAATTTATGGATTCCTGTCACCACCAGCAGTCATTCTGCAAAACACATCAGTTACACAGTGATTAAATTAGCAGATTAATTGGATTAACAAACAGTGATTCGTTATGGGAGATATGCATCCCCCAACATCATTACTAGCTCAAGCATGAGCTGCATTTGAACTGCCGCCTCCCACTCCATAGGCCAGCTTGCTCAACTATAAAGCATTGCACAACATGATTTCATGACTGTGGGTGGACAGGCAGTAGAGTAGGGCACTGAGATATAGCTCAGCCTGACAGTACTGAAAAGATAAGACTTAAGCAGCCATTAAAAGAGAAAAAAATAGGATTGCATGAAGTTCTGTGCAAACAGACCAACACTATGGTACCAATTTGTTTTCTGTTCATATTCATTATTACAACATCTATCTGTTTGGGTTGTTTTAATGTTTTCCTGAATATTTTCAACTCTCCCTTGAAATGTAAGTTATGAAAAGATAAAAGAAAACTGAAAAAATAAAAAGTCTTTAAAGAAGTTGGGGCTGCTGAGAAATTACATAGTATTTCATGACCCAGAAGAGCTGGAAAAGGGATATTTTTACCAGAAATAAGAAAGATACCCAAAAGAAAATGGAGCCATTTTGTGTATAGCTGTAGTACTCTTAAAGAGCAGGTCTCCCCAAGGCAGCTGCGAGGAGTTGGAAGTTGTCCTGCCTATCTTTTAATTTCTTTTGCCACTCATCTGGAGAGCAGATCTCAGTCTGTAGAAACGTTGGGCAGTGTGAAATGCCACTGGATATGGGAATTATGTAGTAGAGTACTGTGGCTGTGTTGCCTTAAAGTAATATTTACACAGAGAATCTGTAGCAAGTGCATCTTTGGAGTGAACCTCTAGATGAAGCAATAGAGCAGGCTGGAGTGATAGTGCTCAGAAAGCATACTTCATAAACAACAAAAAAAAGATTAAAAAGGAGCATATCTAGTGGAATTTCCTGTCCTCCATTTGTTCCAGTTTTTTCCCTAAGAATGCAAAGACAGCTATGCTTCATAGCTAGATGAAGTCAAAAAACCAAGCAAGCAGATAAAACAAAAAACCAGCTAATTAAAATTATCTCTCAGTTTAAACAAAGAAAATACGAGATTATATGTATAGATATGACAGTGTGCACTGGCTTACTACACGTATTAGGATAAATTATACCAGTCACTCACATAGGTGATACTGAGGATTAAAACAGCCAGCCAAGGTTCTTCTTAATAAGTTATAACCGGTCTTATATTCAATTTCATCTGTGTGCTTTCCACTGGAACTCTTTGCAGAGTAATTGAGTTGTCAAAAACTGTTCCTAGAAGAAAATAAGGAGCATGACAGTAACAACAGAGACAATTTAAAGTTTAAAATTTAATACCGACATAAAATTCATCAGAAACTGCAGCATCGTTTACAAATTAAAAACTTCAGCAAATGACTTGAAGTCTGGTTTAGATACAGCAACATGCCCAGATAAGAGTGCATTAAAAATAAGTTGTTGATTTAAAGCCTATTCATTGAGGGTGTCATTAGTGCAGTTGTAGTCTACCAAGTACCATGCTCCCAAAAATCCCAAACGCCTCGCTTTTTTTATTGCTTTTCACAAGAAGGAATTAGTTTTATAGCTTAATACAGGAAATGCAAGTGACATTAGCAAAATGACTGGGAAAAAAAATGCCTGTATTTTTTTCTTTTTGCCAGTGATCAACTTGAAATGGCTGTCCCTTTGTTAGGAAGTCACTCACAGTCACATCTCTTAGATAATTAAGAATGTCACTGAAGTGGTCATAGGAAAGAATTCTTTCGAAATGTCTACAGTAGTTTGTATCTATAGGGATGCAAATAAAGTACTTAGGACATTGACTAGTATTTTGGTTGTTGGTACCCAAAAGCCTGTGAAGCTTAAGAGCAGAAAAAGAAAATGTGGTTGGAGGTTTCTCAGGTGTTCAGTTAATGTTGATATTTTTCTTGTATTACATTACAAAATGTGTAATACCAGTCACAGATTCTTTCGTTCTTTTAGTTATATCAAGTACTAGCACTATTTAATGTAATATTTCTCCAACAGGAGCACTCGGAACACTTTCCCACTCAGTGGGAGACAGATTAATCACTCTAGCTGTCTAGTTTCCCAAAGTAGGTGTGCAGGGATTTTTCCTTTGCTGTAGCTGTATTTACCATACTCCATAACAGGAGGACTTTACAGTTCTACTCTCAGACAGCTGCAGAGGTGGTCTCTATCAACATGTTGATGTCCTGTGTTCAATTCTCACACATTATCCACATCACACATTGTCATAATCAAAACAGAGGCCAACTCAGAGACCAACCTGCCCTCTTTCTGTTACGGGATTTTATTGTTTGTGACAGGAGAGGTTGGCAGAGCAGTAAGGGAATTTGAAAGTGTCACTCCTCTGTGCAGTGCAGTCTCATTTGACTAAGTAAAATATTTTTGTATTCCGGCACTGTCAACCTAAAGATCAATTTCTTTCAAGCCTAAATATAAGTTTTAATAAATACATTAAACAGGAAAATATTCAAGGCGATAACTTTACCTCAGTGTCAAAGTATGTTATTTTGATACGATAATGAATAACTTGATACTTTTTTGGTTTACTAGTAATGTCCAGATAAATTAATAATGTCTAGATTATATGCTCAGACATTTAATTATCTATTTTATCTTCATTACAGAGATTTAGTCAGTGTTCACTCCATTAGTTTCCCAGTATTATTCACCATCTCAGCTAATGGTTTACTGCGTAACGAGAGGTGTCACCTCTTACATTTATCTCCCTTGTTAAGCAGCGGTGCAAATATAAAAGTCAGACATTTGACATGTATATACACTTTTTATTTGCTTAGGTATATTTGCGCTTGGATCAGCCAGTAACAGCTTTGAACCTTTTCAAGCAAGGGTTAGATCGATTTCCTGGAGAAGTGGCTCTTCTTTGTGGAATTGCCAGAATCTACGAGGTATGCACCCACTATGCAGTCCCTATTGTGACCAAGGTTAGCTGCCTGAGCAAGAAAAAAGAGCCAAAAGTTGAATACAACTGTAAGGTCATCAAAAATTAGCTACACTGACTTTAAGTATCATTAATACAAAACAGGTAACATTACACAAAGATATCAAAGTAGTGTCAGGGGAGCCTTGCAGTCTAATTTGTTTAAATGATTAATCAGACTAGAGAGAACTATTTGCCTTTGACACACAGAAGCAAATCCACTTTAAGTCAAGTGATCTAGATGTTGTCCATGTAGCTAGGTCTAGTTTATATGTTTCATCATACTAAAACTGTTGAAGTCACCAACGGCCTGCTAGCAGGATTAAACAGCAAAATAGTTTGCTCATCAGTGTTGGTTTTATTAGCACTATTGTGTTACTGTTAGAATGTGAATGTTTCTTAGTTTAGGAAGTAGATGGTATTTTAAGCAGGATTAGTTTTAAAGTGTTTTATTTCAGCTTGGTAACTGTGTATTTTATATTTTTTAAGTGTATATTTTCATGTCAAATGGTGGACTTAATATTGTTTTTTACTCAGAGTTGGTAATGATGCTATTACAGAACAAATGTTTTAAAGTCATGGATTTATTTTTTTTGTCTACATCCATACTTGGCATTCTTTCCTGTTCTTATCATTCTCGTCTAACCCTTAAGCATTAATCCATTTTCATAGTAAATCTGTTTTGTCCTTCAGCAAGGAAGAAAACAGCTGCATAATTTTTGGAGGCTTTTCTTTCTGAATTGTTAAGCAGTTTTTAATATGGGTTTTATTTTGCAGAGCCATACATAACATTGCATAACCCTTTAAGGAATAATTAAAGAGCAGTATATACTTGACAAGATCTAGTTTTGCACTGACACCTGAGTGCAAGATTATAGCTTCATTAGCAAAGATTTGTACTGCAGCACAGGGCTGTTCTCAGCACACAGACTCACAAATGGACTACCAGGCATCTTAGAGCTTTTCTTCTCTGTTGCTACCTTTTGACAGGAGAAAGAGTTGTAGACCTTTTTTTTTTAAAAAAGAAACCCAACACATTGCTTTTAAAGGGACTGGTTTAATACTGTTTCCTTTAATCACAGGAAATACATTTTTTTTCATAGCTAAATACACTGTGGAGGTTAAATAGAAGCTTTCTCTTTAGTCATGTCATGAGTTCAGTGTGTCTACAGCACACAGGTAGAAACTATTCCTCTCTAAACACAGAAGTGTGTTTTGATCTTTTAATTTATTTTCTTCTGATGCGGGGTAGACTCCTCTGGTGACTTGCACTCTTCAGAAACAGTGTGATGTTATTTACAGGAGTAAGTTCACCCTAATTCATCTTCCAAGTAGCATACATCCAAGCATATATTTTTATACAATGTAGTTCTCTTAACTGGCCTATCCTAAATAGTACAAGTTTTGGTAATAAAACCATGGTTCCTGTTTTCAGAAGCTTGTAATAATTCTTCACATGCAATTATATGCTTATTTGTGTTCAGACCAATTCATGAATTGACCTACAAACCATTAAAAATAATTGAGACATTGACTGCAGAAATAAGGTTACTGTCTGTTACAGTAGTGGGGAATTGACTGCACAGTACCATGTATCACAAGGCATTGTGCAAAAAGTAGCAAATGCCCATTGTACATGCTAAGCTTCTGACCAGTGTCTTTTTCTAAAAAACAAAATACAAATCTCTTTTCTAGTTTTGGCATAAAATTAATTACAGGTACAGCTAGCACTGATTAATATGCATTTTTCTTGTGGATGTGTGTGTCGCTTGTAAAGATGTCAATCAGTTATGTCACATTGTATGATCAGAGAACTGTAAGAGCATACATAATTAATCTCAGTTAAGTACTGTACAGGGCATAGATAAAACACTCAGCCCATTGACATCTTTGCAAGTTTTATGATAAAAATCAGTGATAAAAAATAGAACTAATCTGGTTGTTTTTTTCTGATTATATAGGAAATGAACAATATCTCCTCGGCTGCAGAGTACTATAAAGATGTCTTAAAACAAGACAATACTCATGTGGAAGCCATTGCATGCATTGGCAGTAACCATTTTTATTCAGACCAGCCTGAGATAGCTCTGCGGTTTTATAGGTATCTACACTTGTGGGGAGGGAGGGGGAACTGGATGCATGGAAAGGGTTGATTTTTGTAATGCTGATGGCAAAAAAAGGCACACTATGAGATTGGCATGGGAGGATGATTGAGCATTTGGACAAAGATCACAATAAAATCAGCATACCAAGTGAGGTATCTTCTCAGCCTGTGATAATTGCATCTCTCTCTTAAGAACTGGTCATTGTTTCATGTGGGGTATGTAGAAATATCAGCAAAGATTATCAAAACATTTACTTTTTCATTAATAAACAAGAAATGATCTTTCACACCATGGCGCAGTTTGAGAATACTGAACCTTTCTCTGAACTTCTGAAAAAGTCACCTGAAGTCATGAGCAGTTGTGACCACAAAATCCCTTATGTGAAGATGGGCAGGGGTTACTCCATGTCTTACCAAAAGCAATAAAAAGATGTGTTAAACACTGCTGCATGCTTTTTATTTCAATACAATCAGAGTGCAAAGGATCCTGACTCATGTTCTTAAGTCTAAGAGCAGATTAAGTTAATATAAGCAGTACAATCTCATTTCTGAGCTCTTTTATGCTTTAGATTCAGAAACTCTCAGTCATGCTGCAGGCAGCTGCCCTCTTTCTCCCTGGCCCTCTTGGCATATCTGCTTTTCCTATAAATATTAATAAACAGAATTTTAATGAAATGTCTCAATTCTAAAAGACTCTTTAAACAACATGAATTTGAATCAAAATCGGAGTTATGCTTCAAATGTAAGGTTAATGTAGATTCACATACTAGATGTAGTACTGAATAGAGCTGTGCTGAAGGACAGGAATCAAGCATAAAGCTGAAGTCTGAAGAGTTATAAGAAGTATTTGCAACAAATTACAGCTTGATTGAGGTTGAAGGATTGGAAGGAAGAAATGGTGAAAGTCTGTGTACAGCTCTGTCTTTTATGACATTGTCAAAAAAGATAGAAGTTATCTAATTTACACGAAGGGCATTTGGCACAGCTTTGATTCTACTAATCAAAAATGCCCTTCATGAAACCTTTACCGAGTGTAAGACTGCAACATTTGGTTATTACACACTTTCAGAATAGAGAGAAAGGAGGAGATGTCTTTGTCATTTAGAATGGAATTGTTATTTGAAATTAATATTAAAAAAAATTAAACAACTATCTTCTTTCAATATAGACGGCTCCTGCAGATGGGTGTTTATAACTGCCAGCTTTTTAACAATCTGGGTCTCTGTTGCTTCTATGCCCAGCAATACGATATGACACTATCTTCATTTGAACGTGCACTGTTTTTGGCTGAAAATGAGGAGGAGAAAGCAGATGTGTGGTACAACCTGGGACATGTGGCTGTGGTATGAAAAATACTAACAACCTTTCTGAATAAATAATTTTTTACAAAAACTGGGAAGAGAATAACTAGGAAGCAGTCATTGCCCTACTTTGAAATATGAAACCAAATAGTGTACAGGATAAAGTGCAGTACAGATTAAACATTTATTTGCACTTCACTAGAGAGGAAGAGGCAAAAGAAAAAAATTCTGCACATCTTCACAGAGTATGGCTTATTCCTGCTAACTGATGTTCCCTTGCCACCATCTTTAACCTTCCCTTCTTTCTAAAAAAATTGCAAGACGTAGCAGCCACTGAAGGCCTTTGCTGCAATACAAGCTAATCTGACAAAAAAAATTTAATTCAAGGTATTTTTCTCTGATCTGTTCTTAGTGTTACATGGAACATTAGACTAATTCTGTTGTCATAAAAATAATGTATTCAGGAGCATGTAGCAGACACTAAAGCACTATGTATGTCATAATTAAGAAGAAATGTTCCTCTGTCTTATGGGCAGCTATAGAAATACTGTGTAACTGTGTGATTGTTAAATTTCTACGCTAATTTGCATTCATTGTCCATTTTTGCTTCTTCCAGAATGTGCTAGATTTCTATCTAGCTGTATGCCCAGAACTAGGTTACTGAATAAAGTTTTTGACAGTTTTCTAACATGAGTTGTCTTTAAATGCTGATTATGATTTAAGTCAGAGAGAAACTCAACTGTTCATCTTGCTTGTACTGCATCTAGGATAAACACATTAATTTATACTTCCTGAAATACTGACATTTGAACTGATGTGCCTATATTTTTCAGCATTTGTCAATTTTAATCCTTAACCTGATGCTGTATCAGTGTTGGTCATGACACTAGAGCATTAAAGAGTAGTCAGCTGCTCCATACAAAGAAATTAATCTCCCTTAATTTTTACCTTCTAAAATCTGGGCTTATATGTGGGGTTTTTTTTTAATCTGTGTAAAGACAGAGAGGCAAGATGACTTCTACTCTGGAGACATCTGTTATTTTCTTACCCTACTATAGACAATAACAGATAGTGTAGTCTTTAGAAGACACTTTAGTAATCTAAAAGTTAAATTAGATGAAGTGAACATCATATGGATCATGGAAGTTTGTGCTGGAGAGAAACAATTCTGTCTGGGGGAAGAATGAGAAGCAAGTGAGAGGGTCTGGGAAGAAAGCACATACGGTTCTGATCAGCATGTTT
Organism: Actenoides hombroni; assembly: GCA_024336885.1. Lineage (NCBI taxonomy): Eukaryota > Metazoa > Chordata > Aves > Coraciiformes > Alcedinidae > Actenoides > Actenoides hombroni. The sequence goes on along the minus strand of WUAM01000431.1, from coordinate 62,659,250 downwards.
TTATTGTAAGTTGTATTCCATGGTAGTGCATATGAGTGAAAAGATACTCCATACAGCAAAACAGGTGCATGCTGTTTCCAATCTTTTCATAAGTTAAAATTTTATTTTACTTTTAGGGGATAGGAGACCTGAATCTGGCTTACCAGTGTTTCAAGCTAACATTAGTCAACAATAATGACTACGCAGAAGCTTACAACAACTTGGCTGTGCTGGAAATGCGAAAATGTCACATTGAACAGGTTGGTGTTGAATCTCAGCCTAAGCAGAATGCTTCCTTTGGCCCTTTTCTACTTAGAAATGTCATTTCCCTGAGGTGGAGGCATCATATGAACGTCTAGCTTCCTATTACAGGCAGAAAACTTCTATGCATGTTCCAGTGTAACCTCCACATTGTCATGCCACACCCCATTAAACTGCCCTGTCTTAGGCATATCCAGATGGTTCATCAAAGACAAACAAGGTTTACAGCAGCTTTTTAGTTGTTGAGATTTTTTTTTCTAAATTGAGACCCAAAAAACCCCCATCACTCTGTAATCTTCACTTAAAGTACAACTTTGACTATATATTCAGTTTATAAGCGTACATCATATACTTCTGTAGGATGGCAGAAGACAGAAGTCAGATCAGCTCTTAAAAGATTTTTTCAACAAGAATATCGCTTTAGAGTTTTGCCCCAAAGCAGCAGGTTCTTGATAAATACTTTTGCATCAGTAAGCTTGGTGGTTTATCTTACCTAATGTGAGTATACTAAGTTGTATCGTGCTTAGATACACAATTGACATACATAATGGATTAAATGCATTTGTTTTTATATACATGCAGCAAAAATTGATATGCATTTATTGGACCATTTGAGCTATCATGGACTTGTTTTAATCCTTTATGAGAACAAGTTTATTTTGATGGATTCATATATACATCAGAGAGCTACAATATGATATAAAGACTTGTAATTACCTTTTTTAAGAGCAAATTCTCAAAGTTAACTTTATTCAGATAACCTGTCAATTGCCGTGGAAACACTGAAGGGAACCCAGCACTGGATGTTTCCAGTGAGAAATAAACTTTGGATTTAGTTTCATTTTCATAATCAGTAAATTTACAGACATTTAATTTCCAGGTGGAACTTAGGTCCACTTGTGGAGATTGTGTTTGCTATTAATTAGCACTACAGAGTCTTTCCATTATAATCAATTGTTACCTGTCTACTTTAGTGTTTAGTTTAAAATTTCCTATTTTCTTCTTGCATCACATGTATAATTAAAAATCAGGATCATCATGGCAATACAACTAAGCGGGGGGGGGGGGGAAGATGATATTTTGCTTATCTTGGATTTTATTTCACAATGTTCTTTGATAAGTACTGTTGCTGTACTCAGAGTTCTCAGATTTGCAGAGTCATAATAAGTTCTTAACTGTCTTCCCAAAGAGCTTACAGATACTTTTGGTTTTAAAAGATCTTTTTTTTTCCCCTGAAGTTCTTAATTTTTTAGTAAAAGCATTCACAAGTTGACCTTAATTTTCTATTGGATATACAGGATGAAAATGTATACTTAATTTTTCATTAGTTTTTAATGGTACTCTTGCTAGTCAGAAAAAAAAGAGTGAATTTTATTAAAATTTTTGAGTGTGAAAACTGTCATTTTTATGGTAAAATTTAGGTTTTTAAGGATGCTTAAGACAGTGCTGTCAGAGACAACTGATAAATACAAGAGTGAGAATTCAAATGCTGCTTTGTTATAATTAGTATATTCTGTTCAGTGTTCAGAACAGAATTGCTTAATTGAGTAAGTCCCAACTTGTTTTTTCTGACTCAACCAAAAGTCTTACTCATTTAAATGCTATTAAACTGTATTATGCCTAAATGTACTATTGGTGTAATTCATACATAGTTGCAGATGGCTTGCTTAGTAAAGACCTAGGAAAGAAAACACAGGATGATTTCTTGTAGGAATGATGAAAATTGCATTAGATTCTTGTCACCCTTCCTCACAGATTTAATTTTATTTTTTCTTTCTCTGCATAGGCAAGAGCTTTGCTGCAGACTGCTTCATCTTTAGCACCTCATATGTATGAGCCCCATTTCAATTTTGCAATACTCTCGGAGAAGGTAATGCACTGTACTATTCCTGTAATCTAAAAATTGAGCCTTGGTGAGGCAGTTGGGTTTTCATTATTGCTGAAAATTCCAAGTAGGTAAGAGAAAAGAATACAGAGTGCATAAACTCAAGGAAAACTAAAGTTACATTTTCATTTTAATATTCAGAGGCTTTGTGTGTGATAGTAGTCATTGAAATGTTTGCTTTTGAGAATAAGTGAGGCCAGCTAGATACACAGTAACCTTGTAATTTTTTTAATTCCCAGAAGATAAACAATCTGTTAATAGTTCCATCTAAAGTCTTTGCAATCACTGGCTTTTTCAGAATGTGATGTGAAATAGTGTCATATGAGTTATCAGTAATTACAGAAATAATATCATTTATTCATCCTTATTCTTCATTATTGATTCTTCACCTTCATAACCTTTGATTTGTGTGTGTTAATAATTTCTTTCACACAGAGTAGCTCAGATACTGAATTAACAGTGTGTCCAGTATTCCTGTTAATAACGAGAAACTTGTACAAGTCCTTACATTACTCCTTTGCTTGTGCCTACACCTTTAAGATTATTTTATGAGTCTGTGTTGTGTGGACAGCCTAACTCCTACAGATACTAAAGTACACACATCAAGGAAAGAACAACCCATTAATTTGTAAGTGTATCCTCTCCATTGTGAAATGTAAGATGATTTTGAATAATTGCATTCTGTACTTACTGATTAAGGAGTAAATCCTAGACTGCAAATGTCTTGTTACGTAGCTTTTGCACAAAGAACCTGCAAAGGTTCTGAGAAAAGGTAGGTGGCCAGATCAGCTAGCTGTTGATGCAATATGGTAATGCACACCTTAGATTCAGTGTAAGGCCACAGTTTACAAAACTTAACTTCTCTGGCCAGGATCCTGGTTTCTTCTCCTTTAGAGAATTCTTGCTTCACTGAAGCTCTGTCTTGACTGATACAACAGAGGCCTCCTACTGATACTTTCCATACCTTCTTCCTTTCCACCTGGGAGCTATCGCTTTTACTAGATGTGCTCCCAAACATTTGGGTTCTTTTTTGCTGAACCCACTTTCTGAGATACTCTTCTTACATACAACTCCTTTTTAAAAAAAATAATGGAAAAAATAAATCCCCTAAGTAGGGAACAATGTGGAAGCATACTTCTAAAAGCAGCAGAGAAGCAACATCAGTTCTCCAGTACTGTTGTGCCTTTCTGTGAGGAAGCAGGAAATCACATGGAGTTGTGTGTTTTGCCTGTGTCCACAACAGCACTTCTGTGGAGTTTAAAAAAATACTTGTTTTTTTTTATTTCTCATGACTTCAAGCACTGGGCATAGAGTACCTTGTCCATTCTCCAAGAAGTCAGGTGGAATGGGATATAAAGTTACTGTCTTGAAGTATCCTTCCCATTAAAATCACATTTCTTTCTTCTCATCACTTGATGCAAGGGCAACGTAACCCTTAGTTCAAAAGCCCCCATACTCTGTTTTATTTGTTCACTTTCAGGACAAGCTATGTTTAAACATTTGTGAGCATCAGAAGTGTGCTGCACAGAATACATGATGCAAATACTGCAATGCTTGGGTTTACAAAATTAATTTTTGTGGTTCTTACAGGTTGGAGATCTTCAGAGGAGTTACACAGCTGCTCAGAAGTCAGAAGAAGCATTTCCAGGCCATGTTGATACACAACAGCTCATCAAACAGTTAAAACAGCACTTTGCTATGCTCTGATAAGCATAGATTTTTATTATGTAAAAATGGTTAGCCAGAGCAAATGTCCCATCTTTTTTGAAAATACAAGCTTAAAGTAGATAAACTATACTTGATGCATTCCTGTGGCAACGCCTGTGTTACTTTGAGTAGCAGAAAAGGTCTAAGAAGTCCTAATCAGTTTCTGTCATCTTAAAACATATCACTTACTAAAATGCAGCTAGAGCACATGTTGCAGCTTTATGCACAAGAGATCACAGGAATGGCAGGGTACTGCCATTATGACAACTTTGAAATAGTTGTCTGATATATGAAGGAGTAATTCTCCATTTAATATTAATGAAGATTTTGAAGGATTTTTTTTCTGGCTTTTCTGCAGGAAAAAATGGTTTTAAATATTCCTGTGTGACAATCTGTCAAGTAACACAGAGTAAGAGTTCTTCCTAACTGTCTTCAGACTTGGCTTTTGATAGCATACTTTCTTACAGAATGTTAGGTTTTTAAACTAAAATACCTAAAAAGAATTTACAAAATGTATGTAAAGAAGTTCTTATATTCCTTGTTGTACTGTATGAATTAAATAAATTCCAGTTTGTATGGTTTGTGTCATTTATTTATGTAAGTTAAAATTACATCCTTATTGCCATGAAAATTAGAGTCAGTGATCTTAACATGTTTTGAAAGACACCACAGAACTGGTACAAAATAGCATAAATATGTCTATTCCTCCCTACCCAGAAGAGAGTTTATTCTTGATCTCAGTGAGGGAAAGGGATATTTAGAAGCTTGCAGAGTTAAGTACGAGTAATTGAGAACAAGGCATTGATGGGGTAGTTGCCTGTGCTACTGCATAAGCACTGTTGCTAAATAATATTTGGATCATCCTAACTACAAGAATACTACTAATAGCAACAAACAGACTTTCTCTCTGTCATGTATCTTTATGTTCTGACTAAAAGTCATGAATTTGCATGATTTCCCAACTTGACCTTTTTAAAAGACCTTTAAGAAATGTGGGATGTTAAGGCATTCTGAAATGGCACATCCTGAAACAGACCTTTAAAATGTTTTCTTGTTTCTCTGATACAATAAGGGATTATCTTGTCTAAACATGCTTATGAATATTATGGCTTCCTTTTTACTATTCATTGCTTCTCTGCCCTCTTCTATGACTGGTGTAGCTGATAAAGGCAGAAGCTGGGGAGCTTAGAGAAGTGTACCCACAGGCTCCTCCACAGCACAGTCCATAGGTGATAGAAATACTGTCATTAACTGGTGTCACATCATGTTGTGAAATGCAAAAGCGTTGCTGGCTGAGTAGATGCAGCATCTTTAATGGATGGCTTTTTCCCACATTGATCTTTAAGTTGTTGGAAATTTGTCACATGGCGCTTAAGAAAGAACCTTAGTTATCAGTAATTTTCATTGCATAAATAAGATTTTACTTTCTGCTAAAAAGGAAGAATTTATAGGAAAGTTCCATCCTTTGATCTCTGGTACTTATGCCTTTCCATTGGACAGTGCTATATGTGGGAACCTACCAGAAAAGAAAATGTTTGTCTTAGCAGTTTCAACAGAACTGTTGAGAGTTTTTGAATGTTACATTATTAACTCAAAGTATTTTTAAAATTGCATAGTAAATAAGATTATTATGAACTGGAACAGAAACTAGTAATACAACTTCAGTGTTTAATCCAATGTGGCAGCTCAGTAGTTTCTCGTGGGTGCTTATAAGATCCCACTTACTGTGATCACAGCTCAAGGTAATGATCTGAATAACTCTTCTTTTTAGCAAACAGTACTTCTTAAAACATGGATCTGAGATGATTATTCTTTGAATATTTTAAGATGTGTGGGGATTAAAAGGGAGAAGGATGATGTGTGGTAAGGAATCCTTTACACAAGATGCTTGTGCAAATTAATTATTAAAAAGACACCCTGTCCCTCCCAACATTCTAAATAAGGATTAAAACCTTTTTAGCTCCCCAATATACAGTATCTGCAAGCCATTTCAAATTTATCTTATGTTGTGTATTATGATTGCATCAAAAGGCAGAGGCTATTGGCTTTGTTGGTCTTTCACACCCAAAAGCAAGGGTACTACAGTAGTTTTTTTCGTGACTAGCACACAGACAAATTAAATCAAATGTGGTAATGAGAACGGCATCACAATGAAACAACAGATGAATGAGCAAGCTGTTGGTCGTGGAAGAATCCTTCAATTTTGTTGTACGTTGTACGGTGCAAGCTCCAACGAACAGATGAATCGGCAGGCCCTGGGGCAAACCACCTTCAGTTAATTGAGGATGACATAGCACAACATGATGCATCAGAATCTGTATTCATCTCTGTTGTAGGATCATGTTAGGACGGTGTGACCTCAATATTGCAAGCAGCATTTCCTGTAACATAGGAATCATTTTTACTCCAACCTGTAGCACAGCTCCAGCTTATGTCCAGATAGCATTTATGAAGCCCATTGGGAGCAGAAAATAAAATATAATGAAAAAACAACACCATTTATTAATCTACAGGCAAGGTGGTATCCACAGCAATGCTGCATGGAAGGAAGCACAGAGGAGATTGCTGGGAGATCCTGATGTTTCTATGTCTCTGCAGGAAAGGTCTGTACAGTTTATTGCTATGAACACCAATTCCACTCAGTCTTTTTGACCAGCCCTCTTGCTGGGGTCTTTCTGATGGATTAATCCATTTTAAAGTTGATAATGAAGGGTTAGGTTATTAATGGATTTTGATTGTTTTGCAAGATGTTATAGCCAACACCAGCCACAAAACTGTGGCTGAAATTAATCAGAATTCACAGTTACGAGTAGTGGGTCATTTTGGCTCCAAAAAACATCCTCAGTTGTTCAGCAGGGCAGGAGCAGTTTGCCATTAGGTGCCAGTTCAGACACTACAAAGCTTTGGATAATGATCTAATCTGGTTGTTATTGCTGCTGCTGGTGGTTGGGTTTTTTTATTTGGTTGCTTCCTATTTTTGTAGACTAGAGGGAGAAGTTTAGGGGTCATTCAGTCTGATCTCTGGTGTGATATAGGCCAAATATTTTAATAGCCAGTAGCTCTTTTTAATGAACCCTGTTTGTGCTTGACTAACGATTACCTGCCAGAGCAGCAGCAAGTTTTGGTACAAAAAAGTTACAGCATTTTCCATGAAAGATTTTGTATGTAGTCACTCTCACTACCATTATGTTTGTCTTCTTTATGATGGAAGATTTCAAGGTGGTTCATGTGCCCTCTGCCCCCAGCAGGTACTCATTATACCCCAGCATCAGCAGCTGAACCATCATTAGGATCTGCCACAGCTGAGTAGGACCATGACCATTTTGCCTCCTTTAGGCAATACCTATTTCCTTCTGTCACCAGAGCTGTCACTGGCATCTGTGATGGTTGTTTTTGACCAAATACATTGTTTCCCTACCACAGAGAAGATGAAATACAGAGAGCTTAGAAAAGCCCTTTGCACAAACCCACTTGTTTAAACTAGGACATGCTGCTTTACTCCAAACAGCAAGAAGCACTTGCTGTGAAACCTTACTGGCAGATATCAGCTGTGCCCCTTCAGCAAGGACAGAACTGGACAGTTTGAAATGCGGGTCAAATATTAATTCAAGATAAGTGCAGGGGAAAAGCAGCTGCCTACCAGGAAACTAAATAAGCCAAGTAAAATGTTTTGTGAGACTCTCCCCTATTCCTCACCTATGCCAGGGGAAGTCTCAGAATTATACCATTTCAGCATGTTTCCAGATGAGAAACATTTTCTATTGCACACAGCAATATAGAACATGGAGTACAGAGCCACTGTGGAATCAGACTGAAAGAAAGGGTGAGCTTTCATCAGAGGGCCAGGACAAGAGGCAGCTTGCACAATTTACTCCATTTGTTGGAATTTATTTAATGTCTAGGGAAGCTGAAAACTTCCAGTTCCCAGCAGATGCCTGTGTGTACCCACATTGTAATTTTGCACTGCCAAGCTCTGCAGGCCACAGGGTAGTATTCTACTGATATCCCAGCCACCACTGGGAACAAGTGAGGAGATGTTGAATGTAGAATGCGAAAGGCTCCTTTCTCTATAAGTAAAACCAAAGTTTCTCTTTGCGCCTCAGAAGATGAATAAAGCAAAACCCAAGAAAAATGTGATATTCAAGTAGTGGACAGACTTGTATCTTCAGTCACCCTCCAATAACATTTAAATTCCAGTGCTGGTAAGATAGTCATGTTATTAATTTCCCTATTCTCATTTTCAGAGTTCAGGAGTGCTCAGGATCTGCAAACTCTCCGAAGCATCTGTAAGCAGGTTAAATCTGGGAGGCAGAGTACCAGAGAAAGCCATTTTTATTGCAAAACTATCAAGTGAACATACCCTGAATTATACTGAATAACTGAATGACCTTTATGAGTAATGCATCTACCTTCTCCTTTGTTTTGGTTAGTTACAGCAACTGCTTAGTGCCCAGCCTTCTCCCTGCTTGTGTTTAGTTTACAAAAGAATCATTAAGGTTTAACGAGAAAAGACTTCCTACACTAGATCTGTACAGAATATGTAAGGGGGGGGGGGGGAAGGGGGAAAGTATAGTAAAAAATAGTTCTCTTCCCAACATATAATGCATTATGTTTAATTGTGTATGTGAATATATCAGCACATCCACATGTGGGGGTTTCTCCCATTTCCTGTTTTTTGACAGATATTGCCAGTGAAACCAGTTATATTGCTTCAAAGATAAGTCTTGAAGCCATTAGAAATGAGATGCAAGAAGAAACAGCAGGATGCAAACTTTGCTCAGAACTATGAAAAAGGCAAACTCATTAAGAGCCAGGAAATGGTTCCAGCAAGTAGACACCCCCCCCGCCCCCATCAGTTTCTTCTCATTTTCAGCTTATTCAGTTAACATAGCCATAAAGTAATTGCCAAGATTTTACATTTTAGTTTTGGTATTATTTTATATCATTATCAGCTCCCTATTTTGCCAAGTTTATATCCTATAATAATGCCAAACACTGTTAAAGCTATTACACATATTAAATAATAAGTCCTTACATATAATAGATCATCCTAACCAGAGGTATAAACCCTTCAATCAGGAGGCTGATCTATTTGTATATGAGATTAAAAAAAACCCCAAAAGCTAATTTAGGAGCATAACCCTAGACTATGTTTATTCCTATGAATTACCATAAACCAACAATTAAAGGTTCAGGTAAAACCACAAAGTCAGTGCTAGGCACAGTCATAATATTTTTCTGCCCCTTCAAGAACTCATATCCCCAGACACACTGAGTATAACAATTTTGTTTTAACAATAGCAAAACAGTTAAATACAAGAAAGATGAGTGCTTCTTTCGCACTCATTTTTCCCCACATATCCACAACAGGTAGTCAGTGGTGTGCTTGCCATCAGTTGAATATACCTGTAGTAGAACAACTGTTTTTCAGCAATCCTGATTTCAGGGGTTTGTACCAATGTCTTCATCTCTACTTAGGTGATGGAACTACTTACAGCAGAAAAACAGTACACATAGAATTATAGAATTGTCAGGTTTGGAAGGGACCTTAAAGATCATCTAGTTCCAACCCCCCTGCCATGGGCAGGGACACCTCCCAC
>WUAM01000431.1:62577668-62649718 GCA_024336885.1 Actenoides hombroni | reverse complement strand
TCAAGCCAGTTCTTTATCCACTGAATTGTCCATCCATCAAATCCATATTTCACCAGCTTGGAGACCAGAATGTCATGCGGGACAGTGTCAAAGGCTTTTCTCAGGTCCAGGTAAATGACGTTGGTTGCTCTTCCCCCATCTACTGATGTTGTGACCTTCTCATAGAATATGATATGATAGCCTCTTGTAGCTATGGAGAAATGACAGCTGAATACACCTCACTAGGCAAGAAGAAATCAACCACCCTGTGGTGCTCCCAACAACAGAGCTGCTCTTACATGGATAAGCTTCAGTATGATATAACATCTCCAGTCACATTTTGATTAAACTTTAAGAAGGTAAAGATACACTTAATAAAAAGCTCAAGTGATATCCCTTGTTTTAAGGCTTGTCTTACCTCTAAAAGAAAGTTATTGAGAAGTGGCCAGGGCCTTGCTTGCATAGCTCCCAAAGGTTCAGAAGGCTCCTTACTTCCCTTAGCAGGCACACTGCTACCAGTGAGATAAGAAAAGGGAGTTGTAACCCTTTGCTGTGAGTTACAGCTTGGCTGTGTGGCTGGAGCAGACTGGCACACAACAGCTGATGTAAGAAATACCTTTAGTTTCTGGAATAGGACTTGCAAAATTTAAGTTTTTTTCTTAAAAGTGAGTGCAAAACAAGAATTGTTCTGATCACTGTGAAATCTATCTCTGGATCAGACACTTGATCTGAGCTCTACCAAGCAATCTAGGAACCATTAACAAATAATAAGTGTGGTTTCTCCTCTTTTCTCTGTTGTTATGACCTAATTTCATCTTTTCTCTCAGCATGTGTTCATCCTGCCATGCTGCACTTGCACTCTCCGTGACTTCATGTTCTGTTTCCAGGCAGTTTGGTCTATATGACCTCAAGAGCATTCCTTTCCTCCTCCAGCTACTGACTCTGTAAGTCTGGCTTTTCCCAAAGTAATTCATTCCTCAAAAAATCTTCAGCTACATGTGCTCAAGCTATTTCCATGTCAGGCCAGTTTTGCCACACAGCCACCAATAACTCTGGAAGTGGTTCAGATTTGCCAGTTGCTTAAAGAGAAACAGAGAACAGTCCATTTTGGTTGGGCTTTTCAGCTGGATGCTTTGGGTTTGTCCTATGCACACATTTGAAGAGCAAATTAGATTTCATTTAATTGATCTTGCTGACCAACAAGAATTTCATCCTTTTCCAGCCTGGTAACCTGTGTTTTATCTGATGTCCTTTTCCTGCGTCTGAAGGTTTAGAAGTTCATAACAGTAGACATGAGCAGTATTTACTTTTATCTATCTCCACTGCCTCCTGCTCTAACACACTGGAAACTCTGGAATATTTTAAATCTCTCAATTTCTAAAATGTATGGTGCAACACAGATTACTTAGAATAATCTTTCCTGAGATTTTCATGCTGTCAAATCACCCCTGCTAAGCATGAGACATGTCATTTGGACACCTTCCAGACCCATCTCCTCTGTAGCACATGTTCACTGTGCACTTACAGCACTAAAACCATAGCTTTCACTTTATGACTCTACATATCACAAACAGAAAGCTGGACCTGTCAGATGGCACAGGAGGTCCCTGGAAAAGCATAAGGTTGTGTATGTGTACCCTACAGGGGAGCTTATGTTGCCCAAGGGTATCCTGTGCTTCTATTACATGAGCTCACACCACCATCATGGGCCCAAAGGGACCCAGATAAGGTGAAAGGTCTGCACCGGTAGCAAGAACTTTGCTTATGTAGCCCTATGAGGCAGCAGACAGTCAAACACAAGCCAGACAGCAGCCAGACAGTGCATCACACCAACAAGTGGCTAAGAATCATGGAGGAAGCAATGTTGGGGAGAAAAGATCTTAACATAGCACCATGCTGCAGATGTGCTAGGGGACAAAGATCATAAACAGTATCAGAACTGAGAGAATAGAGGAAGGAAAGGATTGTGCTGAAATTAGGACATAGGACTGCCAAGTTCATAGACAGTGCCTTCATAACCATGTTAGGTGTCATCCCTATGAGTAATTTTCATATTCTATCAAATATTCATTTGACTAAGGGAAGCTGCAGACACACAGGTACTTTGGGCTCCTGATGGAACAATGACACTTGCTGGAGGCCATGTGGCAATAAGTTCCCTCTGGCAGGAGGGAATGGGTTTGTTGACTGAAGACATGGACCCTAATCTCAGCTAAGACAGAATCAGAATCCCTCTATTGTTCTAACAATCTTTCCTAAATATTCCTCTGTTTGCTGATGTTTACATTGGCACCTCCTCATTACCTCATTTAGCATCTTCTCCTGTTCCTAATCCCACAGAAAGGGTGTCCGTGACTTGTAATGTCACAACTTCTTTATATTCTGACATCCACACCGTAAACTGTTCAGGAGACAAAAAGTATGGCTTTCCAATCAGCTGGTGCCAGTACATAGGACTCGCCTACTGCCTATACCAAATTAATTGTAAATGAAACCTTAAGTCTGTATTCACCGATTGATTTCTGAACTTCTGTAATAACATTATATGGTAAATAACCATACTCAGGAGCTTGATTAGGCTTATAAATTATAGGCATTGCGTTCAAAAGAGCAACATCTCCCTTACACAAAGCCTCTATTCTACATTTTTCCAGCAGCTGATTCGACTGAAGTTTCACAACAGTCTTAGCGATCTGTACTGGATCCGGAGAGTATAAAGGTGCAGTCAGAGCAAAGGGAGGAGGCTTCAAAAGTGATATTTGGGAGAGGGATCTCTTACGCTGTGCCTTAGAATCTCATCCGCCATGGGTGCGGAAACAGCCATAGCTGTATCAGGAGTTATTGGTGGATAAAGATCCAGTTCCTCCTTGGGGTCTACCACCCCTGCATCAAATGGATCATCAGGTGCAGGTGAAGCAGAGTTCTGCAATGCAAGTGCAGATACACCCTTCTCCTCAGGTACAGGACCCAATATCTCAAAAGACTGAGGTTCAGTCTGTCTGTTCCATAGAGAATGAAGGGGGTGCAGCAGATATCTGTAGCACACCTTAAGCAGGTTTCAGTGCATTCAGGGCTGTATACGCCACCTTCCATATCACAATGCTTTCCTCTGGAGCCTCAAGTTGCAAGTCTCTTTTCAATTGCATTTCTTCTCCCACCTTTGCCCATAAACTACTACCACATGAGCCTGCAGATAGGAACCAGGGACAACAATCCCTGATCCAAAATAACAGTTTACCCGACTCGAGGGAGGGAACTGCAAATCCTTGATCCTTTAAAATTCTTTGTAAGATTTCTGTATGGAGCTTCCACTCCTTGGTAGCTGTCTGCCCCATACCAGTTTACTACAGCTGCTCACCTCAATCATCCGGCGACAAGGCAAAGATATAGTATATACAAATGCGCACTATGCTAACCGTCCCTTCATTCAGCTGTAGAGTCACCACCGGTCTATGTTTAGTAGTCAGTTCTGTTTGGGGTAACTGAAGACACAGACCCCAATCTTGGCTGAATCAGAATCCCTTTACTGTTCTAACAAACTTTCCTAAATATTTCTCTGTTTGCTGATATTTATATTAGCACCTCCTCATTACCTCACTTAACTCTTCTGCTGGATATCTTTGAGAGTCATACACTCTCTATCAAGCATCCACTCTCTCAGTCAGAGCACAGGTGTTTGCCTTTCTTAAATACTAACACAGAGAGCATGAGAGCCAATCAGCCCCAGGTTCATGGTTTAAATACTGTCAACATTCCTATCTAATCAGGCAGGTATATAGCTTTTGCTTGTTCAGGATGTCTTGTAGTCATGAATCTCACTGGTTGGCTTGCCCTCCCCTCTGTAAGTGGGATGGAACATGGCAAGGGTGGAGTGTGAAAGGGATGAAGTGTGCTTGGAGAAGTTACACATGGTCCATGTCCTCAGCATAGGGTCAGCACAGGGCAAATGAAAAGAAAGTGTGGTGACTAAAATCCTGAATAATGTTGGATGAAGGTAAAATAGCAGGCAGATCTGAACACGAGTCAGATGATAACAACATTAGTCCACCAAATATCTCCTGGATCAAAGAGAAGACCTGAAAGTTTCTTTCTGATTTCAAATATTGAAGAATAAGTGCTGAATAACTCTGAAGTGGTGCTTTGATCTGCCAGAAGTGTGCCTTTCAGGAGCATTAATGAGGACACAGTAGATCTACCTTAAAATCAACACCCTCACCTCCCCATCACCTGCACATCCCTCTTAGCTGGCAAAAATCAAAGGGGAATAGGAAGACCTGAAGAGATTACTGAAAACAAATTGCCATGATGAAAATCCTCAATTTACCCCTTTGCTCTTCCACTGCACACATATTTTCCTGGGGTGCTGCAGGAAGCTCTTTTCCCATCAGCAGCAGCTTCTGTGCTGACTGTTCCCCAGCATGGGGCAGAGAGGGAGGACTGATGGAGCAGTCGCCCAGCCAGGGAGCTCCTACAATCCACATGAACGCTCAAAGCTGGACCTTCAATGTGTCATTCACCTTTTACAGCCATGACATGAGCTTTTACAACCATGGGGTAGTGTTTTTCAAGGAGCAGAATTGTGTGTATGATTTGAATAAAAACAGGTGAAGCCACAGTGCCCATTCCACTTTCTGTTTGGAAGCTCTCATGTCTCCTTACATTGTGCCAGCTAAGGAGCCTGCATTTGTCTGAGCTTATTATCAGGGTGATCCTGGTGCATGCTTAATGTCAGCTAAGAGAAGCTGAGTGTCTCTGCTCCTGCTGAGGGGAACAGATGCTGAAGTTGCTTGGCACTTTTTCTGATACTCTTAGCACTTTCAACCTTAAAATAACTAGCATCTTTTGGTATCAAGCTTTTCCCTTTATCGCCCAGTGGCATGGCATATTGTTTCTATGATTATGTTCTTTTCTCCCCCTTCCTCCCTTGGCTTGGACTGTACAATGGAACAGGAGCTAAAACTTTGGTACAGGATGCAGGTAGTGTGGTAGCCTTCAAACATGTTAGTGGGATGTAAAAAAGGGCTCAGGTGAGCTAGACCATACAAACACAGCCCCTGAGTTGTAAGCTGAGGAATGTGCACCTAAACTGTCTGACAGTCCTCAAGAGGCAGCACAAATATGACCAAGACTCAGTGAGGATGCCTCAAGCTCAAAGAGCTATGGGAGGAAGTTCTCCTAACAACTTCTAGTTACTCTTGATAAAGATTATCAGGTAGCAATGACATGTTGGGATCATGCACTTTGGTCTAGTCATTAGAAAAGAGACCTGGAAAGGTGAGCACCCACATCTCAAACCCAGCTGGTGCTCTCAGCTTCAACACATTGTGATTTTCTGTGCCTCCATGTCCATATAGGTGAAATAAAGGTAAGGGCATTGTTACTGCTGGTATTATAAATTAATGCATCTTCTGTCAGCTGCCCCCCTTTTTCAATGCTTGCACCTGGTGAGCTCTGTTTTTTATGTGTGAATAGTCCTCCTTAAACAATGATGAGACTCAGTGTGCAGGGGGTTGACAGTACTGAACTCTTAACGGATTTTGCCTTTGGTTTCCTTCAGTAACACTCACAAGCACTAGGAGAATAAAAGCTGCACAGGAAGCAGGAGTGCTGCGGGCATGCTGGGCTCACAGTGCTTCTCCTCTTGGACAAAGGCAGCATCTTCCCTCGCCTGCCATCACCTCCCATTAATGTCAGGAAAGTTCGCTTGCTGCAGCTTTTGCAAGTGAAAGGCTAATATGTTCGTGAGGAGGAAGAAGAGGTTGTTTGTTTAAGTAAGATAATGCTAACACCAGAAATGGCAAGTCGGGATTCAGAAAATAGCATTTCTTTTTTAATCATGCAGGAGATCCTCTTCATTTTATTTATTCACAGGGCCTGAATCAACAGCTGCCCAGACAGAGATATTTAGAGAGAGTACCCTGGGCTCCAGATACAAATAGAGAAGAAAGGAGAAAATGTCAAATCTGCATAAACCCTGAATGGCTCCCTGATGGGTATAAAAATACCTCTTTTGAATACCATCTTGTAACTACAAAAATGTTGAGGTAACCTTTTCTTATTTTCAGCAAATATTTCCTGTCTAATCCTAATGCCATTTTTCACTTGGTAAAAATGCAACAAATCCCAAACCTGTACATCATTCTGTTGTACATCCATTCTGTTTATTTACAAAACATAAATGTTTTCTCAACATATCCTTATTACAAAATATGGAATGCGTAGTCTATTGTTCACTCTGAGAATGTGTAATGCAGAATGGCAAAATAATTGCTGGTAGAGTCAGAAAATTCCTGGCAAGTGATTATTAATGATGAATTCTGATAGAGTAAGTAAGATTGTTCCTAGAAAATGAGAAACGAAGATAAGAAAAAAGCATATTGCCCTAGAGGCATACTGCACTGCCTCAGGAACTTCTGATTTCATAGGGACACAAGATTTTTGTCAAGATACAGAATAGTTTTGTGTCAAATAAATTATTCATATGGGCATTCGTCACAGATTTCCTCTCTTCATGCTCTTCCACATAGGCATAGATAGGAGTCAGCAATTCACTAGATTAATAAGAATATAACAATATTCATTAAATCTTCACATAGTCCACTTTATGGGCAGTTTTTATAGCATATTTAACCCCTAAGACAGTAGGAGGCTGCAGGACAAAAGCTAACAAAGTGTTTCTTATGAAAAAGACAGTGCTTTGAGGAATGAAACCATATATTTAGTGTAGCTAAAACTCACAGTCACAAAATATACAAACTCTCATAAGAAACAGAGTTCATCCATCAACAGCCTTTCTGACTGCCTGACAGCCTTTCTATCCACTATCTCAATAGCAAATCACCTGTTTTCACTGCTTGGCTCACCTCTGAGGAAGCCTAGCAGTCCCAGGAGAAGATGGACATTCATCATGATCGTCCTCTTCCCTTACACACCCCAGGCCCTTCACAGAACAACACTAGAGGCAACTTCCGCACATCTCTTGTCCAATATAGGCACAATAAGCCTCTGGAACAGCTTGAATAAAAGTAAAATGAGAAGGAAGCAATGATAATTTGCCAGAATCTTTATTTTCAGAGATTTGAAAAGGAACAGATTCTTCCTACCTGTCTCCTTATCAAGAAAGCCCACCACTTTCTGGTGAAGCATTTTAAATGCAGAAATTCATTGCCTCTTCAAAACATGACTAATAATAAACACAATTTAAGGAGGAGGGAAAAAAAGATACACATCTAAAGTACAGAACCCCAAATAACATTTTCTGCCTCCAGGACCTTACAGCTCCCTGCATGACACAGTGAGCAGGTGCAGAAGTACTGACTGCAGCACACACCTTCATCTGGGCAAAGAGAATAATGTAAGTAAATAATTATGTGTGTTGTTTCACAGAAAGATTACCATTTCCTGATAAGGAACACAGTCATAGGATGCCACATGTACAGTGTAATTTGACTCAATTACCAATGAAAAATAAAATAAGGCGGAAAGCTGTGAAAAAGGAACGTCTGTCATCTGCAGACCCAAGCAGAGGAAGGCAAATCATGCTCTCCTGGGTTCGCGGGGCTCAGATTCTGTAACCATGCCAGTCTGTGAAATACTGCTTCCCACAGCACTCTCTGCAATGAACTCTACAAAGGCAGAAATAATCTGGGCTGCACACTTGACTTCAGCTCCAATAAAATACTCAGTTGTGTTATGTGTAATGTTCATGTTGTCAGTATGCCAGTAAATGTCATTGGATTTTTTTGGAATATAACATGTTAGAAAATAGTTTGAGGTAAGATTTTAATTTTCTTACTGGGTTCAGCAGCAGATGCATGATTTCCTCTCTGCATGTCAGCAGACTAGACAAGTACTGTCCTGCTGCCTCCTGTCAGCACGTGGTGTAACAGCTTCCAGTCTCAGCAGTTGCAGCTCCCCCATCCATGAGTTAAATCAACATTTGTGCATTGTGGCCTCTTTTTTCCTCTTCTGTGCAGCATTACAACTTATCAGGCTTCAACAACAGTGACAGGAACCCTCAGCACCCTGTCACAGCACTGCATTGTGAGATGTCTTTTTGGCAACTCCGGTTTTTGGGATGATGAGTTCAACAGCCCGTGTCCCACAGAGTTGGGGATGCTGGGTCAGTGCCTCAGTGATCAAATCAAAAGACCCCATTGGATCAGACTACAGCCAAATTGAGGACAAACCATTGGTTCCAGGAGTTTAAGTCCTGGAAAACCAACTGGGATGTCTGCCAACCTTACTTACCTTGTAGAGCAATGTCTGGGAAAAACTCCTTGGTGCTATTCAAGGCGAGGTCTACTTGACTTTAAACATTTCACTTCTCAATATCTCAGCTCTTTGCTCATGAAAACAACGTGGCATAGTTCCTTCACCTACATGGAGTTTTGAAATTAATTATAAATGACTTTGAGTTCATTATCTGAAAGGATCTATAGAAGTGTGACTGTTATTTTTAATAATGCATAAGTAATAATTTATTTAACATTTCTCTGTATTCTTCATCAGGTTCCTGAACCTGACTGCATTTTCCTGCTCTGTCTGCAAGTTCTCTCATGAAAGTTGACAATAACCTGCAAAATTTTTTGGGGTGGTTTAGGTTTTTTTAGCATAATAAGATACTGTATCATTAAAGGTGTGGCACTTTTTCTGATACAAAAAATAGGATATAAAGTTTAAATGGAATAGGATATGACAAGAAATGAAAAGAATCAAACACCTACTTTGTAAACATAATCTGTTCAATCCAGTAGAATTAGTCTTATTTCTCCACAGTGAGTTTATGTTGTGGTGTAACAGGTCCATTTCGAAGCCACAGCATCTGGATGGAGATGAACAGACAGTTTAAACATTGAATGCTGTCTGCTGTTCTGTCTGCAGAATCAGTTTGTGTTTCAAAGTGACACAAAAAGGCAGTAACTTTTTATTTAGATGACACTGAACTACACAGAAGGAAAATATTTTTCCAGGTAGAAAAGAAACAGATAACAATGAATCCTACCTATAATCTACATTGCAGGGATACATGTTTGGAGTGACGCAGACAAATATTCAGAGGCTGAGACATGAGGCACATCCCAGCTGGTAAAAGCTGGTGGACTTTGCGAAGTCAAGCACAGAAAGTCCTGTGTCAGCTTAATCTCCAAAATTAAGCAAAAATATAAATATAAATATAAATCATTTTAGATCTATGTTATGCTTGATATTCTGGAGCTTTGTGTCTTCTGTAACAGCAAGAAACATCGTATGGATTTGGTTTTAATTGAAAGCTGAGCTTGTTCTCTCACTGAGGGTAAATGGTAGCCCTAGGGGAAAATAAGATATCATTTGACTTGTGGGCACTATAGCTTTCTATGCCTGGCACAAGAATAGGAAAGACTGATGGCCACCCAGGCTTTAAACCCTGGTAAGGAGAAGAATGTGTGTCCTGCCTTGGGTTTAGCCTTCCTCACAAAGACACACTCACTAAGGACTGCCCTGAAACAAACTGATGTCTACCTTTAATTTAGCAAGTCTTTTGACACTCTCTCCCATAACATCCTCATGGGTAAGCTCAGGAAGTGTGGGTTAGAAGTGAGGACAGTCAGATTGGTTGAGAACTGACTAAACAATAGAGCTCAGAGGGTCGTGATCAGTGGTGCAGAGTCCAGTTGGTGACCTGTAGCAGCAGTGCTCCCCAGGGGTCAGTACTAGGTCCAGTCTTATCCAACATCTTCATCAATGACCTGGATGAAGGCACAGAGTGCACGCTCAGCAAGTTTGCTGATGATACAAAACTGGAAGGAGTGGCTAGTACACCGGAAGGCTGTTCTGCCATCCAGAGAGATTAGAAAGACTGGAGAGCTAAACAAAGGGGAATGAAATGAAATTCAACAGGGATAAGTGTAGAATCCTACACCTGTGAAGGAACACCACCATGCACCAGTACAGTTTAGTGATTGACCTGCTGGAAAACAGCTCCACAAAGAAGGACTTTGGAGTTGTGGTGGACAATAAGTTACCCATGGGACAGCAATGTTCCCTTGTGGCCAGGAAGGCCAATGGTATCCTGGGGTACATAAAGAAGAGTGTGTCCAGCAGGTGGAGGGAGGTTCTCCTCCCGCTCTACTCTGCCCTAGTAAGACCACATCAGGAGTCTTGTGTCCAATTCTGGTCTCTCCAGTTCAAGAGGGACAGGGAAATACTAGAGAGAGTCCAATGGAAATACTAGAGAGAGTCCAATGGAGAGCTACTAGGAGGATGATTAAGGGAACACTTCTCTTATGAGGAAAGGCTGAGAACCCTGGGGCTGTTTAGTCTGGAGAAGAGAGGACTGAGAGGGGATCTTATTAATGTTCATAAAAATCTGAAGGGTGGGTGTCAAGTAGAAGGGGCCAGTCTCTTTACAGTGGTGCTCTGTGATAGGACAAGGTGCAATGGTCAGAAACCAGAATACAGGAATTTCCACCTCAACATAAGAAAGAACTTTACTGTGAGGGTGACAGAGCACTGGAACAGGCTGCTCAAAGACATTGTGAAGTCTCCTTCTATAGAGACTTTAAAAACCTGCCTGGATCTGTTCCTGTGTGGCCTACCCTGTGTGATCCTGCTCTGGCAGGGGGGTTGGACTCGATCTCCAGAGGTCCCTTCCAACACCTACCATTCTATGATTCTATGAAATATTGCAGCATGCTTGTTGCTATTACCATTTCTCTACCCAGGTCACTCTGAAAGAGGCGATGTAGACAACCTCAAGAGTTGCTGAGTCTTTCAACTTCTATTTCCACTGAGCAATGAGGCCAGCTCTTCTTCCTCAGCAATGCTTTAGGTACTGATAGGAAAAAGATATATGAAGGCATCAACCCTGAACACCACCTAAAGTGTGTGACAAACCCACCCCCTCTCTGCAGCCTAGTGCAGCCCCAGGGATGCTGGGTCACTGTAGGAGTAATGGGAGAGAGGCAATGTGCAAGGAGCCTGTTTGTATCTCCATGGCTTTTGCCCAGCAACATCTACAACAGCTTAGCAGCAATGGGTTTTAAGGGAAGCAGTGCCAGAGTCCAAGAAAGAAGCAACTAAAAAAGGTTTCTGTTAGTCAAAGACACATGTTCAAAATGATGTTTGCAGGAAGGATATGTGTTGACATGAAAGAAAACACAACCTCCGTCTCACTATCAATTTGGTCTATGACAAGGACTTTAATGCAGAGAGGCACCTTATCTGTATTTCAGCCTCCCCATGAATGCACTTGTTAAACAGGGAGAAGGTACAGGGTTAGGAGGATAAAGGGGCACGGCACAGCTTCAGTAGTTTGTTCAAGACGGTGTGAGGAGAAGTTCAAACAAATCACTTATGATTAAAACCAAAACAAAATAAAACAACTAGAGAAATAGTTGATCAGTTTTTATGTCCTGAATGAGACTGGTGTAGATAAGGAAAGTAATGGTTGAGGAGTGGTAAAGACACCTGAGTATGCACAGGCTACCAGTATCAAAGAAGTGAAAAAAAATTATTATAGGTAACTGTAAGATATACAGTACACACACACTTACTATACATACATATATAAAGTGCATATATACACACACATGCCACATGAACCCTATGCTTTTCCTAGGTTCCCATGACTCCTAGGACATGTGACCAGTGAGCTGGTGAGCTCTTGCTAACAGAGATCATGTAATTGAGCACTGTAACCAGCAAAACACTTTCTGTTAAGAGAGCAGACTGCCCTCTTATTTGTTGAATGCTCATTTGTCATCTGCTGAGATTAATCACCTGGACAACATCAGTGACAGAGAGAGATCTACCATCTTTTCCAGATCCTAACATTAGCTCATACTGAGTCCAGGGCCCTCCAAGCCAGGCTGCTGGCCAAGCAATGCTGCAGCTTGTCTCCCACTCCAAGATGTTGCCCAATAGAACAGCTGGTCCAGCTGGGGTTGAGACAAATCAGGCACATGAGCTCTTGCAGTGATGGAAACCTCACTGCAGCATGCATGACGCCACCTGCATGGACAGCAAAGACTAGGGGCAAAGGAGCAAAGCTCATGCCAAAGCCATGAGATGTGACATTTCTATACAGAAAGGACCTCTCAGACGGGAAGTTTTATTTCCTTCTAAAGAATTACTCAGTGAAACCCAGCTTCTGAATGCTCTCAAAGAAGTCCTGCAGGCTACTAATTATGTTAGGCATCTAAACATGCCTTCACTAGCTAGTTTCCCTTGGAAGAATGAAGCTATTGCCTTTTTTCCATTTAAGTAACCCCTGTGCAGTGTGACTACGCCCAATGCCACATCATTTAGAGAGCACAATCCATTCCTTAACTATTTTTCATTTAAATAACATGGACCTTATAAAAGGGTCGAAGAAATTGTGGAACATACAGTTAAAAGCTGGCAATGAAAAGGAAAGTTGAGGCTGATAAGGTGACAGGAGCTGAAGAGAAACTACTGTATTACAAATAAATTATGTGAAAGGATAACATTTTTGAAAATGTTTTATAAGTAAGGCTTTGAAGTTTATAAATTGTTTAGAGCATAACTACAGTGGGAGAGTGATGTGCTGAAAAAAAGCAAAGCAAAACACTGATTAGAGCACAGAAGGTTGCACTGGAGCTCATTAGAAAGTCAGTTTTATTTATTTACTGGTAGGAAAAAAGCAATGGACCATATCCTGTGCAGCTTTTGACTGGGGAGGGGTTTTTCTTCTGTTGCCTGGAATCAGGGAAGGTGAAATTTCTTCTATTAAGTCTCCAGTTTAGACACAAGGACTTGCCGCTTCTGCCTCCTCCCTATTCTCTCAAAAGGACTGCATCCACCCCTCTCTGTTTCTATGCTCATCCTTGCCTTCACCTGTAACAGGGACTTCTTAGGCAGCTCAGGGAGAATGATGCTGGTTTACAACAAGGGATGTAGCCTTGCACAGATGGCTCCTGAGCAGCAACCTAAAGACAAATAATAGAAAAAAACCAAAAAAGAAAATACACATCAAAGAAGAGAAAAAATATCCTAAAAAACAAATGCAAACAAGAAGAAAATGGCAGCTGCTGCCTTAAGAGTATTTTTCTCCCATGGAAGCGTAATCAGAACTGCAACTTTGTGTTCCCTGGCAGTCTCCAGCCCCTGGTAACTAAAGGCAGGCATATAAACCTGCCATTGTTTCTGCCAGGGGATGGCAGAGAGCAAACAAGGGTCAAAAGTTTATGCGAGGCTGTGGCTGTGCTGACACGTGGAGGGGAGCATGTTTTCCAGGCATGCACAGCACTACATGCGCTTGAAAGGTCACGGCAGCCAGCAGGCTGAGAACAGTCCGGGTGAAAAGAGGCTGAGTGGGAGCTGTGCTGGGGAGGGGAGAGCTGGAGCGTGGCTGCAGAAAGACTGGCCATGGCTTATGTGGGGAAGGGAGTCAGTGAGAGAGGGGCAGATGTGGAGAAGGGAAATGGAGAGAAAGGGAGGTAATACTGGCAGAGGAGCATCGTGGACTGGCGTGACAATAGTCTGGACTTGCACAGGCAGATGTTGCATTTGGCAGGACTGAGTTAAAGAGATAAAGGCCTGTTTGGTCTCCTGGGATTGGGAAAAGGTCAGTAGCACAGAGATCATCCTACCGGCAACATTGCTTTCTGTAATTGCTTTCTGTCTGCAATTATTTTGCAAAGGAACAAAGAGAGCATGATGCAGCAAAGCAAGGTGCACTAGCTGCTGTGCCATGAGGAGGGAAGCATTGCTCACTGCTGTATTTCTGTCCAGAGAGAAACATCCCATACCAAACAGGTAAGTTAAGAGAAAACCCAGCAGCTGAGCCTAGGCTGTCTGCAGCAACCCACAGGCTGTCACCTCCAGGAGACATCCCCAGCTGTGCTGCCTGTGACGGCTGCTGTGGAGGCTGCTCCAGCAGTGGGGTGCTTCCTTTGCACATAAAAACTTGACATCAAAAACTTTCGATACCAGTGGCCACAATGATGGGATGAAGAAAAGACACGTTTGGGAATGCATGCCCCTCTCCTGTAAAGAGAGAAAAGAGAAATGCCCGGTGTTCTTCCACCTTTGGTTTTTCTAGTCACTTACCTACAAGCAAATGCATTGCAAGCTATAGGGCTGCCAGCCCATGACACTGACTTCACCCTTTCTTTGTGCATTAACAGTATTAGTATTAACGGTATTAGAGACTTAAAGAAGAATCAAAGTCTCTGCTACATCCGAATGAGTTTCAGTGCTGTCTTCATATTTTTCATTTCCTTTGATAATAAACAGTTCTTCTTACTAATACTGGAGGAGTAATGGAAAGCAGACTTTCCATTATCTGTATCTAAGAGAATAACAGGAAGGTTAGTTATCAGCTTGATTGACCTGAGTATTATTGTTTCATAGCAAGCAGGCTTCATTAGTGCATAATTGCCTTCACTGTGGAAGAGCCCTTGACTCAGCTGAGACTGGTACTCACTGTGCTAGGTCCAGATGTCTATTGAGAGACAGACCTTGTCCCCATGAGTCATTGTTTAATACCATTCAGTCAGCAACAAAGCAGCACACAGATGCTTGTTCACTCCTAGCCCCTCTTGTGTGTTGGGGAGGAGAAGATACAACAAAAGGCTTGAGGTTTGAGACAAAGGACTGGGAGGGCTCACTCACCAATTATGGTTATGGGCAAAAGACAGTAGAATTGGTGAAAACAACAATACTTTAATTTAAGCAAAACCACCACTAAATCACCAACTGAATCAGAGTAGGACAATAATAAATACAACTGGATCTTAAATACAACCCTTTCCTCCCATTCCTTCCTTCTTCCTAGGCCCAGCTCTGCTACCTCCTCCCCCCCCAGTGGCACAGGGGGTCAGGGAATGGGGGTTGCGGTCTGTCCCATTCCATTCCATGTCGTTTCTGTCACTCCTTCCTCCTCAAGGGGAAAGGTCTTTGCAGTTCTCCCCTGCAGCAACGTGGCATACCTCCCATGGGAGACAGTCCTCCACAAATTTCACCTACCATCATGGGTCCCTTCCACAGGCTGCAATCCTCCCAGCCACAGACTGCTCCAGCACTGGCTTCCCTCAGAGTCATGTACTTTTTTGGGAGCAATCCCCTGCTCCGGCATGACATCCTCCATGGGCTGCAGATGGCATTCTTCTCCACATTTGACCTCTAAGGGCTGCAAGGGCTCAGCCTGCCATACCACCACAGGCTGAAGGAGAATGGCTGCTCCAGAGTGTTGCCCCTGCTCCTTTCTCATTGACCTGGGTGTCCACATGGTTCTCTTTACCAGGTCACATTTCTCTCCAACACAAACAACTCCCAACACAAAAAGACTTGCCTAACAGGTTTTCTCCTCTTAAATATGTTATGGCAGAGGTGCTAATTGTCTCAGCCTGGGTCAGAGACAGTTCCAATTTGGAGTCGGGGGAGTTTCTCGAAGCTTCTTACAGGAGACATGCCAGTAGCCCCCTCCCCTGCTACCAAAAACCCACAGGCACAAACCGAATAAATCATCTAAATGGATAAAATATGTAAAAATCACAGGGACCAAACAGATCCCTGAGCACCAGCAAAAGGCAGACCTGATTTCCCAAGGGTATTTTCTCTGAGGTGACTGGGTTTGTATAGAAGGCATAAAGTACTGAATTTTGTCTATGATTGGAATATATAAAAAGACCTTAGCACTTGGATCTTTGGCTGTCTAATAGTGCCTGAGATTGCCACCCTGTCTCCTTCCCAATCACTGCACTTAGAGTCAGCCTCCTGCACAGAACCACCTGTGCTTGTGAGAACTGTCTAAACATCGTCTACTTCAGACCTTTACCTCTCTGCCAAATGTCACTGAAATTGGAAGGCATACTGAGAGACACACAGATAGAAAGCACAATCATGTCAAACCTTATACCCACAGGAAAGCAGTAACACATTTCAGGTAGAACAGAAAAGAGGACTGCAGAAAAGATCACAAGGTTTCCTTTATTTTTTTTTTTAATTTTTTTTTTTTTTTTGCTTGCCTGGTTTTTTTCTTATTTGCATCCTTCTGTGACTTGATGTTGATTCACTTGTTTTTCTCTTAGTGGAAGCTGCTAGTCAAGCATCTGAAAGGCAGAACATCCAATCTGTATAATATCATTACAAAAAAAGTCCTTGGAAAAAACCTGACATCTTATTGCATAGATATCAAAGTAACTTTGCAGATTAGGGCTCCAGAAACAGAAGGCAGGGTCCTAAACTCTTTCAGATACAAATCACTAAATCTGAAGGAAAAAAATTAAAAAACAGAAAAACCACAAAAACCACAAACAGACAAACAAAAAACCAAAACAAAACCACAAAACTCTCTTAAGCTCTGAAGGAAAATATCACCCACTGGAAAGTGATCTTTTAATCTTTACTTTGTCCAACTCCAGAATCTTAACTGTGGAGTTCCCGGACATACAGAAAATACAATGCCAGACAAAGCCAGAAGCACTGGAAGTTGCCTGGTGATAACTAATCACACACTTGGTAATCTCTACGGACTTCTTTACAGGAGGGATGTACGCTGCACCTGGAAAACAGAACCACTTCCATGATATGTTTTGTAACTTGCTATAAATACTCCATGCTAGGCTGTCTAGCATTTAGTTGCAAACACCAATCACTTGTGTACCACATGGTCTAATGCCTGAAAACAGATTTCAAGTTGTGTCATAACTAGGAATCACTTTTAGGTGCTAGACATATCAGTTTTGAGATCAAGTTTGGTATTTAATTGATGCACCAGTACCACAGTAAGGATCACTGCACAAATGCTTAAAATAAGCTCAGACAGAGAGAAAGAAAGGTCTTTGACTTAATTACAGTGGCACTTAGCAGACCTGCAGCACTGGGACTGGAGTGCAAGGACAGGCTTTAGCATTCACTGCCAATGCTGTGCAGCACCTCCAATGCCAAGCTCAGGTAGATGGAGAGATGAGAAAAACTTTTTAAGAAGCTTTGATAAATTAATGTTGGAACCCCCAGAGACAGGAATGTGTAGCCCACACAGCAGAAAAAGACATTTGAGGTCTTCCACATTTGTAGTGTTCATGGTGAGACTTAGGGTAGAATATCAGATAAACCACAATGAGTGCACGATAAATTTCCTTGGCCATTATCAAATATCTAAACCCAAAGAACATCTGCATTCTGACATTTTTACACTAGAAAGGTGTCTTTCTTTTTGTGAGACCATTTTGATGTTTTTGCATGACAAAAATGATTCAATATCTCTTCCTGAATCTTTGTAATGACCAGGGGTGAAGCCTTTAATTCACAGATCCTGTGACATTAAAGTCTCGGTGACATTTTGCATACCTCAATTTCTCTACTGGTGAAACACAACTGCATTAATTGTCTCTATTTGAAGATGTAATATTTTAAAACTGAAAACACTTGGAGATTTTTCAAGAAAGTCTTACAAATATTAAATGTTAAAAAAACAAAAATAAATAATAAAATAAAATAGACCAATTTCTTAGCTTCCTTTTTTCAACATGTGAAGTTTAAGCAGGAAGCATCAGAAGCATTTTACTATACTTACATAACAATGTGTTTATTAATTTATTCATCAGGTTAGCTCATGTTTGTACTGAGGAATACATATTCCTCAGCAATTATTTAGAACCTTTCATCCACAGATGTCAAAATATATTTACAAATGTTGCAGTGTCTTTTGTCAATGCACAACTTTCATTAACATCAGTAGAAGAAGGATTAAGCCCAATATGTTTCCTTAAAATAAATATTTACCAAGAAATTACCTTGTTTGTTCCATCTCACTGTCTTTCAATCATGTCATCATAGCATTCACTATTTACAGTGACTCATCCTTGCTCTGAAGGAGACAGCTCTCAGAGGCCAGCAGTCATCTTTGTCAGAGGACAGTGAGCACTGTAGGAGTATCTGACTATGTGATGCTGCCCGTCTCCACTGAATGCAGCCTTCAAAGCAAACAAAAGCACAGACGTAAATTAATCACACAATTGCATTAGTACCATCTGAACCAGCACACTCAGCTAGTCCTCCACTGAACTCTGCTGTACTGGAAAGACCTTCAGCTGGATTATGCTTAAACAAAAGCATTAGCACTAAGTGCAAAGCGGTACCCTGTTCCCTCCCACACAGACTCTTGTCAATGTAACTTTGCCACAGAACCTGTGCTGCAGTGGGGGTGTCTGTGAGTGCTTGGCCATGAAATAGTTTGGGTTGCATATTTCTTATTTTAGATTAGTATTCTATAGCCAAAAGGCAGCCCAGTGTCCAGTCTTAGAGGCCAGGTTAATGCTGAGCTATCATTAACCCAGCAGCATGAACTCTCTCCTCCAGAGCATCGCAGCTCGGCAATCACTTGGTAATGCTCCTCCTGCCCAGCAGGTGAAAATACACCTCGTATCCTCGTATAACCCAGAGAATGATACTCTTGCCCTGCCTTCCTGTCAGGATGAGGGTGGCTGGCCTTCAGACACTCTGTTGGGAATGCCAACATGGTATTTTTGCTGCTGTCTTCCCCACCCTCTGGATGCAGGACCTGACTGGTTTCATGTAGATGCTCTGCTGAGGTAAGCTGGGGCTATGAACCACCTCCAAACAGGATCCTTGACAGACAGCAGGCTAAGGAGGGAGTCCTCTAAGACAGGGATGTCTAGAAGAGGTGTCAGAAATCCTGTTTTCACCCCAGATGCTGGCATTTCTCTAACCTGACACTGGTGCCTAGGTAAGCCTGGTATTCAAAGCTCAGTACCCACTTTGAATTTAAACATGTGAGGCATCTTTTTCAGAACAGGCAGCAGACCTGCTTTTTTAAAACACAGACAATGCTACATTCATCTTTACAGTCTCTAGAAAAAGTGGATGATCTCGCCACATTCTTCTCTCAGCAACATTGTTACTCGTTTAAAATGTAATGACATTTAAATTTTAACCTCAACTCAGGACAGCAGTTACCTGTGCTAGCTATGCTGGACTATGCTTGCATGGTGTATGGAGGATTAAGTTGAAGAGATTCTAATTTCTAATCAAAGTGCAGGTGTGAGATAAGCATGGAGACATCCAGCCATGCAATAATGAAGCTATTTCAGGCATGGGCAGTAGCAGAGCACCAAGAACTTCAGAAGCAAGAGCTTAGGGGCTTGCGTTTTTTCAGTATGTAGAGCACAGGCAATGGTTGTGGGGCTGTGCTCTTGAATTGAATGCTGCCTTCATTCTTGTGAGAATATGGGCCTTGGGCTGTATCTCAGTATACAGACTTGAGAAGTTCATCTTGAGTTGCCTCTCTGAGCCAGTTTGAAGGTGCTCTATAGACTTATTTGATGGAGCAAAAATTCTGTATAATGATAGTTTTTTTGCAACATCTTTAGTGTGAATGGAAGACTAATATCTTCAGTCCTCATGTCACAGGGGTGTATGGTGTCAGCACAGCAGAATGAAACTTCTTTCTATTATAAAACTTTCTTTGCACTCAGATATTGAAGGGTCAATATAGACAGTGCAACACAAGTAGACATTCTATTGGTCCATTTATTCAACTGCTTTCAATCCCCATTTCAATGCAGTCTCAGATTATAGAAAGATGGTTTATTTCAGCAGCAGGTTCATCTATTTGACAGATAAACTGACAACTGGGGTGAGCAAACATAACTCCAGTGAGACCAGCACAGTTGATTCTACTCATGGTAGTCAATGTGGACTTTGAAAGATTTTAAAGCAATCAGTGCAACCAGGCCTCTGGAGCTTGCCAGCTCTTATTAAGCTTGACCAGCAGGCAGGCAGGCAGGCAGAACTAAGAGGCCCTCATGATTCATTGTGGCAGAGTCTGTTGACCTCTGTGTTTGCCTCCTGTGCAAATTCATGCAGAACAAATTAATGCTTAAATGCTTCATCTCCACCAGAGACGTGGAAATTCAAAACCAGCTAGTTCTCTCTGAACTGTTCCCAGAGACCAAACCCAGTCTGGGGCCTTGTATGTCAAAAGCACAAAGCCCATCCAAGCCAGAAGCCCTAGGTCTATAGGAAACTTGAGGTCAACGGATATTGATTGATTTCCATACAGGGAAACCTGTATAGATCTGGAAGCAAGACTGCTTATGTTGCCCACAGCACTGGGGGTGAGAAGATGCTATCCGTCCCCAAGCCAGCACATCTACTTGGCAGTAGCTGCAATACAGCTGACACGAGTGCATATGGGGTGTCAGAGGTTTTGCAAAGGGCAGGAGGGTGGTTGCAGGAGGGTGAGATGACACTGGGTTATGCAATGAGGGAGAACAAACAGTGAGCA
This sequence comes from Actenoides hombroni, assembly GCA_024336885.1. Lineage (NCBI taxonomy): Eukaryota > Metazoa > Chordata > Aves > Coraciiformes > Alcedinidae > Actenoides > Actenoides hombroni. Next base: position 62,629,485 of record WUAM01000431.1, on the reverse strand, counting down.
GCACCAGGCAGAAAACTGCATTCCTGCAGGTCCTGGCATCTGTCCAGAGAGAAGTGAAGTAAAATAAAACAAAAAGTGACTCTCTGTGATTCAGTCCTTGACTTATCCTAAAATAAACAGTTCTTCGAGGCTCCCAAATCATACATTAGAAAAGCCCCCCACCGCCCCACTGACAAAAAAAAGCACGTATTTTTCTCCCTTGAATTCTCCACGGTACTTTTACCAGTTAAAAGCCTGAATATATTTTCACACCTTTTCTTTTGTGAACAATAAATCCCTCTATAAAATATGTATAAACATGGAACAGGGAGAACTTACTAGAAAAATATTTTGCTTTTTTTTAATCATTAATATTTTCTGCATTATGTTTCAGGTTATTATCATATTAAATTCTGTCCTGTGTGAAACTGTGACATTTCACATTTACCTCTAGGGTGTGCCTGCTTATTTTAAATCAACATACTATTTTTTAGGTTTTAATATTAAGCTGGGAGCTAACATTTGCTTTGATCAACCAAATTTTTTGAGTGAGCATATTAGTGCTCCAGATGGACCTGAAGATTAAGAAAGAATATGTAACTGTCAGTTTTTCTGGAGCTGTGAAACATCTTTGCTTTTTACACATTTTTTCATGTTTTATACAGAAATGCATAAAAAATACTTCTAATTAATCATTGTTTCTGATATATATATATATATATATAAATTATCCAAATGTCAGAGATACAATCTTAGGATACAAACAGAGAGAAATATTCTCATTTCTCCTGAACCAAGAACATTTTTTAAAGTACTTATAAAATGGTAATGCCAAGGGCTCCACACTTGTATTTGATAATACCAGACGCTTACAAAAAACAAGGTAGAATCATCCCCTGGAGTGAAAGAAAACTTTTAAAGAGGGCTTATAAGAAGCAGGAGAGACAGGGAGTTGTTTTTGAAACTGTGACCTTCCCACTTTCTAACGTACCTCACTTTTTCCACCAATTAAGTGTGTGATTGTAACTCTTGTTCCGCTCAGGTTTGGGGAAGCACAACACCTGCATTGGGAGCCTCTGCAAAGGGAGGAATACGTGTAGAAAACATATAGAGTCACAGCTAAAAAATGGGACAAACAGGGTAATATATTCACCATCTGTGGTACAAACAGAGAAGGCTGAAGACCACATCTAAATTTTCTGCCTGAAAATGACCGTGGGTGAGCATTTGGCTTGCGTTTAGCTGCAATAACATGAGCTTTCTTCCTCCTCCTCCTCCTCCTCCTCCTCCTCCTCAGGTAGAAGATATCTGTCAGTGCTGCCAGTTATTTGTCCTGCCCACACATTTCAGTTGGTGACCTCCATGTTATCAGGCTGTCCTTCACTTTTCATTGCAGGCTAGCATTTCAGCCCTCCCACCTCCTTGCCTGGGGCCTGGGGAAGTGGTGCTGATGGGCAGGACATGAGCAGACTCAGAGTTCTGTGTCACAGTGGGGACTGGCAGAGTGTAGAAGGAAGTAATGCTCTCATTGAAGCTCACTCACTGTAGCTGAAGGAGAGGGACAAAAACACAGAAAAAACCCAGCCTCAGGAAGATCTTCCCAAGACAATCCAGCCTTGAATGGCTTGTATTTACAAACCAGCCATAGACACACAGGAGATGGAGGCATCTGCAAAGGGCGTGTGATGTGGCTGCAGATGAAAGGCAGGTAGGGCAGCTCTGAGTGCAGAGATGTTTTTCTGTCATCTGCAATGATGCTGGTAAAGGTGGAGCAGTCTCTTACTCTTGTACAGAGCTTGAGCACACAGGTTTCTCCTGGGGCTCTCCGAGCTACCAGAGTCGTAGTGATGGAGCAATGTCAGTCACTGTTCAGACCTGCAATGAGCACCTGAGAGCTAAAGAAGTCTGATGCACAATCCCAAGGGAGTACTACATGCAAGCCAGCAGACTGTGGGTGCAATTGGAAGATATTTGATCAAAAAATAACCCTGGGCTTTTAGCTTTGCTCAATGTATGCTGACTATACATATGCATTCAGGGCACTTGAAGCACCTGCACAGGGCCAACAGATAAAACATGGGACCTTTGGGAGACTGAGAGGGAATCCTCTCAATCATCACAGCTGTCACTGGGTTCCTGACTTTGGTCAATGAGTCTGACACTGTCTTCAAACTGTTGTGTGATTTCCTGTTCTTTCCTATTCAGATGCCATGTTTTATCCAGAGACAGCTGCAACTTCATACTGGAAGGACTGAATCCATACATCTCATAGAGATAAGCATTTGCCAAACTCGTCTTTTTCATTTAATTGTAAGCATTATAATGCATCACTCTGCAAATGGGCCTAATCCTAGAATCATCAATTGTGTGGGGAAGGAGTGGTGAGTACTCAGCAGATCTTTGGCTCAGGCCCAGCACCTGAGTCACTGAGCTGATATCTCTGTTTGACAATCAGAGTCTCCAATTTCCACAGAAATTGTTAGAAATATTTGTTTATTGATTATTCTCTTATTTATTCAACATTCTCAGCACCCTGTAATTATCTCATGCTCTATTTATTTCAGTTTTCTTTGGTTATAAGTACAATTAGCAGTAAAGCAGCTAGCAACACCTGCACATTTTTATGGATACTGGAAGGAATAAAATACTCCCATTTTTTAAAGAAATTCAGGCTGTGATGTATCTACTACTATATATGGCAATATAGTACTTTGCAAGACCATGAGTAACTTTTTTTTTAAAATTAGTAATTCTAGCATGGGTCAGAGCTGTTATGCCTCCCTGACAGATTGTAGCCCATTACTTTCTGTCAGGATAAGACTGGGCTTCTGGTGTTTATAGGGGACACCACTTTATGTCTGTCCAAAACTTTTCTTATCTGGGCTTCAAAGCATCCAATCTGTAAGAGCAGTCTGGGGTTCAGATATACAAGTGGCCTGCATGCAGGGGCAAAAATGGGAGTGGAGTTAGAAAATCCAGTCACAATGATTAAGCAAATATTTCAGACCTTATAGTGTCTGTATATACAGTTACCCCACAAATGCAAGTACCTTCAAAATGAGTTACAGCTCTTTGCATAATTCTTATATTTGCACATTGAGGCATAAGGGCATGTTTTCCACTGATAACTTTTCAGCAGCTCCTGTAAGTTTATTGTGAATTTTCCTGACAGAGGATAAAGTCAGTTGGAGGCACAGATCACAGCTGGTATTTATTAGAACGCCTTTTCTCAATTAAGGTGTTATTCTGAATGGAATCTGCCTATTATTATGGAGACCAGACAACTATCACTGAGTACATTCAATTACTCCTTCAGTGTGCACATATGCTCCCAGTTACCTGCTTGGAGGAACAGCTGGGAGGCCGACCACCAGCTGGTTCCTCAGACATGGAGGCTCATACTGACACACTAGTGGGTTCAGAACAACCCTTCGGGTCCCTTGTTTCACTAGGTGTGTACTTTGTGACTGTAGTTTTTGTCTGCATATAGTAGCCACTCTCTTCTCAGATGTGGTCTGAGCTGTACACCATGGTGGACACTGTTGTGTGCTGGTGGCTTCAGACAGATTCAGCAGCCATTTTGTGTCCTTAGTTTATCAGTTCTTGTGGACTCAACGGTATCATGAATCTCTGGTGCTTATCAGCTCTTGGGAGGCCTTCACATGTTACCTCTCTGTGCAAACTTGCCTCTTTTCAGCCTCCTGTTTTCTGGTAACTATTTCTCCACCCATATGCATGGGCACCCACAGGGACCATTCCTGCAAACTCATGAAGATATGGCTTCTGGAACATGGTAAGCAAATCAGGGACCAGAAAATGCTAGTTCCTCCCTCTTGTATATACACTGAAGTCTAGAGCCAGGCATCCTCAGCTGGAGGCGAAATTTTGGTTAATCCAGCCTGCATGGGTACCTAGCTCAGGCAGAAAGTCAAGCTACGGCACTTACAAAGCTTTGGGGCCAGAGTCAACCACCTTGGAGACTAGGTGGGATCCATCTGCACATCTCCATCTGTCAGACAGAAAAATGGAGACAGCAGGACTGGATGAAACTCCTGGAAGATCTGCAAGCTCATTACAGTGCATGGGTAACATCTCACAAGATGCTCATATGGTGTCTTGTTTTGTTTTGACAAATAAACTAATACAAATTTGTCAGTGGCTACAAAGGGCAGAGCTCACAGCCTCTGAGTGAAAGTTTATTAGAGGAACTTAATGCTTCACTCTAACCTAGTATCGTATGTATTTTTTTCCTTTTCTTCATAGTTGTAGTTGATCTATAGAGTAGTTAGTCATGGTAAGAACCACACCTGTGTACATGCCTACAAAGCCCTAGTGTCTTCAGATGTTGCATAAATGAAGGCTGCCATAATCCAGACACATGAGGAAGTACAGATTACATTCCTTCATCATCTTTATATTTTCTTGCTTTTGCCTGCCTAAAATAAAAATCCTTCTGTTCTCCTAATCAAAGGAGTATGTTTTGGCAGGGAATATAAATTGCATTTTTAGGTCTTTGGTTGGATAATCTTAAAATAACTGTCAGCCTTAATTCTTTCAGAGGCTGGACAGTATGGATATTTATAGTAAAACTGATTTAATGGGCTATGACTGAAAAATTAGAATTTATATTACATTTCAAAATATTACTGTACAATTTTGAGATGCTGCCATGGCGACTGCAGCATTACCCTGCTTTACATGTGCATTCAGTCACTAGGTCTCCCCAGGCTTTCAGAACAATTCAGTATCCTGTGGGAGTTTTTTTTTTGTATTGTTGCAACTTGTCTGTCTGATGGTTCAAGTATTTGCAAGTTCCTGTCAGGGGACCAGAGACCTAGACAGTTACTTAGACATGGCACTACAAGTTTGATCCCAAGTGTTCCTGTTGTAGCTGCTCCTAAACATGGTGGGAAAGAAAGAGGTCTGGACTAACACATCCTTTCTGACTCCAGTACAGGCCATGGGCACTCAGTTACCTAAACAAGACAGACAAGAAGAGACAGAGGAAAAATTGCACCTGAAACTTCACCTTAAACTTCCTTTTAAACCTTCTGACTTGACTATCAATGACCAACAGAAGGACGTACAGTGCTGCCAGCCCATAAACTCTAGGCCAGACATCTCAGTTCACGTCTATCTCTCTCTAGCCACAATCTCCTTCCAAATTCCAACTATGATGCTTCAATTCATTCTTCAATGCAAAATAGTCATCATAGCCATTACAACAGCCTAAGGTTAGCTCTCCAATGAATGGCTTCCCAGATTGGTCCCGACTCTGCTTTGGACCTGGTGCTTGTGATTAGGAAAATACTGTCATCCTCTCATGACATCCAGAGCACAAAGCTGCAGCTAGCAGTAGGGAGCTGCACTGAACCTAGAGAGACACATGCATGAAGCCCAGGAAAGCAGGAGCAACTTTTATGATATTTTCCAATCTAGCCCATTTTTGCCCGAGCCAAAACTCCATCCTCTTGTCTGTACCCACCTGGCAAGATGTTTGGTCTTTCTCAGGGGATTTGATGGAGTTAGGATACAGAAATGGATCCTTTCTAAGAAACGGTCAAATACAAGGGGGGAATAGGCAATCCTATGGCTTGGTATAAGATATGTGTTTGTGCTTTCCACCCTGATTTTCATTTGACTCCTGTAATGTGCAGTATGCTTCCTCTTGCTCTTATTGTCTGAGACTTCATTATAGCAGAATATTATTCATGCAGTTATTAATAAAGTGGCTCAATAAAATATGTTTCCTCTTATCATGCTGGTCCCAGTGGGCAGCAGCTATATGATTGCCACTCCAACACAATTCCAAGCAGCTCAAAGCATATAAAGCAAGACTTCCAATAGAAGCTGTCGGGCAACTACACTGAGCAGACACTGTTTGAGTTGAGATGACAACATCAAGGCTTTTGAAAATAATAAAGCAATACAAATATTTGAATCAAGTAACTAGGGGTTTTAATTCAGCAGATAGGTTTGGGGACACCAATAGCCTGACCACACAAGACTCGTAACAATACCTGACATTTGTTACTTCTCGTATACTTTCTTCCTCTGTACCTAAACCAAACATCCATAAAAATATCTAAAGGGAGGCACAATCTTTTTCTTAAATTAAAAAAACACATTGGCAGCATTTGCAATCTCATCTGTTCACTTGTAGTTCACTAACATCAATGAAGTGAAAAAGGATTTGGATTAGGCCCTGATGTTTTTTCCACTCCAATACCCATATTATCATTAGAGAATAATAAATTTTACAGAGTCTGGAAATAGCTTCATAATGATCAGGGCAGGTACAATCTATGTTCTATGTGAACAACATTAACCTTTGATTTCTGGCAAGGCCACAAGAGCATTAGACAAGAATAAGACATAACAAAAACCATACAACCTAGAAACTATTGAACTACAAAACTATACAATAATCTAAACCAGTGGGAGTATAGCTGTGATACTGCTGGTGACCTCGAAGGTGATTGGGTTAATTACCTAGAGTTCATTATCTCAAAGAGTTTCCCAAACTTTTTATTTTTGAAAGTTGTCCTCTTTGCATATTTTTCACAAAATTTATTTCCCGCAATGGTTTAACATTACAGTTCAAGAAATTGGTGCAGGATTCTCAATATTTGTGGATAACCATGAGGTTTCTTTTTTTATACTTGCCATTTTGTATACTGCTTGGCAATGGCCTGGCACACATTGTAGTATTCTTGGGCTTCTCACATGCACTCCTGCATTGTCTCTGAAGCACGGTGATGAGTGTCAGCTATCAACAGTCAGCACAACATGAATTTCTAACATGATGTCAGTGCAGGTGCCCTGTAGAAAAGCCCTTTCCCAAAGCTGGCACAAAGAGGACGATTTGCTATTACATGAAAATGCTTCAGGTTGTCGGTCACTTGCCTGATTGCAGATAACAGAGACGATTTAATGACTGCAGCAGTTGCTGCCCAAGCATCCAATGTACCTCTCTGTGGTGAGGAGCAGCAATGCTGTGTCAGTTGCTCTCAAGCTACATCACATCATGTCATGCAGCCCACATGATGTGACCTAATGCAGTAGGTAATGGGATCTGTGCCAAGTTACTGAACAGGAGGAAAATATTTTCTTTTCATGCAGACTATTTTAACATGTTAAATACTGCTGTCATGTTAGGTATGTTTCTGAATGCTTTTATGGCCAAACAAATCATATATGTCACATCTATAAACAAATCATTTACTATATGTGTGCTTTGTTTCCAAAAAAGAGAAGCATCTGGCAATTACTGCCATTGCACTGGAGATTATGACCTGCATTCAAAGGGTCAGTTGTCCAAAGGCCACTGTTTATAGTTTCGTCTGGAACCTCTAGTTTAGAACTGTGCCATCAGGAGAGACCTCACGAATCATCGCGAGTGGAGCACAAGGCTGTCAGAGCTGCAATGAGCAGTCACATAATAATATCTTCTTTATTCATCCATAACCTCTGGATCTGTTGGTGACATAAGGTAGGAATACCAGCATATTCAATTGCATTTTGTGGATGAAATCCCAAAGGAACCATGTGCTACAGCACAGTCAGGAGACAGAAGCTCTCACTGTCTGGATGTCCCATGCACATATGTTGCTTTTGAACTAGGACTGCAGAACGGGCACCTGTAATATTGAAAATGGAGATTATGAAAATGTGGAATTATATCCTACTTGTACAGTAACACTTTCTTCAGTAATCTGGAGTACAGTTATATTCTGGAGAGCACAGAGTACCTGGGATTTCAGCATTTGGGGATATTATTCCACTACTGGACCACAGCTGCACTGTATACATGTTATCTGACTGACATGGAACAACATAATTTCCCCACTTCAGTGGGATTTACTATGAGATGTTCAGTAACTGTCCACGTAACTTCAGTATCATAAACAAAACCAATACCTGAGGCAAAAAAATACTTCTAGATGGTTCAAGGCAGAAGGGGGAGCACACTGGGGAGTATCCAGAACATGAATGTAGCGTGGTCATGTTCCAAGTGCAGCCACATGCATTCCAACATGCTCAACAGGCAGTGCAGCTCCCAGGCTTTTGGCTTTGTCCTACTTTTAACCCAGGCAGAAAAAAAACCTGAGCAGCTCCCATCCCAAAACACACACAAGAGAAAAAGACATCTGCTTAGATGAAGTCCACTGAAGTGATGAACTCATTGCTTCCAGCACAGTAACTCCATCGGGGGTGTGGTGTGTGTTTGACATTCTGCTAAGACATTCTTAGCTCTTTAAACAGCTCAGAGACTCAGCAAATTTCACAAGAAATCTGCTCCAGAGCATTTGGGAGGAAATTCTCCCAGAATACTCTGGCCCAACTTCTTTCTTAGCTGACTAGATGCATTAATTTGTTCCGAAACCCCAGAGGCTAGAATGGGAGGTCATCAAAATGGACAGTGATGCTTCAGTACTGACCCAATAGCACAAGCACTGTGCCTTGCCCTGATGCAAATTCCATCAAAAGAACTTAAGCAAAATGTGTATCTTTTCAGAGAAGGTACAAGACTCATCCCACATTCTGAAGACCAGTCAGTCTCTGCAGATACTTCCAGAAATTGTGCCTATTTATTTTGGCAGAAGAATGATTGTGGAATCACCAGGATACAGCATTACTACCAATTAGTATTAGAAGAATTTGCATCCCAGATACATCATTTGGTAAAAAAATTATCCCTGGTATTTCCTTAAATGCTATCTTGCAGATGGAAGCCACTGGTATTTCTTCCCTTAGACTGTGTTGCAAGGTCAGGGAAATCATCAAGTGCAAAGAGCTCAAGACATGACACCTTTCTTGATTTTCTGCTCAAAAGGAAGCTCTAGGGCATCTAGAGCTCCTGCTCCTGCTAAGCTCTTGCTACTATTCTCAGAGAGTCTAAAAAAACCTGTAGCTTTGAATTATTATCACCAGGAATGGACTACTGCCTGAAGCTGCAGCTTTATGATGATGGGCACTGCTGATGTACAGAAGTGTTTTCTGCATGCTTCAAGAAATACATTAAAACTCACCTTCACTTGTGGGCAAGGTATAAAGAACATTCAATATCTACTGCTGGATTGTCCATCTTCATCAGTGCTTTTATTCAACATCACCAAAGAGATATAAAAATGCTGTCAAAACATGTGGAAAGCCTTGATCTTTTAGGTGGCAGTCAATAATAAATACTGTTAATTCCTTTCACTATGCCAGAGAGACATGAAAGAACCTGACAACAGCTTTAGTCACTGACTTAAAATTGAGACTCAAAAATCTCACAATGTCTAGAAAAGTCCAATAATACAGCTGCTGCCTGGCATATATGTGAGAACAGATTTACCACCAGAAGTGCATTAAAACCACATTTGTTTTCAACATCAGTTGTCTGTAATGCTGTCCTGTGTTGAGTTCAGGTTAATTATCACAAGCAGCTGCTGGCCCAAGCAGTTGGGAGGAGCTGCTGCTGGGTGGAGCCACAGCCAGGATAAACAACTGAACCAGCCAGTGGGATATTTGATACCATACTGAGTCATGCCCCTATATAAGGAGAGGGCTTCACGGGGGCTGGAGCTGGGAAAGTTGACATCTTGGGAACAGGTAAGGTCTTCCTGGCTTCTATTACTTGTTTTGTCTACCATTTCATTAGTAGTCTTGTTTTCTTCTCGCTTTGTGCTATTTTATTGAGCTGTCCTTATCTTCACTCCTATGATCTCAACCGTTTTTCATCCTCTCAATTCTCCTTCCTATCCCCTAGGAGGGGCTGGGGCTGGGAGGTATGGTGGTGGGTGAGTGGCTGTGTGGTTAGATGCTAACAGAAGTTAAACAATGATAAATACATGGCAGAAAGACAAATGCAATTACTTAGTGTAGCATCAACTTCTGCAGACAGCTCTATGTGTTGGTGGAAGCAGGTACAGCCATGTTAAGCATTGGCCTGCAGGGAGGAGACAAATCATTTTCAGATGATAATTTTCTGATTCCTTTACCCATGTTAAAAAAGCATCATGCTTAATCTGGGTTATAAAGGGAAGACTATGTTTTGCATAGCACCCATAGAACTGCCCAACATATGACTGTGTATGTTTTATATATTCAGGATGAGCAGAACTTTTCCTCCATGACTTCTAGACATCAGACAACCTGGTCGAAACTTCCTTGCTTAAAATAAGACCTTTCTGAAGTACATACAAGCTAGCATGGCTTCTCCAGGTTGGTACATGATGCTCACTGTCTCTGCAGAACAAAGCTACAGTCCCCACTGTTAACTGCTCCCTCCACTTAGCAAGCAATGGGACTGAAAGATAAGTGCAGCTAATTCCTTGCATCTTCCTTCTTTCAGGGATAGTTTCCCTTAAAACAGCACAGGCAGGATTCTACAATTGATCATCCTCATCAGACAGCCTTTGAAATAGGAACAATATTTTTCTTAATATGATTGTATAACATTGTCACATCTTTCATATTTTTGACAGTGAATTAAGTTTACCTATTAAGGTGGGTGCTGTATTGACTTTTCTTTCCTCCTTTCCCCAAAGGCAGGTATATGCACAGTACAGAAAGAAGTTATTTGCTGCTTTTCTTGGTGTTCAGAAATACAGTGTTCAAACCTATTTGCTCATATAATATCATTTGTCTCCTCCTACAGATAAATACAACATACCAGCTTATTTAGTGTTGCAAGGATGGCAGACAAGGCAATATCAAAGAAGTCTGGCGGAATTCATCCCTTAACACTAGCACTCACATTTAGAAATATATGTATGAAATAGAGGCTTATTGGGGCATTAGGATTCTCAGACAGCAACCATGACCATCAACATACTGCCAAAAAGCACTTAGCCATCAAGATTCCATGCTGTTTATCTCTGCCCTGGAACAAGGGAGTAGCTGTGAAGACCTAAGTTAATGCCAGTTAGCTTCCCTAGTTTCTTTCCCTATCTTTTTGACAAGTCATTTTGATGTCATCTACTCAAATAGCAGTAATAATTGACTTAGAAGAACCTAGACACATGGCCTAACTTTCATAATCCTACCATAGATTCTGAATTGCTAAGGAAGCTTATGCAGGGTGGTTTCAGGCATACTTTTAAATGTTTTTAAGATTTTTATCTATGATTCATCCTATTTGCCTTGGACTTTTTTTTTTCCCAGAGTGCATGGCTTTAAGTTTGTTGCATTATTCATCCATGATGTCAGTTGACACTGCTTCAAGACAGGTAAGTTAAAAACTAGCTGGCATATGAACCATAATACTTAATCAGGATCATTTAAGTGTGGGGAAGGGCAAGCGATGACATAAGCAATAAATAGTATGTCTGAATGTCTCTCACAAGGACCTGAATGAAAGCATCATAGTGTCCTGTCTTTAAGGAAAATAAGGTATATGTTTGTCTATTATTAATATGGCCTGTCGTTCAGTAACTATTCATGGTTCCATAGTTCACTTCCATGACACCTCAGCATGACAAACACACCCAAATATGTGACTTTCAATGTGTGCAGTTCTGGTTGCAATGACAAGCACTGTTTAAGCACTTCCTGAGAAGCACAGCTTTGTTCAGGCACCAGAGAGAAAATACCTGTTCATGAAACATAGAATTAGCATCTTGGTTTCCCAACTGAGTTTATACTTCTCCTAAATCAAATAACTATTTCCAGAGCAGGGATTAAGTAAATTCAGACCTTGTTTACTGCCTATAATTTTAAAGAATGTAAATTATACAGAATATTAAATTTCCTTTCTCCTCCCTAGTACCTTAGAAAAATATGCTCCCTGTAGGAAACAAGGAAAAAAGCTATCAGTCCTGTTTGACTGAGAGGTCAACATTCCTGCTGTTGCTGGACAATCAAATGGTAGGAAAGTAAATCCTTCAGGACTGGGGACAGGAACAGCAGACAGGATGACATTGCTAACTAGAACAGTTTCATTCAGGGTTACCTGACCTGTACCCCTCAATTTCTTAATTTAACTCACCCCTACAGTTTCAAGTGTGGTTCATATTTCAGGATGAGCAACACTTTCTTCATGACTCCTAGACATGAGGCAACCTGGTCAAAATTTCCTGGTTTAAAAGAGGACCTCTCTGAAGTACACATACAAGCTGGTGTGGCTTCTCCATGTTGGCACATGATGCTCACGGTCCTGCAGAGCTGAGCCTTGTCCTTGATATTTCAGAATTATTTAATAAGATGCCACTATAAAGTTTCTTGTAGTTTTTTTACTATACTTTCATCAGGACCCGTATGTCATGGTCTCTAGCATGAATGTTCAGGCAACTGAATCCGATGGTTCAGATACGGTACCTCTACGTACCTTGGGAAATATGCATCATGTCTGCAGTGCCAAGTGGAAGCCAGACAGCATGTCCTAGGAAATGTAAAATGGCATTAGCAATCTAAGTCTGGAGAACTGAATCTTATCCACAGACAACTGGCTACCAAGAAGGTATTTGCTGTAAGACTTCATCTATTTGTCTGTGACAGGTGAGCAGCACAGCTTTGGCAGAAGTTCAAACTTGAAAATACAAGAACCCAATGGGAAAGTCTTTGAATAATTTAGAAATTTATAGATGAAATGGATGTCCTGACATTTCTACCTAATTTAGTTCCTTTTATGCATATGTCATATCCAGATTATGACAGGTATAGGAATACTCTTCATTATAGAATTCTGAGATTTCCTCTATACCTGTTTTTAAATGACCAAGATATTTCCTATATCCAAATGATGGGCTTTTTTTTCTGTTTAGAGTTGGCTTTTCATTTGTAAAAACTAAAAAAAAAAGGGGTGTGTGTGTGTGAGGCAGACAGCCCCCTTTGTTAAATACAGCTGGATCATCAGAGGAAGAAATAAAGATGAATGTGGGATCAAGTGGATATGGCATGAATCTGTGTGTGACAAGCCTGTATCAGGTGTGATGATGCTCAAAGATGAACAATGATACATAGCTCTAATGAAGTGATTTTATTATTTTTCTTTAAGTGATAATAGTGATGAGCAGTTATGGACAGGGATAATCTCAAAGTTAACCTTACATAAATTAGCTTAGAATTTGGCCCTTGATCTGGATCTATTTGAATGAAATATTCTCAAGTTTTAATTTTATCTTCAATTTTATGAATTAATTTCTGGTCATCTGTAGGAAAAAGTCTTGGCCCAGACCTACTTTGCAGTGCAACAACATATCTATTGCCAGTCATACAGTGAGTGGGAAAATCACCTAGATGTTGATTTTTTTTCATGGAAGGTTTCTATATTTCATATGTATTGAATTGGCAGGTGTCATCTTAATAACAATGTAGTCATATCAAGTCTCCATGAGTGAGTTTCCTCAATGGAATGATCTCTGCAGAAATCCTTCTGGAGCAGTGATGACCTTATCAGTACTATTTGAGCTGCAGTTTTTATTTGTTTGGAGTGACATCCAAATGCCAAGCACACTATTCTTAACATAGGCTACAGCTCTAGGGCTTGAAGTGCAGATGGCTTCACCCTTCACACTTTCCACTTATTTTAGTAGGAAATCTGGATAATTAAGATAAAAGAATTAAAAAGAACAGTAGGTGCAATCAGGAATGTGTGCTTTGGCCTCTAGCCCAGGGTGCTGAGGCTGGATTGCAGCTGGTGCTGCCTGCAAAGCCTGAGGAAGGCTGCTGGCAGACAACCCGGAAAGGTCCCCCTGAGATGGTGCTAAGGCACAGGCAGGTTGCACACTCAGATGTGGTGGCTTAGAAATATGAGTCCATCAACTGAGAAAGAGCAACAGAATTTCAACCTCATCTTGTTAGTTAGCATATTTCTGGTGAGCATTTAGTGAGATACAGATTGGGTAATAGATGAGACCCCCGTGATCTGACCCCTTCTGCAGGCTTTCATTCTTCCCCTATATACTGTTCTGGAGTCTTAGTTGAGTACAGTTGCTGCCCTGGCTTCATCTTGCTGGAAAACCATTTCTTAGAAAATCAGGTTAGGATAAAGATATCTTTAATACAGAGCTATGCACTTACATGCCTCTTCATTTCTTTCATTTTCTTACCCATCAACATTGCAAGAGGAAAAGGGCATGGTTGCTTCAGAGGGCTAGGACTGAGTTATCAGCACAAGGCAGAGAAGGTTTCACCTATTCTAGTGTGACCATCACATGTGGTATAGGAGCTCACCTACAACTGCTTCACAAGTTTTCAGTAATGAGTAAACATGGGAGGTGAATTTCCATGTCCGAACTCGTATCTCTTAGACCTGAGGCAGGTCAAGGCTTTAATGCTAGTGGAGCATATCACAAACGCCTTGAAACTGCTGGAATTATATGTGGTCAAAGCACAAGACTGGCAAGCAGAAGTGATGGCTTTCTCTTCATGCTTTATCAAATGAGCAAGTGGTGTGTTCTCTTGCTTCTCAGTTTCCCTCCTTTCAAAGTTACTTACAATACCAACCTACCGTGCAGATGTTTTATGAAGATTCAGTATTTCCTCTTCATAAAGCAAGTTGAAATCCTGCACTGATGGATGTGAACAAACCCTCATATATGATAATATCCTTAGTTTTAAATGAGAAATTTTATGCCTTTCCAGAACTCTCATAGTGATGTGTTTCCATAGATTAGCTAATAAATAGCATGAATTTTTTTGTTATTCCAAGTTTCTGTACTTTTTTCTCAGTTACCTTAAGTTATGCAGTAAAATAGTCAATAACTGCTACTGCATCCTTATTTTCAATTTATGATGGGCTTGTAGAGGGATGCAAAGAATAGAAATTCCTCATAATTAAAGACTGAGTCTAGTAAGTCTTAACGCCTTTTCTCAGTATTCCTCCAGCTGCTAGAATGGGCATTCTCAAGCACCTTCCTATCAAGAGAGTACAGATGTTTCCACATCAGGAAATTTACAATTCATTGGGTGGGAAACAACTCCTGAACCTGAACTGGCATCACAGTATGCATTGTAAATTGTTAAAACCGAAAATTATTAGTCAGAGTCAAATCGACCTAAACTTGGAGAATGAATCATAAGGTTTTGCTTCACTTCTCCAAAGTTATTTAGATATGAGTGGGAGTGGCCGACATCAGAAGGAATTGCACCTATAGCTTTTAAAATTTTCAAAACACAATCCTTGAAGTATGGATGGACAAATACCATTTTGTACCCTCACAACTAAAACTCTGCCTTTGCAGGCTTAGCCTTCCAATGACATATCAACCTCTAGCAATTTTTCCCTGCTGAAGTATAAAAGCCAGGAAGAGCTGGCAGAACTTTCTCTGTACACCATCACAAGCACTGCCAACCACAATCCATTTATAAGGGCTCCCTTTCTGCCTTTTTATTACCTCTGAAATTGAATCTGAGAAATGGTCTGATAAGGCCTCTTTCTCTTTTTCCAGATTTGGGTCATGGAGCAGCAGGGTGAGGCAAGAGGGCTGGCAAGCAGAAATGTGACCCTGAGTTGCTATGCTTGAGGGATGGCAAACTGGGGAGAACTATAAAAGGAATGTTATTGTCTCCTTACTGAAAAGCATTCTTAGAGTGAAGTATATAGTTTTTGAGAATTCCTCTGAGACTAAGGTTTTGGTTATGGTCATAGGCAATGAATTTTCATTTTTACTTGCATTGTTCTGAGGTGTTAAATCTTAAGTATATCACAGAAATGTTCTAGTAGCAAGTTTCCATCCATGAGAAGCACAGCAGAGACATACCACATGCTCTCAGTTTGTGTCTGTCACTACTGTGACTGTGGGACATGGAGCTCTCCAGAAAGCATATCCTATTACCAGGTAAACTGCAGTAGAGATGTTTACTGCAGTATGGAGAGGGCAATGTCAGCAAGGTAGGGTGGATGGTAGATGATATGAAGACTCTTCTCTATTGCTGCAGATGTCCTGGCAGTGTTGCCTTTTTCACTCCCTCCTCATGCTTCAAGGATGCTGGCTGTCATTCAGAGGATTGTTCAAGTTAACAATTTATTCAATGAGGATTTTTGTTGATGAGAAGTTATACTCCAATACTTTATCTGTTTTACAGAGACTTGAATGATCTGAGGCATAAAGGGGATGCCATGCAACTAAGATAAAAAGAACAAGTCAGAAATACCAGGTTTTTTAAAGAGAGGGAAAAAAAAAAAGCTAAGACTTTTGATTCTTTGTGTCCCCCTGCAATCAGAAGTCCATTGGCACAGAGGGTTCCTTAATTTCTGTTTAGCATAAAAGACAAATAGAGGCTCAATATTCCTTTCTGCTGTCTTGGAACAGAGAAGACATTTTGATTTCCTTACATATACACCAGCCACCTTCCATATCTAGAAAGTACCTGAAGCTGAATTATACAAAGTGAGGTATTTCTGTGATGGCAGGACAATTCCTGTGTGCAGCTAAGACAACAAGACAGAAAGAGAGCTCTCCTTAGAAATCGGTGCTTTATGATCAACCACTTTCCTGTTGAGAACCCTTAGGGCTAACTGAGGCTGGAAGGACAATCTGCTGAGCTGAGACAAGTGTGTAAGAATATATCCACCAAAGAAAGGTCCCTCTGTTCAGAAGTATATCAGGGTTACCCAGAAATAGTTTCCTCTAGCCTACACCCTCTGTATTGTTAATATGGCCAAGAGCAATATATGCACTACTTGACAAGTTGGAGAGATTATTTCATTATTTATGCACAACTACATCCCACAGACATCAGTATTTCATTTAGATACAGCCTTCTTACTGAATAGCACCTTGAAGGTATACGTATTACCTTTGATACATGATATAACTAATTTACCAAAAAACCTTTTGCATATTGCGTCTGTCTCACTGCCAATTACTTCATGCATTGCCGTATCCTACTTGGAAGTCTGATCTCAGAAATACTTTTACCAAGCTAGCTAAAATAGGCTGTGGCTCTCTGAAGTCCCCCATTGGTTCCTGTGCAGTGCAACAACACACAGTGGATATTCAACAGCCTATTGTTTGCAGTAGTTTTCCCCACCTCCCATCTTCTGGCACAGGAACTTCACCAGAAAAGATGTCCCATAGTGAATTTTAATGTTTTCCTTCTTGGTATGTCTCGGAGTGTGACAATTCTCACAGAAAAGAAAGAATTTCCAGAAAGCCAGATATTTTCTATCTAAAGCAGACACGGCAATTGAAGCAGCTAAGAAATGGCATCTTTGCAATGGAAATAAACTCTCAAATCAGACAAATAAAGCACAAGGTGCAAAGCCACTAGTAATACTAGATTTTGTGCCGATTTCGAGCTAATCCAAAAACGTCTTGCTTATTGCAATTGTAGTTCCACTTATGAGGGAAGGGTCATAGTTCATGCTCCAGGATAAATATTTTTAGTTATTTTTCACTGAGAACTGATGAGTTTTGAATATAAATACTGGATATTAGTCAATGCGCATATACTTTTGATTAAGACCACTGGAGTCAAAGATCTTTCTGGGAAACTCTGAACACTGAATATACATGTATATGAATGATAAGTCTATAGCATACACCTTCTATGCAAATATTATACTTTTATGCTGCACTGTATTAAGGTTCCATTTGGTGGAATGCGTGGCCCAAATGCTACATAATGGTCTGAGGTCTCTTATTCCTCAAACCATTTCCATATGTCATTCATTTTTCATTCTAACTGTAGATGAGAAGCAGAAATATTTCAATTTACATTTTTTATTATTTTTGTAAGCCAAAATTAGGCTGTTGCTCATTCAAATTCATTCAGCAATCTGAATATTTGCATTTGTTACAGGAAGAAGTGATTATGATTTGTTCCAAGTAACTGCTGTTTGAATTGACTGAGATCACAGATAAATGAAGATTTCCTCTACTTCATAGGCCTTGGGGGAGGTTTAAAGTACAGATGTTGTTTTTGGAGATACTTCCTCTGCATTTAACAGAGAAGGTGCAGTCCTCTAATGGATACATGCCATAAATATATCTAATTCAACATCAGATGAAGGGTGTATCTGCATTAGTGTTTGGTTTCAGATCAATAAGACCCTCTGAAATTGAACTCCTAATAATGCTCACTTTACTGTGCTTTGGATGGTGCCAGAAAGGTGTCTTGGCACACACAACCTGGATTCTTTGCAAATTAAAATAAAGCAGAAGATTATTGGATAAAACACTAGTGGGAACTCTGTTCTCAAGACCAATCTGGAAACAGAGTGGAGTGAAATCCCCTGGAAGGTGTATAGTGTGGACAGCTAACCCACAGCATCAGCGGTTTTGTTCTAGACATCCATTCTAATTATACTGCACTATTTGGTAAGGCAGTCATTTTCTAAAATGCTAGGTTACTGTCATTTGAAAAAGTTTTCACAGAAAAAGCACTAGATAAATCTAGCAGCCTGATGTGCTTACCTACTCCTGTCTCTCCCTGCCATGAGCTCAAAGATAAATTCTAGCCATGAGAGTTATAGATAGAAATTATTATGCTATCATCAGTTATGTTAGAGGAAAAATATCTGCTCAGTTACTGCTTTTTGTAATATTTTTTCCTTACATTTTCCCTTAAAGAACAGCTACAACATTAAACAGAACATAATATGAAGGCTATTTTAAAACACCAAGTTCATATAGATTACTTCATTGTGTATGTTGTTTGAGTGAAGAACCAGTTCTTGTTTTGACTAAAGCCTGTTCTTTATGATTTCCAAGAAGTTATACCGTATTCTGCCCTGATTCACAGCATGGTAATTATTATGAATAACCTGAAGTACTCAGTGGGTGTATTGCTTGCCGTCACATATGAAGCCAGTGGCTAAGCCAGCAGCAGAACAGAGGAATTTTGACAACAATGGTTCCTGTTTGCTTTATCCATGAATGTTATTTTATTAATGACAAAAAATCCCCTCATGATTTAAAACCTTTACTCAAAATATTCAGCAATAAGTGAATAAAAACAGAGGACTGATCCCATTCAGGCCCAAATCACTCTCTGTCCCATTAGTTTTCTTCCTATACCCTACAGAGTTATATCAATATTTAGCAGGATTCACCTTCATCTCTACCAGTGCTACACTTTAATTATCTAGATGGTTGCTCTGGCTCCAGTCTTGCAGCCTGTATTGCTAGACAGAGTTCCCTGCCTCTGCAGCACAGGCATTGGGTGTGAAGCAAGGCAGATGTAGCAGGAGAGTTCCTCCATTCTCCCAACGAGGAAAAAATAATTCTAGTAGCTTTTATCAAAGGATTCCTTCTCTGGAAAGTGCTTTGTAACCTGAACTAGCAGTTCCCTGTTCAAAAACACTGCTGTGTCACTATCAATTACCTGTGAAGCACCACCAGGACAGGCAAAGGCACCTGAGGTGCTAAAAGTGGCAAGGTTTTATATGATCTCCCATTATCTCATTACAATGAATTAATAAAACAATAACTTGAACCAAGCAGGGTGCTGTATCAGTAATTGGCCTTGATATACACTTCTTTTTAAATAGGAATGTGACGGTCCATGTTACTGGCATGCTTCAGAAAAGGGATTGATGCATGATGAGAAAATTTGCCCCCAAATTAGCATCACGTGTATAATGAGTTTTACATTCAGAAATCTGGACACAATTCCCTTACTACCCAGAACTCAGACTTGGCCTCGTCAAACACAAGAGGCAATCTACCACAGAGTCCAAGAGAAGTATTATGGGACTACTGATTGTTTTCTCTCTCTTTACTTTGTTGTTTCTCTCAGTTTGACTTCTTGCCCTGCAAAGAGCTTTGATTTGGCTGCATAAAGACAAATGGTTATGTTGGAAAGTGTGTACACAGGGGAGGATTTGTCCATGCAATACTAAGTACGGCTCCAGGAGCTGCTGCTGACACCAAGCTGCTGAAATCTCTGAGCACTGGGCTTGAAAAACTCAACCTCACACTCTAATAGAGAGATAGTTTGTGTCACTTAAATATCCTCCTTCACTGCTTTCACTGCAGGGATTGAGACAAGCGTTTCCATGGTGCACAACAGCACTGCACGTGCCTCAGTGAAATCAGAAACAAACTCCCCTCTGTTGGATAAGTCCCACTATGCAGTGGTAGCTAATGATGCATTAGAATATTGCCTCAGATCTTCAGAGATTACTATTAAAGTGCATCTCTTTTCCTTTTCTTTTTTTTTTTTTTTTCAGAATAGTTGGTAATATACATAAGATTAATATGGAATTTAGTATAACTAGTTCTATTGTAACTAGTATAATCAATTATGGTCATAGGGAAATCAACAATGATGAAGATAGAAAAAAAAAAAAGCAAATGAAAAATGTATATATCCACAGAGAACTTTCCTACTAGGAAACATGATAGGGTCCCAAAATTGGAAGGTAACCAACAGAAAATATGATCTTCCCAGACTGTATTAAAGAATCTACCATCACCTCTGTTTCCACAGGCTCTTAGCAACAGCTTCTACACCATTTCCACAGGGACTACATAGAAAAAGAAAATAGACCCAAAGGACCACTGAATGAATGCAACTCATTCTTGATGTTTCAGAAAAAGGAAATTATGACCCAAAACCCATTTTTTAATTCACTATAGCAAATGAACAGTTGCTATGTTGAAAAATGAAAGCTGGTCATATTTTTTCTCTACTTCTCATAAAAGATGTAAAAAAGTATGTCTTTGAATACCTTTAAACTGTATAAAGAGGATATCTTTACTCTTACATCCTAGCAAGATTATATATTATATAGCACAAAGACTTTTTATCACTTTCAAATTCTCTATGTATTAACATATCCTATTTTGTTATGTTCCATTATGCCCAGTCAAGATTTTTTAGTTATAATTGGTTTAAATGGGCAGATATTTTCCTTCTAGTTTAAGCCAAAATTAACACAAAAACTGTCAGCTTCCTAAATTTTAATGGTGTTCTGGATCAGCAAACTCAGAAAAAGTAGACCCTAAAATAGACTCAAATTTTACAAAATAACCTGTGTCCATAATGGATAAAGAGAATTTTCAGGATCTTAGTGGCTAACGGGTGTTTGAGACCCTAAATTTGACTTTTGTAGTTTGACCCAATCTTATTTTAGTATAAGTGACACAGGCCTATTTACTCACCATGCTCAACCCAGCAAGCGAGGTTGGATTGTGAACACAATAGAATTGTGAACACACATAGATCTACCCATGCACCTGCTCAGATGCAACACTAGAGAAAGGGCTAGTGACAGTCATCCTTAATGACACACAAGCTGGGAAGAAAATCCTAGAGTGACAGGAAATGACTGGAAAAAAAAGGCACATAGAGAAAAGTAGAAAGAGCACAGCCAGCACCTTTGACCAAATTAAGTCCTAATAAATTTGCCCTTTGTCATTTAATTTTATAAACATATCTTACTAACTAAAGCATGTAAAAAGGGGAAAGGAATAAGAACGTACCTACCTATTTTGAGAGTCCTATCACCAAGACTTGGCAACTTCTTTTCCAAAGCACCCTACACTGCTGTGACATACTCAGAAGCGAGAGGACACTTACACTATAAAAGGACATTCCTATAAGGAGCTTGTCTGTTGTCTTGGTACACTATATATAAACATAGCATATCCATATTATACTGTAATATTCTTCATTCTGAGTGTGGTGAGACACTGCAATAGGTTGCCCAGGGAAGTTGTGGATGCTCCGTCACTGGATGTTTTCAAATCCAGCCTGTATGAGACCTTGAGCAGCCTGGTCTATTGGGAGGTATCCCTGCCATGGCAGGGTGTTTGGAACTAGATGATCTTTAAGGTCCCTTCCAATGCAAACCATTCTATGATTCTATTATTTTTCTCATAGCCTAATGCCAACAGCTAATGTTTCTGTTCAGACATACCCAAAGTTGGACAGAGCTCAGACATGCATTCATTGTTACTGCATGAGCTCTCCAAAAAGCCCAAAGCAGGGTTGGAGACACCTGCACAACTCTGTAACATCTGAGCAACTGGCAGGATGATCACAGAATCAACTAGTATTTGATTCTGGAAACATATCTGTTGCTTAGACTCTGCCCAAGACTACTTTGGCAGATCTACTTAAAGGCCCAAGTATTGCAGAACTTAGCTTTCCATAGGTTTATAGAGCCAGACCATGGAGACAGAAAGGAAATCCCTTAGCAAGAAACCTTAGAGGACAAGGTTGTTGTGCTCCTTAAGCATCACTCTGTTTATAAAAAGCACTCAAGGAACAGACTGCTGTGTTATGCTGACTATGCCTCAGAGAGCCAGGCTGTAGACCGGTGTGTGTTTTCTAGACCTGCTCTGTGTAACACTAGCTTACCAAGTGCTTAATTAGAGTCTTGCCTACCTAACACCCACAGCATCATCACTGCTTGTGAACTTGCCCCACTGGGAGATTGTTTTTTAGAACTGCCAGCAAAGGTGCAGCTTTAAGACATTTAAGTTCATCAGTGTGCAGGGGAGAAATCATTGCACATGAGGACATTTTACTGTGAATCATGCTTTTTGGGCAGGAGAGTCAAGTACAGATTAAATAAAGGTTTGAGGAATTTTTCTTCACAGTGTTTCACCTGGAAAATTCCCAGGAAGAAATAAACTCTGATCTAGAAGACAGACTGAAAGCTTCTCAAAGACCAAATGAAAAGCTACATTTGGCTGCATTAAAAAAATTATACCATTTTAGAAGAAATGCAGAATGTAAATCTAGTCAGAATGAGGTTAAGGCCTGATTAAAAGCTAAATTTCTCTTGCAGATTTTGTGGCATTGTATTTCCATGACCATATCTCATCTACAACATAAACAGAGAAAACGCAGCCTTTAATGCTAGACCTAAAAAACATTTAAAGTTATTCCCTTTCTGAGCAATGCTTTTCCAACACTCTAGATATATAGTATTTGCAGATTTTAAACACCATCCATTAGACATACTGTTCCCCAAAGTGTTCTTTTTTTTTCAGACAAACTAATACTTCAGCTGCCTCACATAACTAGAACTGTCTTCTAGGATTTCTAGTTGAAAGATTTCCTTTTATATCACAATGATGTCACAGATTAGTGAGGGCGGCTACTTCCTCTCCACCCCCGTTATCCAAGATTTTGTTGTGTGTGGTTAGTTTCATTTTTTCATCATGTACTTCACTCAGCTGTGGATGAAGATATATATCCTATTAGCGCTATCCCTTTGGGGAATGCTACAACAGCTGCAGCTGCCATTTCATTTCTCCTTAATACCCTTGTGTCCTAGAATACAAATAAAACAAATGTTGGTATCTTGTCCACTGCACACCCCACGTCGTATTATTTTAAACATACTGTAGAGCTACATAAAATGCCCCTGATAAGACATTGTTAGTTGCTTGCAAAGAAGCCATTAGAATAACAGTTTGTGCCTCCATAATCCATACTGTAATAATGAAACTCCACACTGACTGCCAATAAATGATCCAACATCTCATAAGCCTTCTTAACTCTGAACAGTGAAATATTAAAATATTGCAGAAACCATGACAGATGACAGGTGGAGTCATTAGAAAAATGTATGCAAATCCAGCAGCAAATGACGCTGCATAAAGTAAAGGGATTTACAGCTAATGACTTGTGCTGATGTGCAGCCCCATATTCAGAACAGAAAATGTCTAACATTCATATTGATGACAAGTAAAACAGTAATATATTTAAATTTAGGTATCTTTTGTCCTAAACTGAAGTCAAACTTGGGACATAGATTTTAAAACCTAATAATAAAGATCTCAGATCTTGCTTATACTTACATTTTGACATGTCAGCTTTTGTATTTAAAATTCATCTAAGGATAAGAACCCAACATACCATCAGCACTGAATTTCCATCTGCAAGTAAAGATACTGTTACTGACTAAAACAAGACTGCGTCTTGTTCCTGTGCAGTCAAGTAGAGAACAAAAAATTATTTTAGAATCTTTGGCTGATACTGTCTCATACATTGGCTACTTCTCTACCTCAGTAGTGGTACGATGTATCAAAAATGGAGCTGATGATAACCAGTATATTAGCAGAGGATGTAATTGCACACTCAGTGAAGTAGTTTAGACACATGACTTTGGGAATGGAGTTCATGATGCTGTATTTCCTCTGCTGCCAATAGGGATACAGGTTGGAATCAAGGACTGCAATCCACAACCAAGCACTCTGGAAGGGAAAGGACGAGGAGGAAGAATAGCCAAGCCCAGCTGAGAGGATAGGTCTTGAACCACAGCCTGCCAAAGGCTGCACAAACCCCATCACATATAGTACCAAGTACCATCCAAACCTTAGCATGGTTGTGGCAAGGGTTGCACTTCTATAGCACCTTCAGTCCAAGAACAATGAATGCTAATTAATTTACCTTTGCAATACTGAAGTAAAGGAATGTTGTCCTCAAACTAGAACTAAGGTGACCCTGACTAGGAAAAGTGCTGTTCTAAAGTATGTCCTAAACTGCTTATATTTAGCCTCAGCTGTTGTCTGAATTCTGAGTTTTTAATCTTCAGCAAATAGATTGTGACTATTCCAAAGTATACCATAGTGGCTTAAAAAGAAGAGAAGTCTATTCAATTATCATCCTACTAAAAGTGAGTTGTACTCAGATAATATGGGATTTCAGGAACAAATTTAAACTGATCCAGAAACACAGCCACTTTTAATTGCTATGAAACTATATTTTTAATTATAATAGTCTTTCTCTGCATTTTCCTTGAACCTGATTTTATAAGCTTACATGATCGCTTTAGGAGACAAGGATTATAAAGTCAATATTTTTATTAATATAAAGTCCTTTTAAAACTGTGAAGTAAGACTCCATTAACATTTCTTTCATCCATTCAGTAACTTGTACCATGCAAACTGGCATCATCTGCAGCACCACTAACAATCTCAAGCACAGGTACCCCCTGAACTCACCAGTTCTGTACAAATTAAGGAGAGTTCATAGTGAATTAAGGTATCCAATAGCTAAAAAAACCCCAAAACCCATATCCAGGGAATGTTTCTTCCTGTGATTCCATTCATCTCAAAAAGAGAATATAACAAAGTAACTGTAATAATATTTTTTCTTCACGGTTGTATGGCTTGGGAATTTTTACAAGACATCTCAAACAGGCTTATGGGCTTCTACCTCTAAGATTGCAACTCTAACTCACCACCTTTTTCAGTCTCACTTACCCACAAAGTGTATTTTATTGCAGATCCAATGGAATGCCCCATGCAGAAGTACAACTCTGATTTCAATGTGAAACAGTTCAATTTTAAAACATCTTTGTCCTCAAAGGTATAGTCCTATTTGGTCTATTTTCAAGGATTTATTTGGTGATTGAGAAATAAATAAACACTTCGACATTCATAATGTAGTAAACCTACAATTAAACAAAAAATGTTACTTAGAGAGGAATTTTGCAAGAGGAACAAATAGACAGATAACACAGAACTGTTATCTCCTTATAGCCTACGGAAGATACCAGACACCTGCAAGTAAGGTCCAGAAAAAATTTTTATCCTCTTCAGTAACTTTTTTGAGTGTTATTCTTTTTAATCCACTAACGAAGGAGCTGTATTGTTCTTCAGTTTTGCAGAGTTCCTCTGGGCATCATGATGACAGATAAATCTTACAAATATAACATTTGCTTTCCCATGAAATGAGGATATGACATCATTTCCGCTCTTAGTTGTGCTGATAGTATACCTAATCAGCAAAGTGATTTCCAAAGAGAACAGAAGGCAGAGCTGGCGATGAGAAACATGCAGAAACCACAGATAAAAACAAGAAACAGCAACATGTATAGTAAAATATGCTTGGGTCTCCAGCAATGATGTATCATGTACTTGAGAAATGACATATGGCACTTGCCTACAACCCTGGCTGGCTAAATGCCCAGTGCAATATGGATTATACATAATTGCTTCACACCATTGAAAAGCTCCTCCTGCATATTATAAACATATTCATATTGACTCATTACTTATGAGACAGGAAACAGTGACAAGAAAAAAATGGTTTTAGAAAGGAGTACAGAAGGCTGCAGTACGATTGGTGTAACGTTTTATGGAATATATGACATTGTCTATCTACATAGTGTATCATGAGACATGTCCAAATAGTAACAGTTTCTAATTTCAGGCTCTTCACATAGATATATGTATCAAAATTCCCTTCTATATATTGTGCAGGAATAAGTGATTCAAAAAATATTTCTTACTGGATACAAGACAAGACCCCATAGTACTTGGGCAGGCCCACAGACCAGACTTCCTCAAATTTTCTGTAGTGTGAAAAGAAAAAAATAGCCTAGTATAGCTATCTTATTAATTTAAATCAGAGCAGCTGCAGTAAAAGAAAAAGAAAAAAAAAAAAAAAAAAAAAGGAAAACTCTGTTGCTCCTTCTTAATGATTTTTATTTAATTTTCAAAAGTCATCTACTCAGAGCTACTTACATGCCTGCAGCCAGTCTTGATCTCAGATCAGAGGACTCCTGTCCATATCTCCTAAGCTAATTATGGGCCAGGCACATTTGAACTCTATTTTATGCTACATGCTTTTATTGAGGATATGTTCATTGTATGTTCTTATATTTTGAAGATTTCCTTTGGTGACTTCTGGGGGACATCATGGTGCTTCAGCAGCAGGATACAAGCTCTAAGCTCTGCTTGTTTGCTGAAAAACCCTTCCATCACCTCCTCCCAACACCACAACTTCCTTACCTATAATTATGCTCTTTGTTTCTTACTACCAAGGGCTAGAATTGTAGAAAACAATCATTTGAAATGTGCAGACTTCTTGCTTGCAAAACATTTGGCTCTGCCCTTGCAGGAATAAAGCTGGTTTATGCTGTAAATAAGGAGTAGGTTGCAATGCCACATGGCTGCTTATTATTGCTACATGAAACTAGTTATAAAATAAGCACATGGCTCATGAGTTCACTCCTAAATGGACCGGGCTCAATTTCCCTGACTCTTCCATTTCCACAACTCAACACGTGTGACTGTGAGACACCCAGCAAGATGGCAGGAGGGGAGGGACA
Source organism: Actenoides hombroni (assembly GCA_024336885.1). Taxonomy (NCBI): domain Eukaryota; kingdom Metazoa; phylum Chordata; class Aves; order Coraciiformes; family Alcedinidae; genus Actenoides; species Actenoides hombroni. Next base: position 62,602,556 of record WUAM01000431.1, on the reverse strand, counting down.
TATGTCTGCCACTTGTCAACAGGAACCAATAGCAGGAAGGCCCCTGGATATTTATCCAAATCTCTTCAACTACTTTTGTGAACTCTTACTTTCATTATATTCATTATATTCACTTCCAACCTTTGCTGCTTGTCTGGTACTCCTGATATACATCTGGGTGTTGTCAGGGTCCATAAATCTGTCTGAGCATTGCCAACTGTTACCCATATGAATTCCAAAACATGACATCATTAAACTTAGATGTATCAGAAAAAGAATCTGATCCTATTTCCAAAAAAGCCTACATAATTTCTGTCGTGGATATCAAAGGGAAAAGAGAAGACAATATGTCACCTGGAAAAGACAATAATCTTTTTGTAAATATGCATTTGAAGACTCTTTTTTTTTTTTTTTTGTAAGGAAGCCTCAGTTCTTTTGTTGTACCTTGTTGTGGTTTTAAAAAAAATCCAAAGCAATGATTAGCAATTTACACCTTCAACGCACTGGGTATCTATTAATTGAATTCTCCATGCTTTGTTGGGAAGCCGTTAACTTCCTTAACCCCATTCTAAAGACAGGGAAATTGAAGCACAAACCTGGTCAACTTTAGCATGTGTATTTAATTAGTTAAATTTGTTAAGATTTGTTCATTCATTACACTCTTGAGACTTTAGTCCTTTGTTAAATCTTACACTGTTTTTTCTTTCAAAATCTTCAAAAATATTTTAAGGTTTTTCTAACTAGATTTTGAACCGAATTAGTCTCACAGATGCACCAGTGCCTCTGCATCTGATGGATCCATTTCCAAAATGTTCATAAAGCAGCATGCACTGAAAAAGAGGTGAAAAAAAAACCCTTCCCATTGATGAACCAAATTTAGTTGATGTCTTAAACCACCTTACAAATACAGACATGTGAAATGTTCCTCTTTTTAGAGGTGGGGAAACCAAGGCACAAACAGATTTTAAAAATTAGACAAAAAAGCAATAAAATGTGGAAGAAAACCAGATTTCCTGATTTTCATTCCATTAGTCATTCAATGCACTAAATCAGAACAGCCAGACTGAATTTTGATCTGTCTCTCAAACGCTTATTCATGCACAGAAGCGTTTGAAATTTTCAGGCTTTTTAAATAAATTTAAATAAACAAGTAGCATATAACTCACCTTTTATAGTGAAATGGCCAATACTGCTCCCTATTACAGACCAGATTTAAGAATTTCTGTCAGTATTATGTCAAAGGAACAAACAGTAAGAGGACCATTTTAAGCAGTGCATGCTATGCTGTGAAACTTTTAAACCATGATTTACCTCTTTCTTTTTCATGGTCCCACATTAATAATCTCAGTATTGAGAAATGTTGGCAAATGCTTAATCATCTGCATGTATAACATATTGCATATTCAATGCACACACAGATAAACCTGAGAACCATGCCAATTTTCAGATGAAGAACTATCAGTTCAATGAAGACTGACAATAATGCAAAAGCTGCACGTGCTTTGGATGATTCCACATACCTGAGTTCAGTAAATATGTTAACCAGATCTTTTACAATGCCATTTTTCTTTCCCTTCCCCACTGAAAAGAGAACAGAACAGATGGTTCAGTCAAGGGACTGCTGCTGATTCTAGCTTCATTTGTCATTGAAAGACCCATCTATTTGAACTTTATACAAGGACTGTAAGAAATGTGGACTGCTGCTTTCTTGCCTGATGGGCTTATTTGCCCAGGTTTGTTTCAGACTAATGGATGTTTGCTATTTGATTGCTTTCTTTTTATTAATTCTGTGAAGCTCTTCCATTTTGAGAAACAGAGCATAATATACAAGAAAATACTGAGAGTTTTTAATGACAGACACTACAAACATCCAGCTTTCAAATGGATGAATGATAAACACAAAATCCACTTCCTGTGTCTTGCACATAGGCACTGCATATTCTAAAAATCTTGGACAAGTGGTAACAAATATAGGAAATCTAAGAAGCCTTTTTTTAAGCCTGCCAGTTGTTGCAAGTGTATATATAACTTTATTTCTTTATGGATGATTAATGTTTACTATGCAAACAGCAGCTGAATGTAGGCCCTATTCATCCTTTGTAACATAGATTTGATTTTATTGCTATACGAAAAGCATTTAACTGTTCCATTTTTAAAATGCTGATAACACAATTCTGGAACATTGTAACAAATTCTAGGAAAAAGACAAATCACAAATAGTAATAATATCTGATAAAATTTCACAAAAAACTTTGTCAAAAAAAAGTCGGTTTGGGATAAGGGGTCTTCCAAAATCAAACAATGAAATCTGAAGCTGTAGCAGAAATATATGAAAATTTATGACTCTAGGTCCAAAGAAGTAAATTAGAAGCAATTTATTTTTTTTTTAAACTTGAATATTGATGATCTCTTTTATACTCATTTACCATGATACAATAGTCATGGTCATTCAAAATGTGAGAGGAAGTCCCCATGAAGAGAGATCCTGGGCCACTACATTTATGTCAACGACGTTTAACATGACTTGAAGTATAGAAGGGAGTGACACACACTGTGCAAAGTGAAGCAAGCATATGAAATACCAGCTTAGATGTGTGAAACATCCAGGCTGTCTTGGGAAGAGTGAAAGGAAATCCATACAACCGTTTAATCTCCACCTCTGCATTGACCAGAAATATAATATGCAACTTCAAGTGTACATCAGTCAAATACAATCTTTTCTTCACTGTCCCTTAAGAAAAAAAAAACGCTTTTCCTGCTAGCTCTGAGTAACTCTTAACATTGCCAAAGCCCTTGTTTGAACCTGTTGTTCCTTGCAGAAACACAGAATGAAGAAAAGGTGTAGCTGGTCCACAAACAGCATCAGTGATACAATCCTGTGTTTAAGACATTTGTTGCTCAGTTTAGTGTCATTTCTAGCTGTGTCTGTGTATGAAATTGTGATAGAGTTACACAAATTTTAAAAATGTACCTTAAGTATTTTAACAGCGGTGGAAGGATGATAATTATGCATGCACATATATAAAAATCCCTACCATTGTTGGTGTTTAAGCATCACTGTAAATTATTAGAGAAAATTCAGCCAAATCGGATGACATATTTTTATGTCCTTGTGATTACACCAATACAACTATTTGAGTAGGAGATGTCTTCTGACTACTGTATATTTTACATTTAGAGCTGAATACCATCAAAATACAGAATTCAAACTGGAATATCATTACTGTACTTCAGCTCACAAGACTTTGGGGTGTTCAAGACCAAGGCTCAGATATTGGGAATGCAAATTCACCTCTGTAAGAGGTTTGAACCTACCTAGTAGGAGGGCTGTGTTTACAGGTCCCAGCTTTCTGACTTCAGAGAAGCAGAAAAACCTCATTAGAAATTTTCTATGCAGCAAAATCTGCTCTATTCTGTCAAGTTGACAGCTATCTTGCAGGCATGGGTGCCTTCCCAAATGACCAGCCAAAGATCAAGACTGTCAATAATTCCAGTTTTTCCTCACTGTCAGCAACAACCTGTAGAGTCTCACTCCGGGATGCCCCTGAGGCATTAAAAGCCCAAATTTTTGTGGATTACATAAATTCAGGAAAACCCCAGAATAAATTTAAGAGAACTGAAGTGAAAAGTATGTGGTGGAACCAGCTGAGCTAAGGTGTCAGCATGTGGATGAACTGAGAGTGAATTCTGAACTCAGCCATTGATACATTTTATGCAGATACACACATTAAGACTGGGTCCAGTCCTGCAGAACAAACTCTTTTCCATCCTACAGGGAGATATTTCTGAATGTACGGCGTGAAAGAGCATTCTCAAATGAGCTTGATGTTGACCTTTCTGGTAAAAAGAAATACTAGGTTGCATTTCGCATTTATTAAGAAAACATAATCTGGTGCTGTTGTCCCAAATCCGGGTTCTTTACATGGTGTGCAAAGAGACGAAACACATGAAGTGTCGAGGTATTTCTTTATTACAGATTTGCGCAAAGCTGGGAGCTAGGTGATATGGCACAAAGCTCTCTCAGATCTGTACACAAACTATGGTTTATTTATCCCATGACATGATTAACAAAAACCTGCCCAAGTTTATATTCACTGGTTAGTGATTAACACCGCTACAGTCGTCATTGGCTCATGTGTTTAAATCAGCGCACATGCTCCTTGAGGGTGTGGGGATGGTAAGTTGTCTTGGTGCCTGACTGAGTCCATGGTCAAGATCTCCTCCTGTTGCTTTTACCTTCCCCCAGTTTCACCATTTGTCTGTTCCATCTCTTCCGGTCACTCTTCTAATCTTGTGGCCTTCATTGAAACGGGATATTCTTCCTTAGCTCCTTCTTATCTTGTCCCCTGGGGTTTAGCAGTTGAAAAAGAATCATCAAATCTAAGCCAAGTTTCTACAGTCAGTAACTATTTACACTATTTATCATTGTCTAATCGATTTTCCAGACTTTTCAGGTATCAGTGTGAGTTGGAAATGGGGCTGAGAGGAGGCATCAGGGAGCAGCAATGGCTGGCAGCTACCTGTGGTGCAGAGTACCCCAGGGTGGCAGGGCAGGGCCTGTGAGCCCAGAACAGTCTGAGTCAGACAGGAGCAGGACACCAGAGGCACCAGGGGCAGCCCCAGTCCTGGGTTTCAGGCATCTCCCTGGGGATAGGCCAAGGCTGGGCTGGCTGGGCCATGGGCAGACCTGGCTCATCAGGGCCTGTGGCCAGGCAGGACAGGGCTGTGGGGAGCTGGGAACTGGCCCTGCTGTGGTGTCACTGGGGCAGGGACAGACAGCCCTGGGAGGCTGACATGGGCAGGGTGGAGGAGACCCTAAGCTGAGCCTGTAACACCTATTAGTGCCCTGACAAAGAGCTCCTCATTCATGCCTGCCTGCTGCTAAATCCATCCATCAGTGCTGGGAAGCAGGACATGTTAGCAGTGTGTGTTTACCTGAGGAGTTCAGACATCAGCAGAACCCTGAATCGGGGTCATTCAGAGCTTCATCCAACCCAGTTCTGTATCAGGCAAACATGCAGTTCAAGTTCAAACCATGGCAATGAGAAAACAACCAAGTTGGGATGTTATAAACGCCACAGAAATATCCAAAGCAAGATTTAAGAGTGGATACTAAATATGTAGTTATGTAATGTCTATCATATACAATTGCTTCCTTCCTTATGGCAAGGAGATTTCCACCTCACCATTACCCTTGTCCAAGGTCAGGGCAAATCTACTGTGCTGTAGCTAGTGGATAGTTTCAAATTCCTTGACTTTAAAATTTAATGAACCACCTACTCTTTCACAACAATAATTGTTTTCCACATGTTGCTTATTCATAAAATATGTATCTAATCCTGACTCTTCACTTCCTATTTACTCCAGTAAATAGATCCTCTGTTTTGCACTGGCAGCCCTGTCATTATGCTTTAAGTCCAGGGACATGTGCAGAAATCTTTGTACAATAATTATGGAAAGTTAGTGGGGTAGAAGGAAATGTTATCAGCCATTATCTCTTGCTCCAGAGGATGTGAGGAGAATATAAATAAATCCAGACACTGCAAATGCTTTGCTGCAAGCTAGGCGATTAAAGTATTTCAGATTCCTACAACTCTATTTAAAGCAACTTAAATCTTTTTGATGGCCAGTAGTTCACTACAGCCTAGCTGCTCTCACAGGCTAAGTTTCTCTAACACACTGCACAAAGTCCACAGGAAAAAGTCTTCAGCTCCCGGTGCATATTAATACAGATGAGATGTTAGGTTATGTACAGTTCTATTTATGTTAGAGATACATAGGCTCCCTCATAAGGCTTAGTACTGTTTCTTAGGTTCATATTCTTCAATCTGCATTCACATTGTTAACACTTCCATCTTCAGAGCAGTGGCAGGTCAGAATTTGGTTTTGCAAAGCTGGGGAACAATTTAACTCTCTCTTAATCAAGAAGTACTCATCAGCATTTGCTGACAGCCCTGAAAACACCAGTTCTACCACAGTTTGATTGGTCAGTATGTGTGCAGGCTATTTGGAAGGCTATGCAGTGCTTTCACTGTCTGAGTGCCTGAAGCTGCTCAAAGCTGCTGAGAAGTGAACTCAGCTTACAGGCTGCTGAGGAAGAAGCCTAGTGTTAGTAAGGGAGGGGAGAGGAAAGGGGATGGGAATGGATAGAAGGGAATAATATTTTTCACTTGCATCAGTTTAGCTATATCTAAGAAACCAATAGAGAAAAAAATAATATCTTGCATTTTACTGCATATTTCCCACCTCCCCTCTCCCCCCCAACAGACTATAACTAGCTTCAAGAAAAATGAGAAATTTAAGAGTCAACCATCATTTCAGATAAATCTAAAGAAAATATTATACTCTTACAACCAAAAAACCAGACACATCATTCCCAGAAAAGTCTGGTCAGTAACTGGGATTATGCAAAACAGCTTCTGGATACTGCTTTAGCAGAGGCTGCAGAAGTAGGGGAATTCAAGAGGAGGAACAAAAATGGTGTTAGAGAATGAAACAGAGGAACAAATTGGAATCACCCTGGGAAGAGCCTAGAAAGTCTAGAAATTCTGGGACAAAGTGCTATTTGAATAACTTGGAACTGAGAGCAAAGACTAATACAGAGAAACACTGTTCTGTGGATACCTTTTGAAACATAGAAACGTAGAATCATAGAATAGTTTTGGCTGAAAGAGACCTTCAAGATAATCAAGTCCAACCTTATTCCTAGCCCTATCAAAACCACTAAACCATGTCCCTAAGCACAGCATGTACCTGGCTCTTAAACACTTCCAGGGATGGTGACTCCACCACCTCCCTGGGCAGGACATTCCAATGCCTGACAACCCTTTCTGTAAAGAAATACTTCCTAATATCCAGCCTGAACCTCCCCTGCTTCAACTTCAGGCCATTTCCTCTTGTTCTAGCGCTTGTCACCAGGGAGAACAGACCAACTCCCGCCTCACCACAATCTCCCTCCAGGTAGCTGTAGAGAGCAAAATTGTAGAAAGAAGTTGCAGGGAGCATAATTGCATCAAAGATATCAAAGTCCAGTAAGTTACATAAATATTGGTAATGCTTGAGAGCTTTACACTCCCAAATGATTCCAGTGCACTTTATAAATTCAGAAGTAACTTCATCTAACCAGCATGTTGCTCCCACAGAGACGGAAGACAATAACCTATTTAGTAGCTCACAGTGCCATTTCACAAGGCATTATGTCATAGAGAAAACAACGCTGTGATCCACTGAAAAAGTGGAGATAAGTAGGATGGAATTACACGAATTAGAAATGGCCCCACACATCAAGCTGATGGTTCTGGTTTTAAGGAAGGAGTGGTAGAGCCTTTGTGTGCATCTGCAGCCTGCCATTACTGACCTCACCTTGCTCCTATCAGTATTCTGAAGAATTAGTACTACACTGATTTGAGAAAAAACTACAGCATCGGTAAAGATTTAGCAGCGTCCTACATTTTCTTTGAGTACATCTTAATCAAATGCTAAACATACCTGACCTTGTTTACCTAGAGATATCTAACAAGAATCCAGGCCCAGCAAGCATACTTCAGTCCACTTAATTCTTGTTGAAAGAGAGTAGGAAAAGCCAGGTAAACAGTTGTAATTTTGATACAGATAGTGCAGGCTTTTTATACTGGTTTCCAAAGAGAAAAAAAAAGTATTTGATTCCTTTAAAAAATATGTAAGTACAACATGAAAACAGAATACTGGGGAGTAATATTTTCCCACAACAAACAAAATTAAGGTATTAGGTATTATTACCACCTTGAACATATCAAAATGTCAGGTACTATCTTTCCCAATGAGGGAGATTTTTTCAGCATTTCCTTCATGGGGAGGAATGTTGGGCCTTTAACGGTGAAAACAATTAGACCTTTTTTCCCCAACTACCTGTTTATGTGTTTGAGAAGATATGTTGCAACAAGCAACATAAAAAAACAGAGTGCTTTAAAACAGGACAAGCAAGTCCTCCCCTGAGGTTGGTTTCAGTTTCACCAACTGAAAGTTGCTCAGCATTTTTTCTTTTATATTTTTGATTTAAAAAGCAGGAAATGCATAGTAGAAAACCTACAGAATTTAGAATTTCTAAACGATAAAGAAGTTTTATTCCTTGTTTTTGCATTTGTGTGAAAAAGAACTTGAGGACAAAATAATTTCCACATACTTATTTCATGTCTCTTTAAATGTTCTGTCAAAATTATTTCAGGTTGTGCTGCAAAGAGAATCTAAAGAACAAATTTTTATTCTACATTCATCATTTTCCTTCCTTTCAAGTGCAGTTTTTATCAGCTTGTGTTATACATGAAAAAGAACCAAAAACTTGAAGATGTGCTCTGTAGTGAAAAATATCACACTGCTTTCCAATATGATGAAGGCTAATCAGCTAGTAACAGCTACAAAATAAAAAAGTCAGCTCTAGAAGTTCTAATGTGAGGGAAAAACAACCAAGTCAGATAATAATAAGAGATTTTGTTCTTTTCAAGTAACAAAATCAAAATCCACTTGAAGCCTTTCCCCACCCCCACCCCCCCCGGAAATTTAGTGATAACTAAGGGGATACAGGATAGATATGCAAATCATGAAGATTATTGTGGAGGTCAGTCATTATTTCTTGTTCCTTTCTCTTAGAACATAAGAGCAATGAATCCAGCACCAAGCTGAGTGGCAACAACGGCATGATTTAAAACTCATATGTCCTTTTTTAAGTGCAAGTAGACTTTGAAGTTTGTAATCAAGGAAGTTGTACATTTCACTCACAAAATGAAATATCTGTATGCTTAACGGAACTGTTACAGTTTCATTAAATACCACTTGCACAGCCTGGGGGACTTTGTGTTGGGGAGCTCTATCCATGATGAACAATATAGCTCTATGGAGAACTGATGGGTTGCAGTCAGGAAAAGGCAGAACACCCATTGTTCATGTCTTCTCCAGCTGATTTTCAATACCCAGTGGAGACCCATAATCCAATGTTTTCAATAGAAATATTATTACATGGCATATTCTGCCCATTGTATTTAATCTAACCATGTCCAAAACCCTTGTCTTCATTTTGCTAACCTCCAGTCACAGCCCAGAGTTATCAGAGTACCATCACAATTAGCTGAAGGTGTCCATCCACTGGAGAGTGGAGACTGTTTGGAGCCTGGGAAGAGCATTTCAGTGACAAGACAAGGTAATTTTTGACAGAGGCACACAAATAATTTGACTGCATTTCACTAAACAGTATTACCAGCTATAGCTAAACTCTCCTAGAAAATAAGCAAGCTTATCTAAAAGCAAAGTCAACAATCTGCAAAACCAGAAATGTATCAAGAGCAGTGAGACCTTATATTACTTAAATTAAGACTAAGCATTACTAATGGAACCAGATGACTCTGACCAGCTTCAGCATAAGCTCTAGGTACAGAGCTAAAACAAAACTGAGGCACATGAATGTTTCAATTTTAGTTTCAAAGTTCATGTAAACATTCTTTTCCTTCAATACCCTACTCTTTATGCCCACACTTCTCTTACATCAATCCTTTCAGTACGCAGCCTTGGTATTTGTCCTAAGCCCTTACAGTGTAATAACTTTTACATCTAGTTACATATTTTAAAACATAGTATGGTTAGGGTGCAGTATAATAAAAAAAGGCCAAATAATCTGAAGTATCTCAGAAAAGCAAATACACTTCAGTCACAGAAATCCAAAAGGCTTCAGATTTCTTCCTGTATTTATTTTTTTAACTTAATCTTTCAAGCCTTTTCTGATTAGCTGCAAAAAAATTTTTCAATTGAGATGCCAGCTGTTCTAAGGAACTCAGCTGAGTCCCATCTGGCCTAAAGTATAAGGCAGTCTGATATCATCAGCTGTTTTGAGCAGTGAGCTAAGACACAGCTGGTTTGAAATTCAGAGCTAAGACACACCAGACCATGAGCTGTGTCGAATGTCAGTCTGCCTCAAGTGCATTTGTGAAACATGAGGCAAAGCTGAGCATCTGATAAAAAACAAGTGCCCTCAGAAGTGACAATATCTATCATAACATGAACCCTGGAATGCCTTGTTATAATTGCAAGAAGTTATGTACCGATCACCACATCAGGCTGGCTGAGAACATCTCTTCTTTGCTACTTCTGTGCTTTCAAAGATACAAGCCACAACACAAAAACTCATCTGAGAATTAGCAGAATTGGACATTATTAACACTTATTGCTCACATGTCAGCCATACAAGTATTTTCAGTTGTTAAGAAAGGTTCATTCTAACTAATGCTAGTCATATAATATATTCCTTGTGAGGTATATTGTGCAGTTTGGAAGTAATTTTTTTAAAATCCAACAACAGATTCTTCACGACAAAATATCCTTTGCTTTGCGTCAGTCATACAGAGTTCCCCTGACAGTCTGAGCTATCTGCAACAATATACTCAGTCTTTTATTAACTCTCCATATGGCTATAACCTTATTTATGCTTGTTATTCTTACACTTCATAGAAGAGTTTAGCCTTTGGATTGTGGTCTGTGTACAGGCTGCAAGGATAACTAACCCAAGTGAGCCTGCAGGTTAGTCTGTTCTCCATTGCCATGGCTTTCCAGAGTGCCCCAGCCTGGGCCCTTGACACCATCCTGTCCTGCTATGCTGCACACCACAAATACACATATATATTCCACTTTATTCTGTCACCTCGAGGACTGAGATAGTGGCAGTTGAGTCAATCATTAGCATTCACTTCTCCCCAGACACAAGAATGAGCCATAGGGTCTGCTCTTCCAAGAAGACTGGATTCATCTGGATCATATAATTTGTTTAGAAGAGCTGAACACTGTGCCTCAGTGTTTGCTGTGAAATCTGAGAAAATTGATGGACTACTGCTGGCAGCATAACTCAGCACTAGCAGGAGAATGAAGACAGCTTGCCAAACATTACTGATTTGATAACGATGCTTATCTGCTATAGCCATTATGAAGAATTGGAAGTGGCAGAGTGGAGAGAAGAAAAACCACAGGGAAATCAGTTTGAAACAAACTTCTGGAGCTGGCCAAAGGCGTCAGAAGGCTCTGATTTGTGGAAGACTCTTACTACGATTAGAAGTTCTCTCAAATAAAATGCCAAAACTTAAAGGTGATTTTTCAGGTTTTGGCCATGGGCTGTCTTTAGAGCTGTACATCTCATGCACTGTATCTACTAGCAAAATGGTCTGAGTTTAAAAGAGCTTTTACAAATATGTGAAAAATTTACTGAAACCTTTCTAGTCTTTGAAAGATGCAATTATTAATCAGAGTATCTATGAATGTGGTTCTGGAGGTGGTCTGTGGGAGGTTGTCCTTAGCTGGGGAGTAAGCACAGCTCTTGGGGGTGAGGACAGCTGTACTGTGGGTCTCCACATACACAGGGGAAAGAAAATGAGTGAATGCTCTGCCACACCAAATTAAGACACAGAGTTCGTTGTGGGTCAGATCCTGTGACTGCTTCATCATGGTGGCTGAGTTCAGCAGCAGAGTGATGCTCCAGAACAGGCATCTAATGCAGATTATAACGAGTTATAATTACAGTCTATTCAAGTTAAGAAATAGAGAATAGCAGGAGAGATTTCCAAAGACAATTCATATGTAGAAATCAGATATACATTTATTGGGCCTAAGCTCTACTTTGTTTCCAACAAAGTACTTTCCACGATTTTGACAGTTCTCACTGACCGATTTGTTCTCAGTTGGACTTCCTTCACCTGAGAAAATTCACCACTTTGATAGAAACAAAAAACTCTAGTTGTCCAGGAAAAGGGTACACAGTTCACCTGTAAACCAGAATGGCAGATTATCAGGGTTAAGTGAGGCATATAGAAAAGGTTTTACAGTTCTGCCATCTGGTACTGCAGTCCTAATGATCTGCACTCCCCATGGAAGTGGCCCTAGGGCAGCGTGCTTGTTCCTTGATATGGATCTTCCACATATATTTTCATTCTTCAGAAGGCAGGAAGGACTTTCTTTGCCAGATCTCTATTGTCAATAAGTCTTCAATAGTATTGCTGTAATGGAGAATTATCTGATGTTCTTGCCATGTTAGATATATTCAGACTGGTTTTATTCTCTCTTTCTTTTCTCCTGTTCCCACAGATGTTGTCCATTTTTGAAACATTATTATCAAAATAACAGTTGGCTGAAAAATGTTTTATGAAATCTGATTTTAGTCTTATATGCAGTCTGTCAAAATTCACATTCTTCTAAAATGGGATTGATTTGGTGCCATTTCCTTTTTATACAATAAAACTGGAAAAAAATTCAGCCAGTGTTGAAATAGCCTTTTGACATTTTTTGGAATAGACTACAGCAGTGTTCTATATTAAAACAATAGCAGGTTATCCATCTGCAGAGGAGAGATAAGAAGTATTGTAAATTCTCAATATCAGAACCATCAAAAGCTTGCTAATGACCTAAAAATCAAAAATTGTTTAAAAATGGAAACACAGGTGCTCACTGAACATAATTTAAAGTGATTTGCAGATAACATTGGAAAATCTGAGGCATAAAATGAGCTGCAACCAGCAGAGGACATAAAAGGCAGTGAGAAAAGTTTTTATAAATACATTCAGGGTAAAAGACTGAGAGCACTGCACTGGTCTTAGCAGGAATGGTGAAAAATGTATGAAGGAATGTAAAAGGACAAAGTGTTCAGTGCCTGAGCCTTCATAAAAAGACTAACTGTGACCAGATTCTTAACACATTTCAGTGGTCCGGAACACCAGCTAGAATCAGGAGAACAGAGAGCAAGCATTTAGCTGAGACATGTGTGCAGACAGCGGAGCCTGCTGAAATTCACCTTAGAAGATTAAGAAATTACACAATCTGAACTACATTGAGAACACAGAGGACTCATGATAACAACTGTAGTGCTCTTCCACAGACAGGGAAAAGGAAAAGCTGGAAAATTGTAGGCTAGTCAGCTTAGGTTTAATACCAGGCAAGATACCACAACAAAAAGTGAAACAATCTGTGTATAAGCATTTAGAGACATAAACATGCTAAGAAACAGCCAGCTTGTATTTATCAAAACAAAGTGTGTTAAACCAAGCTAATTTCTTTCCAAGTGAATAAGTTGGCTTTTCAGAATAGCTTGCTTTTTCGGGTGAAGCAGGGTCCAGAGGAAATGGATGTTCAGTTTAGTGAAGTTGTTGCAGTCTCAGACCACCTTCTCCACAAGCAAACTCAGGGAATGTGGTCTCTGTTATATCACCATAAAATAAGACTGTCATCTGTGGAAAAGGCCTGCTCAAAGACTAATCAACAGTATTCTCATTCCAGTTTGAAACTGTACCAGCTTTTGACATACTGAAATCCTCATAGTGTGAAGCTTCTGTTCTCAGCACACCTGTAAGGGGAAAAGGTGATTTCTAGCCAGCAGCGAGAGAAGCCCTGTGCCAGGGAATTGTGCCAGACCATACCTGCACTTATCACAGGACAAACTGATAGAGCTTGAGGCAGATAGTAAGTCTGCAAGCACTAAAACATCTCTGTGGAAGAGCTGCTGCTAAGCCAGTTCTCAGTCCATGCAGGGTGACTGGTCCTGTCAGGGCAGAGGGCCACACCTGAGTTCCAGTGACCCTGATTGTCACTGCCTGTCCATGCAATTAGCAGTTTTATGTCCATCTATAAACCAAAGTATTCCTAGGTCATTATTGTTCTACATCACTGTGACGTCTGTACTTGAGTTTCTCTTCCCTGGTACCCTTTGGCCTGAAGATCCTGTAAATTTGGAAGATGATAAAAACGCCTCTTTCACAGGACACCTCAAAAAGCACCTTGTTCAGCATGTCAGTAGAAAGGAAGGAGAAAAATACCCATCTCATATCCTTGAGGTACAGCAAACAAATTCGATCTGGTTGTACCAGCCCATAATAAATATCTGGTGATGCTTAGTCACAGATGGGAAAGGCACATGCCCATATAAATTTTTCCAGGTGGTCTTTACTGATTATAATTTGAGGTATATACAACTTTATTAAAATATTCACCAATTCACAGATTGTACAATAATATACAATTTATACTAATTAACAGTGACTAAACTGATACTTTCAGGTCATTAACTACAAATCGTAAATTTTTATATATATGACATTCCTGTGAAATAGATGATTTGGGAAGAATGAAGGAATTTTTAAAATACCTAACATGCATTATTTTGCACATGTACATTTGTTTATATGGAGTATCAATAAACTACTTATTATTATATTCCTAAGTTACTGATCTTCACAAACTGCCATAGATGAACTGATCAATTAACTGACCAATTGAGGTATACATGCAGTCCCCTATATTAACTTTAGCTGACAGGCTGCCATAGTTAATTGGATCACATTGGATTGGATAACATGTGCCTAAGCCCTGTATTATGTCTGGATGTAGTCCACTATATTTTTACACCTCTTTCATGAACTTTTCTAGGCTTCTTTATTAATATATAATAATAGCCCTTTACTAATAAAAGCAGATAAGACTGTTCCTTTTCTTGTTTAAAAATAGGAGATCAAGTAATAGGTTCTATACTTACCATGAAGCAAAAATATATCTTTAATAATAAATATACTGTGAGTAAAATGCTGCTTTTTCTATCAGCTTTCTTATGGGTCATTTTCTTTCAGTAAGCAAGGTCAGGGACAGATACTAGACCATATAAAACTAATCTCTCCCTCAGGAGGGTTTTAAATTATAACTTACCTTATCTGATTTAAGTTCAAGTAGAAATTGATCTATAGGTTTCCCTTGCAGAATTTGTGGTGTCACAGAAATTAGGTTATTAGCAAGAGTCACCTAAGGGCTTGTCTACAGGGGTACTCAAAAAAAAAGGGGTAAGATTTCATCCAAATGCAAACAGCACAAAGGCAACATGACTGTCATTAGTCAGTGCACAAAGGTGTAATGTCAGATGACTGCCCCATGTTAAATAGTAAGTTTTATGACATCTTTGGCTTGTTGGATTATTGCTCTCAGCTTGATGAGGGTGGAGAGCAAGGAAGGGAGGAATCTTCATCACAAGTCCAAACTACAGCCCATATTCATTACCTTTGAGCCAACAGCAAGGTGTTTTACCAAATTAGATTATGCATTCCCCATCAAAGTAGTACCACCTACATTAGAAAAACAACTTTACACAGAATATAATTTGTTCTGTGATGTTTGGAGGGGAACAAGAATAATGAGAGGAGTCTAAAATTGCCATGCCAAGTTATCATCCAGCTGTAGCCATTCTCAGCTAGAAAGGAACTGCAGTAGAAGAGGCAGTAGTTCATCAGGAATATACTAGGCAACGGTCAAGGGGAAAGGGAAAAAGAAGCCTCTGATTTTGTCCACTTCCAGCATTCTGAAGAAATTTTCTCTGGTGTCTCCTACCTCATTCATTGGTAGCAATGTCAGAAATGCTAACGTAAAAAGATTTTGTGAGTGTATCACTGGTTAGGTAGATAAAGGAGATAACTAGCTTTTTTCCCCACATGCTGTGTACTGACTGAATGTCAAGGTAATAAGAGAGATGCAGCCCCTGAGGAACTGGAGTTCAGTATAGCTGATATCACTGCTGAGGCCTCATTAGGGATGACTTGCAGTTCAGAAACTTGCTGGTGTGAATGTGTGCCTGATCTCTGGATTCAACAGACTCATTGGTCCTTCCTCTGTAGCACATCTCTTTGTCCCACCCGGGCTCGGATGTCTCTTGTGACTGACAAAAGTTTCAATGAATTGCTTCATCAGCTTTAGGTCATGAGGGCCTCTGGTCCACTCTGCAATATTGCAAGGTCCTGGCATTTACCAATTTGCATAGAGCAAGATACACTAGAATTTAAGTTTGAAATATAGGCTATGTGTATTAGGAATATAATGATAATAACCTCAAGGACAGTGTTTTGAATAGCTCTTCTGAACTAACTAGTTTACTGTCTTTTTAAAGCTTAACAGTTAAAATTTTTATTATCACAGATAATAAATTGGAATGCAACTAACAATGAATGCAATCATATCCTTCACTAATTGTTCAATAGGTAAGCCTTATCAGGATAAAAAGTCTGATCGTCCTTTGCGTTAGCTGGCATGCTGCATTGTTATTGTGTTTTGGAAGCCTCAGGAAAAAGCAAAACCTGGTTTGGGCAAACAACTCTCAGTGCCTGCAAAGTTTTCCTGTTTTTCCCTGATTTCTCACTATCACTCTTTGGTATCACAAAACTATTTGGGGCTAACTTAAATATATCAGAAACCTTTTAATGATTCTTTCAGAAGAAAAACTACTGACTAGCATCAGAAAACACAATTTCACATTGTAGGATCAGAAAAGAGAGGCAAAGAAATATTCTGAGGGATTTGAGTTTGGGATTTTTATTACATCTTAAAATTAGAGGAAATTGAGAGGTAATATTAAGTGAAGCAGGAATGATTGTACATGGGAAAGTAATTAATTAATTAAGAATCATACAATAACCTTGATTTTCCCAGAAGCAAACAGTTTAACTGATTAAATAATTTTTATCTGAGATCTTTAGGAATCCAAACAATTTTAGAAGCTGTCTGCAGCTTTGACAAAACCACATCTCAGAAATTCAGGACGTGAGATGAGCAGTCTGTCTAGATTCCTCAGGATTAAGTCAGTGGAAGTCTTGAGGTACATATGAGTAAAATGTTGACTGCGGATGCTGCCACAGAGCACAAAGTAAAAGTGAATTGACATTGCTTTCATTTGAATGAAATGCACTGAACCAAGGAGGCACAGCTGAATGAAGTAGGTCTCAAATTCCCACTGGACTGTAATTTTACCTACTCAGTTACATGACTATAATTCAATTGCCATTAAATAACTGTTGCTGAAGTCCTTTAGACTTAAGTAGATAAGCCATAAATTTTGTGAGACAAGACAATACAGGTGTCACCATAATCTTATTTTAGGATTTTTTTTTCTAACTTAAACTGTGTAGACCATGGTGGGCAGCTGTATTTACAAGTTGGAGGATTTTTGACAGTAGGAGAATATAGTTGGTTCAGGAAAGTTTATTAAAAAGCAGCCTTGGTAAATCGTTCAGCAGAGCACTGAGGATTAAGCAAACTATTCAGCCTGAATCCACATCATCTGCAAATCTGATGTTTATAGAGGTTTCTGTATTGCCCAGACCTTTAGCAAACTATTTTTAGTGGTTAATTGTCTAGCTGCATTACATCTTCACCTAGATTCTCTTTCTTAGCCAAAAGGAAATTGAACCCCTGAGGAAGCAGAAAAACCAAGCTGAATATTAAATGGCATTGGAAATGCTGAAGTAGTAGGATATAACTGTCTTGCAAAAAATCAAACTGAAAAATCGTCACAGGAAAATCTATCTATTTCTATGTTTTGCTTTTTTTTTTTTTTTAAGATTGAACTTCTCAGTAAGAATGTGTTGAAAAGGTCTATCTAAGGACTTTTGCGGTGGGATAAAGCAACAAAGAGATAAAAATTAAAGACTGGCTTTTAAAAAGCAGATCAGAACAGTCAGAGATGAATGCAAATAAAGCGTCAAAGCAGCATGAAGCCAAGAGAGCAAGGATGTATGGAAAGCCCAGGGGAGGATGGAGGAATGGGTAAAAGACAGGCTGGATCAGAGGCATGAGCTGTTATAGCAGCATCACTGAGGGCTGGATGAGATACAGGCTCCTGTCAGTGGTGGTTTAGGAGTATTAGGTTTGCCTGAACCACTCTGACATTTCCTTAGATGTGTTTATCAACTCTGTTTGAGGGCAGCTGGCCCCTGGCACTTTGCAGCTCTGAGGGGAGGAGCAAGAATTGATTCTTCATGATTGATGTTGCTGTGCTTGAATGCAGTCACTAATTCCTCTGCACAGCTGCACAGCAAGTTCCCCTCATCCCTGAAGTGCAGCTGGAACACAGCCTGTCAGCGCTATATGGGGCTGTATACTGTAATAGCCCCAGTTTATGAGGGACACTTGTAATACTTCAGCAGTCTGCTTTTTCATCAGCTGACTGGAGGGGAATTGAGCAGCTGTGCTGTTGTGACATGCAAGCTATGCAGAATGGGGCAGAGAGATGAAAATCACAGTGAAAATTAGGCATTAAAATCCCTGATTCTAATGTCAAGGGTTTATCTACACAGTTTTTATCAGGTCCAGACTTGGCCCTGTGCTGAGATTTCTTCTAGGCTGCTCAGAACTTGAAATGTGGGCTATTAGTGTTAGCACTTTAATTATAATAACCTCACAGACAATGTTGTGAAAAGCTTCACTGAACTAATTGGCTTACTGACATTTTTAAGCTAAACGAGCAGCAGTGGTGGTGCAGAACATCAAGCTAGTACACTGTCCTGTTACATATCTGTTGCTGCTCTTGCTCAGGATTTAAGTTCTTCATCAAGCACTAACTCCTTAATCATCCACAAGGACCATATTTCTCCCTGGCTCAAATCTGGAACAAGCAAATTCCTTCACCAAGTGGGAAGCATGACCTGAGAAGGAACATCTCATGCTCATAGGCTGTGTGTTGGACTCCGTGAGCTCAAGCTTCCAAAAACCAGCCATAAGGTACAGCTGGAGCAAAGCATGGAAGGCTCCATTTGGGCTGAAGAAGTCAGTCCACAGTGTTGGATCTTTGACTTGAATGTCAAGTTCCTGAACTCCAGATTGCTGCATTTTCCCAGATATTGTTACCTAACATGGACAAGTTACAGCTTTCTCAGGTATTTCACCACTTCTGAGGATTACATCGATGGCAACACAAAAGCAGATACAGAGCCTTTGACATACAGTCTGATTTTTGACAAAAAGCAGGCATGTTTCCCCTCTGACTATATACAGAAGGCAGCAGAGAGACACTGCTCAGGCCAGCATCCAGCAGAAATGTTTTCAAGGAGCAACAGTCATGACAGCACTTTCCAGTTTTGTTCCCACTGTTCTGCTGATTAGAAGCCTGCAGTTAATAAGCAGTTAACTGTAACATCTGACCAAGTTTCTTTTCCCCAGTAAACCCAGCCTGGGTAGTTCAAAAAATCTAGTAGACTCAAATGGTCCTTCTTTTCAAGCTGAAGTGAACAATCTTCTGTGACAGACACATTTGATTGCCCTGGAGATCTACTGCACATGAACTGTGATTGTAATTTTTAAGATTTTACACTGAATAATGGCCTCTATTATTCACTGAAAAAGGACCCAAATAAACCAGCATTTGCATCAGCCTCATGGGAGAATAGATCTGCAGAGTGCAGGAAACACATTAAATATAAGAAAAATTATAAAATCATAGGAAAAAGTCCCTTCTGTTCAAAACATAA
Organism: Actenoides hombroni; assembly: GCA_024336885.1. Lineage (NCBI taxonomy): Eukaryota > Metazoa > Chordata > Aves > Coraciiformes > Alcedinidae > Actenoides > Actenoides hombroni. Next base: position 62,583,303 of record WUAM01000431.1, on the reverse strand, counting down.
AAGAAGCAATGATTACTTTCTCATATGTCTTTTTAGTAGCCTGATGACTGGAAGGGCATGTTACCAAAGGCAGGGTTCTCCATTCCAGAAAGCAAAACTCTTTATGATTCACTGAAAATATTTACCGTTTAACTGAGTAATGATCCAAAAGCACTGAACAATCTCTAATATAAATGACACCCAGAATGATAGCTGGATGTAAATACCATTGTTTCTTTGCAAATCCAAGATTTAAAAATCCTTACATATTGAAGATCACCTGGTTTTAGTCTTCCACCTATCATTAGCCTTCACAGAAGCTCATTTCTGCAAGTAGAGTAGATACTCTTAATGTAGTCAGTTCCTGGGGATTTTTTTCATCTAGCTTCTAGAATAAAACAAGTTACAAGTAGTAACTGCAAGTATCTTGCTGCAAATTAAACATGAACATCCCAAGTTCTTACACAGATAATTCTAAAACGGCAAGTCCGAACAAAATGTGATACTCACATTACTCAGTGCTTAAGAAGTTATAAATAGACAAAGGATTTCTAATCTACAAGGAAGGTTTCTCATGGATTACACTTCAGTGTTTTAAATTTAAGCTTTCTCGTATTATATACTTCGGTTAAAAAAAACCCCAAGCCATACAGTACTTTTTAAAGCATAGACACTCTACATCCTTGTCATGAGGAAGCCTCTACAGAAGGATGTGTTCACATTTAAATTGTAGTCTCTTTATTGTGTAGTTCAACTGTATGGCTTTTCAGTGCTGTGTTTTATGAATCTAAACAAACGTTAACATGTTGGTAGAGACAGCTGTCTCTATACAGTTGCTACATGCAGTGAGAAATGCTCATCCCTGTGGGTTTGCTCTTTATTAATTTCTATTGCAAATGGCTTTTGGTATGAATTAAAGTTCTTGCTGTGGTGATATTATAAACAGTACCAGTTGTCTGAAGGAAAAGAGCAGACATATTCATAGCCTTTTTTCAGAAGGGAAGGTGTCATGATTTGAGACCGTTTATGTATACAGGCACTATGATCATTAGCAAGTCTCATAGATACATCAGGGGAATTGCAAGCAACAGCATTCTTGTCCAAAAATAGTCTGTAACTTGGTGACCAAAAGGAGCAACTCATTTGTTTATCTTCAGAAGGAATTAATGTGCTTTACTTGTGAGAAGCTTATGCACAGGGTCTGTCTGAGAGGTAATCAGATATACGTGGATGGGTAGACAGATACATGCAGTATTAGGTAGTGTTCTGCCTGCTCTGTTGCTGTGTTATATTAAAATATAAGCAAGGTTAGTATCACATCTTGCACAGTTAGTTAAATATCTTGGCGAGCTGCAGTGCAACCTTTCTGTTTGCTTTTCTTTTATCCTTCAAGTGCTAGGAAAGATTCCCTGAAAATATAGAAAACATTATTTTTCTTTAAAACACAACGGTCATTCTCCTGGTGAACACTGAAGGATTTAATTCATCTGCACTTTCTCATTACCAAAGCGGCCTCTGGTTTTTTTATGCATCCTTACTCATATGCTAACATCATAGTAAATACCATCCATACTAGAAGCCTAGTGGGTTCATTAGTTGTCCCTCCATCCATAGCTAACTGGCTCGGAAATATGGTCTTTTGCCAAGAATACCAGTAAGCATAGATTTACCTACTGTTACTCCCCCGTGAAGATAGCCTTGCATCATCATTCAGAGTCCTAATTCGCTGAACTCCCACTTCATCTGGGGATGCATTTAGCCTCTTGAACACTGGTATTTTAATGACTTTCTTTTAAAAGGGAGACATTTCTTGGCAGAAGAGGAGGAAAAGGGGCAAGGAGACAGTGCAGTCTGGAGGTCAGATTATACTGGAGTGGATCAATATTATAGCTGGTGATTGTGGTGTCCAGACTTTTTTCTGCCCACCTTCAAACAACTCTTGCTAATTTGTTAATGACACCCTATGAAAGGAATTCTACACAAAGCAACAAGATCATGAAACTTATAAAAATAAGTGGTCAGGCATCAAGGAGACTGACTAGGACCACAAGAGTCTGTCACACACAAGGAATTTTGTGTTGTTTTAGCAACCAGAAGAACAGTGTTAAAAGAGAAATGTCTGACTAAAAATAGTATCTTTAGAAGACAAACACATTTTTCTTATTGCTGTTACCCTTACACCTTAGGATATTACAAGCAAATAACAAGACAGCCAGCTGAATATGAGCCAGCAGTGTGTCCAGATGGCCAAGGACAACAGCAACCTGGTTTGTATCAGAAATAGCATAGCCAGCAGGAATAGGGCAATGATTGTCCCCCTGTGATTTGCACCGATGAGGCCACACCTCAAATACTGTGTTCAGATTTGAGTCCCTCACTACAAGAATGGCACTGAGGTGCTCAGGCGTGTCCAAAGAAGGGCAATGATACTGGTGAAGGGTCTGGAGCACAAGTCTTATGAGAAGCAGTTGAGAGTGACCTGGAGTTGTTAAACCTGGAGAAAAGGAGGCTCAGGGGAGACCTTATCGCTCTCTACAACTGCCTGAAAGGAGGTTGTAGGGAAGTAGGGGTCGGCCTGTTCTCCCATGTAGCAAGAGATAGGACAAGAGGAAATGGGCTCAAGTTGCACCAGGGGAGGTTTAGGTTGGATATTATGAAACATTTCTTTCCCCAAAGGGTTGTCAAGCGCGGGAACAGGCTGCCCAGGGAAGTGGTGGAGTCACCACCACCCTCGGAGGTATGTAAAAGATGTGTAGATGTGGTGCTTGGGGACATGGTTTAGTGGTGACCTGGCAGTGCTGGGTTAATGGTTGGACTTGATGATCTTAAAGGTCTTTTCCAACCGAAACAATTCTCTGACTCTATGGGAAAACTGGCAGCTTCAGAAGGACCGGAGAGGTTGCAGCAGCTATTCCAGTGCTGAACCTGCAGCAAAGGACTATTTGGAGATTTCTAGAAGCTGTGGCCATGAAGCAGGGCCCAGGGACATTGCTCTGAGAACTGGCATAAGAATAGTTTTCCATATGTCTAGCCTTCATCCTTGTGGCTTCATGTAATCTACCCAGAAATCACCATACAGTGTGGGGTTCTAAGCTCCTCTAGCCCCCAAAAGCTCTCTGCATCAGCCTGCTTCTGGGAAAAGCTTCAGGACAGGGCAGTAGGTTAGGACAGAAATGAAGGGTCTAGGTGGACATCCTGTTCTCAGATCAAGTTGTGCTACTGCTGTCCCCAGCTGCTTACCACCACTTGCTATTCAGAGAGTGAAGGCACTGTGGGAACCTTTCCAGATCTGATTCAGACAAAGCAGTTGAATGAGCTTGACTTGTGGTGAGAGTCAGCATAATAGAGGACACACTTGACTCTCATCTACTACTAGACATGAAGGCCCACCACTACCTTCATGTAAACGAGATTTTATTTAGGATGCCCTGTGAAGCTGAAGAAGAAAAGCTATTTTGAGGGGGCCGTTAACCTCAAGAGACTGGCAAAAATAAGTACTGGCTATTTTGGGCTAACTATGTTATGGGGCAGGGCTTCAGGAGGCAGCCAAGGTCATGGGAATACTATAATCCTAAACTGTGCCAACAGAGTTATGATGCTGTCTCCCTCAGTCAGCTAGATGATGCAGACCTGGTGGGAATGTACTAAGTACAGGAGCATCTACTGAAAAGCAAACTAATTCTTCTAAAATCAAGCTTTATGCTTGAAGAAATAATGATCTTTGAGAGGACTCCTGTGGTTACTTCAGTGCTGAAGCTGAGCAGTTAAGGGAGATGCTGTGACACGAAATGTGATGTTTTACTGAGGTCAGATTGCATCAGAGGCCAAAATCAAGATATTGTCTCTGCAGAAGGACCTTTAGGGTAGGTCCCTGCAGCTTTAGCAGATCTTAGACGTGTGCTTGCCAGAGAGAACTTGGTTCAGTGCTGATACTGAACAGGAGACCTGGGAAGAAGCAAAAGCTTTTCTTACTTGTAGAGAATCGTAGAATAGTTTTGGCTGGAAGGGACATTAAAGATCATCGAGTTCAAACCCCCCTGCCATGGGCAGGGACACCTCCCACTAGACCAGGTTGCTCAAAGCCCTGTCCAACCTGGACTTGAACACATCCAGTGCTGGAGCATCCACAGCTTCCCTGGGCAACCTGTGCCAGGGTCTCACTGCCCTCAGAGTGAAGAACTTCTTAATTTCTAACTTAAATCTACTCTCTTCTATACTAATTACTTCTAATTGGAGGTGCCCAACTGTGAATGTCCTATGGAATAGACAGAGGAACCCTTTGGAGCATGCAAGAACTCCTTGTTGACTTCCCTGAGGCCAGTGCACGCTATGTTTGATGTTTCTTCTAGAGCATCAAGTCTGTCCTGAACTTCCAGAGATGCACCTTGACTGCCGAAGACAGAGCCTGTGCTTTCTCAGTCAGGCAGTTGTCAGGACATCATCATGCCCCTGTTGTAGTGAGAAGGAACAGGCTTCAGGCAATCATCTGAAGAGTTCAGGAGGATCACCACTTGCTGTAGGTGTTCTTAGCTCTTAACAGGAGAGGTTCTTTCCCTGTGCAGGGCTGAAGCACACAGCTCTCCAGTGAGATCTCAGGTACCCGTTGTATTTAATTCCATCAGTTTGCCATCTGTACAGTCACATCAATGGCCCTGTCACAAGCCACTTACAGATTTTAAGGTCTGAGGTTTAGGGTTGGTTATCTTTTGATGGAATTTATTCCCAAAATACAAGTCTGTGGTTCTAACTGGTACCCCACAGGGCAAAGTAGATGTCTGGTGGGAGTTCCTCCTGGAAATTGTGTCTAACTGATGATGTCATGTATGATGGCATTGCTTTATAGATTCAAAATGGGAAAGAGTCTGTGTTGAGGCCAAGATCTTAATCCCTGTTCTGCCAGCACCAGGGCAGATGTTTTGCTCGCCTCGTATATCCTGTGGTACAGCAGAGTCTGCAGACTCTTCCAGACGCTAGAGAAAGGTCATCATCTTTAAATCCATTTTCCTTTTTATAGGCAATTACCTTTGCCTATCCCACCTAAACAGTTTCTTCTGTTTCTGGCCTCCTGACCTGCAAAGGTCTTCCTTCCCCCTTTCTCAGCAGCAGGTGTTTGGGAAGACTCCTGCTCACCCATGGCTGCCTGGCCTGCCTTAAAGGTGCAAGGACACGACCTGCCTGTCACCAGTCTGTGCACGCTGGCCCCAGGGGCTGCCTGGCTTTGCAGAGAGCCTGCACTCAAAGACAGGTAGTCCCACTCTATTGCCATCACGCAGCCATGGTTCTGAGAGCTCCTTTGGTTTCGTTTGGGCTCAGGTTTCGGAGCATTACCAAGCAGTATTTCCGGAAGGCGGATGGGATCCTGGTGATGTACGACATCACGGCCGAGTGCTCCTTCACAGCGGTGCGGAACTGGATGAGCAGTGTCCAGGTGAGAGTGGGGCCTCGACTGTCTAACGCTGGTGGTGGTGCTGCTGCTTGCTTCAGCCCAGCTCCAACCGTCTGTGTGGGAGCGATGCTCTCCGATCCCCCAGGAGGTCCTACTGACCTTGAGAAGATGAAGAATCATAGAATCAGTTAGTTTGGAAAAGACCTTTAAGATCATTGAGTCCAACCATTAACCCTACTCTACCAAGTCCACCACTAAGCCATATCCCCA
>WUAM01000431.1:62484248-62577568 GCA_024336885.1 Actenoides hombroni | reverse complement strand
CTGCAGCGGTTCTGGGACCCGCTGTCAGGTGCTGCAGCGGTTCTGGGACCCGCTGTCAGGTGCTGCAGCGGCCCGGCTGAAGGGCTGCCCGGGGCGGTGCCCGGCGGCGCGCAGCCCGCGGCCGGCCCGCTCGCTCCGAGGAGCTGGCTCTCCCTCTGGAGGCCTCAGGCAGCATCGGCCGCTCTCCGCCGCTTGTGTAACCGCCGCGCCGCCGCCGCCGGGACCTGGCTCAGGAGAGCCCCAAAGTGGAAACGCCATCTAAATGCCAACATTGTGCGGCTCGGCTCTCGCTCCCGCGCTGCTGCGGCGGCGCACGTAGCAACCGGTCAGCGTTTCAGAGAGGCCGCCGTGGCAACTCAGATATATAGCTACGACAAACGGGAATTGCGGAACTCTATTCCTGTCGTGTTCCGTGGATGTGGGGGGCAGAGCAGCCAAGCTTTGCGTGCCTGATCTTCCACGACTAAAGCCCCGTCCCCTGAATGCAGACACCGATGATGCTGGGCTGTGCCAGGCCCAGCAGCAGAGGCAGTTCCTGCACGTTCGTTCTGGGTGAGCCTGAGGGAGACTAAACAAACTACGCAGCTGTTACAAGCACACAGGTGAACTGCTTCTTAAGACCATCTATGACATCCCAGTGCTCAGATAATAGTCTACTTGGTCATGGTGAAATCCAGATCCTTGTCAACAGAGAACACTGTGCCCAGCCTTAGACCGGATCATGTGGAGAGAAGAGATCCCCTCAAGGGATGAGTTTTATCCCACTTCTGTGAACCTGTTGCAAGGACTCTGGGAGGACTGATGAACCAAAGAATTGGCAAGGATTATAGTCAACTGGCAACAATGAGATTAGGACCAAGCACTGTTTTCCCAGATGGGACAGGGAGGACATACTGCCAACTCTTATGTGCAAGAACCCCAAAGCACAGCAAATTCAAATGCTTTTTGGGCTTTCTGGTGTAGCACGACTCCTGCCGTAAGAGGGAAACAGCCTGTGAGCCCCCTGCTTCTCTCACCACAGCAATGGCAACTCATAGAGCCCTGTTCATCACTACACCTTTGGTCTACTCTCAGCAGAGAAAGGAGGCTGGAGAGAAGCTGTGACAGCAGTCAGGAAGGTGTGGCATGGGCTGCAGTGCTCTGCCACAGCCCACATGTCTTTCTCAACACATCAAGCTGCAGCCTCCTGCATCTGCCTGCCTGTTCAACAGCTCAGCCATGGTGTGAGCGCCCTGTATGGTGTTGTCCTTTCCCCTCACCAAAGCCTTTGTATTAATTCCCTTCATATTTTTAAAGTGTAGTGCTGAAGAGGATTTGTGCAGAGATTTCTAGCTCTTTCTATAACCTAAAAGGGAAAAAAAAAAAAGGCAAAAATTATTACACCTTCTCTGTCCAGCCTCCAGCACAGAAATAAAAACAACAGCTCAGCTTGCCTGACAAGCTGTGAAGAGTCAGATAATCCTGTCCAGCTTATTCTCCACTCAGGGGCAATTTGTTCCTTTTAAACCCCTTAACAGCATTTTGCCAAAGCTCCCATGAGGGAAATCGTGATGTGAGCTGTACATATATTCAGTCATCCCCACGCTGCTTCACAAAGACTGTGCTGCTCCACACCACCCCGCCAGCAGGAATCACAGACATCGGTTAATTTGGTGAAGAACATCATTGCTAACACTCAGATTTTATCAAAACTGGTTGTCTCCAAAGCCTTCCCCTTCGTAGTACGCCCACCATCAAAACACCCCAAAAAATCTTTGGTCACAGACATAAGCAGTAATATCTAGAAACACGCGTAAAGGTAGTGACACCTAAAAGCACGATGAGGCCCCAGCGAGGATCGAACTCGCGACCCCTGGTTTACAAGACCAGTGCTCTAACCACTGAGCTATGGAGCCGCCGCTCGGACTGGATCCCAGCTGTTCCTAACGGCCCGGCAGAGGCCTTGGCCGGCGCCCCGCGTAGCGTCCCGGCGCCCCCTCCGCCAGGCACAGCGCCCTCAGCCAGCCCGGCCGCCGGCCCTTCTGCCCGTCCCGCCGGTCCCGCCGGGAAGTGCCTCGCTCTGCAGAGCAGCATCGCAGCCGCCGCCGGGAGGAGCCCGCGTCCCGCCGGCTGCCGCTCCAAGCCCGCCGGGGAGCTGGCGGCTGCCCCGCCTCGGCAGCCAGCGCCGGAGGGTCGCTCAGGGCACTTCCGGCCCGGTCCCGGGGAGTGTCCCGGCCGCGGCAGGTCCCGCGGGCGTTCGCAAACCAAGAAACAAAGCAGATGTATGATGCGCACATCCAGTCAAGCCGAAAAAATCCTAACCAAAAACACAACAGGAGAAATCAGCAGTAGGTGAATGTTTGAAATACAGCCTGATTTTTACAGGTTAGGGGTAACACTTCCGCAAGAAAGCCATATAAGATGGTGCAAGGTGGGTTTTTTCAACACGACTGGGTCGTCTTGAGAAGTTGGAGAAACGCTGCTGATGGACAGAGGTATTGCCCCGGGGCTCTCTGAGCATCACCACCTGCTATGTGACCTTCCCGGGCAGCGCTAAGCATTGACCTTGGAGAAGATTTCTAGCTTGTTCTCTCACCTGGTACCTGCAAGCCACCTCCACAGGGGTTATGGAGTTCAGAGCTAGAAGGTGGAAGCTTCAACTAATAACTAAAAAGTGGAAGGTGGCAATGCTGTAGGACCTGATTATGTGTACAGTGCTGGTGCTTGATATCATCACTCTTAATAGCACACATTAAAGCAGATGCCTTGCAAAGAGCTTCCATCACTTATGGCTGGACTGGAGTTTTGGTTTTTTTACCTGCGTGAAGCTAAAATTATTTAAATTCCAGACATATTTCAGAAAATTATATTCAGGACCCCATCTTGATTCTGTAGTACTATCTATTTTGATAGAATTCAGACTTGGGTGGGAAAGGGATGCAATGGGATAGTTCAGAAACCTGACTTGACTTAGAGAAGTTTTATAAAGAATGGTATACAAATAAACCCCAAAGTCCACAGCAGGATCAGGGGCTGCAGTACTCTGGGCACAAGATCTATAAATGTGATTTCTGCCCACAGAGTTTTCCTGTTAAAGAATTTTCTCACATTAAGCCTCCAATAGTTTGTAATAAATGACATCAGTAAAATCTAAAATTGAACAATTATTGCCAACTCTTGAAAAATGAAGCTCCACAAAGTCAACAAAGGAAGAGGAGGCAAGTCCATTTTCTCCACTGAATTATATTGTTTACATGGATATGAATTCAAATTACTGTGAAAATACTCAGTGAAGATAAGCATTTAAATCCACTAAGAGTTTCTTCTTAATTACGTATTAACTCTGGAAATAACATGAAAGTCTACATTGCATTTCTAGTCATCATGACAAAGATTTTCTTGTTAAAATTTCAGATCTACTGATGAAATGGCCTGAAGTTAAACCAGGGGAGGTTTGAGCTGGATATTAGGAAGCATTTCTTTACAGAAAGGGTTGTCAGGCATTGGAATGGCCTACCCAGGGAGGTGGTGGAGTCACCATCCCTGGAAGTGTTTAAGAGGTGGTTAGATGTTGTGCTTAGGGACGTGGTTTAGTGGTTTTTGATAGGGCTAGTAGTAAGGTTGGACTTGATGATCTTGAAGGTCTCTTCCAGATGAAACTATTCTATGATTCTTGCTAAGGACATGTCTCCTCTGAGATATTATACTTGATAATAAACCAGTTTTCAGGCTTTTCAATCTTCAGAACTCTGTCTGCCAGTGGTAGCATTAATGTTTTTCTAGATGGCAGGGATTTTGGCAGAATAGTTTATAATAGACGTGTGTGTGTGTGTGTCTACATGCCTGTGTAATGCAAAGGAAGTTAAAGAGAACAGCACTGTAGAAAACGTAAGTGATACAGTGTATTCATTATCAAGGTGATATTAACATGATTAGTTGTTACACCCTGGAAAACAGAAAAAAATCCTATTTCATTACAAAATATCTTGTAATTTTCTCCTATGTGCCCCTTTTCACACTCAGCCTAAGTTACCACATCTATGAACTTGGGAAAGTCACTGAAGGCTGTCATGCAGGTGCATCAATGCACAAGAAGTCCAGAACATATTTAAGCATTATTAACACCAACACACACCCTCCCACAAAAAAATCCACAAACAAACAAACAAACAACAAAACAAAAAGAAAAAAAAAGGAAAAAAAAAAAGAAAAAGAAAAAAACAAGAAAAAACCCAAATAACCAAACAAAAACCAAAAAACCAAAAATAAAACACAAAAAAATCCTAAAAAACTAACCAAACCAGAACACCCAAAAAAGCCCAACAAAAATAACCCAAAACCTTTCTGGAAACTTGTTACATGTTAACGTGTGGTTCTCTTAAACCTCTGTTGTATTTTTCTGCTACTGCATGTCACTGCTAAGACTTAACAACCCAAAATTCAGGAAGGTTTTTAACGTCCTAATGGTGATGGACCTCTCACCTCTAGGGCAAGAGCTGCCCCAGATTCCAGCTGTAGGAACCCTCTTTCAATGAGAATAATTGTGCTGGATTTAGTATTTAAAAACCTTACACCCTTAAGAAATACAGTCCTCAAGAAGTAATGGGCACTTACACTGATTAAATTAACCAGGGAAAAGCAGATAATTCTGCCCTGAAAAAAACCCAAAGCAATACAGAATGCAACTGATACTTTTTTTAGGAGCTAAGACTCTCAAAGAAAGGATTGTACAAAACTGGTGTGCAAGCTGGCATCACAGCTGAGGTGGCTGGCACTTCTCACTTCAACACCGACCGATTGCTGGAGTGAAAGACGTTCACCTTCCCTCACACACCAAAAGTATCAGCTGTGATACTTGAGGAGAAAAAAACTGAAAGTGGCAGGCAGCACATATCAGTGGGAGGAGTAGAGTACTTTCTGCATTCTTCAAAGGCAGAATTATCAAAAACCCACAGTAATTAAAAATAAATTCTTACCTCCCTTATCATCATCTTTAATGACTGAAAGTAAGGATTTGAAAGCTTGGCTTTTTCTTTCCTTGCTATCTCTTTATTCTAGGCTCATTTACAGTGATAAAACAAGATTGACTTGTTTTCATTTGGTCCTGGAAGACATGCATCAAAACCCCATAGCAGGAATACTTAATCTTGATTGTGCAGTTATTTAGTCCAAAAATGAGTGGCAAAGTCAGAGGTGTCTGAATTGAAGATAAGAGCATGGATCCGGTTCTGAAAGTGGAGCTAATTGTGCATTAAAATTTTCATGCTCTGGCACTTTGTTGCTATATTCACATCACTTTGGAGAATGTACAGATCATATCTAAAAACCTCTCTGATTACTGTGGAAATAAGAATAAACAAATAAACCAATATATCATTTGCATGCCTACCACTACGCTTCTGTTCCTCTACACTGCTCTGTTTTATTTCTCCCCTCCATCATTCAAACGTATTTTCAGACCTGAGCCAATAACTACTTGGCAGTATTCCTTTAAACACATATTCTTATTTCACCTCAATATTACTGAGTATTCCATCTTTTTATAACAGAAGGCAATTCTTTGCATATGAAGTCTAAAAATGCTTGTCTGACTTAAGCTACCAAAATTTATTATTGCAGTAATCACTCCCTCACTAAGTCTGTACATCGGTGCCTGAGCCGGGAAACCCTTCGTTTCTTCAGTGCATTAGTATTGACAAAGCTAGTCCTTCAAATACATTTTTAATAACCTTTTCATATGGTGCAATATCACTGAAGGTTCACTGCATTTATTTTTGTCAGTTCAGAAGGGTGGGATTTCATATAAAAGGGTTGAAAAATTTTTGTGTTAGTGCTCTTTATTTTAAGGGCCCCAAAACATTAATGCTGTGAGTGTTAATATTCTGGCCTGATAAGCAATCTGGTTCTGCACATATTGCAGTTGGGCTAATGGGAGAAACCAGCAAAATAGTTTTGTGGATCAGGAGCACTGCCAAATTGCAGGAATCTCCTCTACAGATGATGATTTCTCTCTCATTTTTTATTTTCTTAATGTCACTATACCAGAACAGTGGCAGAGGCTGCCTTTCATGTTACCTGAGACATCAAACGGCGGTATTGAGGACCTGCCTCCTTACTGTTTTCCACCTTTTTTCAGGCACTGACACTCATGCCTAATGAGTACAACATACTGCAAAAATAGCATCCCTGTGCGTGAGCGGCATGCTAGCCTTTACTGTGTCAGAGACTCCAGCTTACAACTTGCAAGCTCTTAGAAGCTTTGAGCCTAAGTCTAACCTAGCCACATAGTAGATATGCTTGTGCCTTGAACCACTGACTGTTCCTGCTCCTGAGCTCACGAGGTCATGGCATGGATTAGGAACTATGGCATGAATCTGTGGGTGGGTATTCCTCTGTTACATTGAACCCCAGCTGCCTCTTTCCCACAGCAAAATGTCCTGTGATGGGCAAGTAAGATGCCAAAGTGGAAGGTTCCTGATGGAGTTGTGATGCACATCTCTGAACAGTAAGTCTCCTGGCAACGAGAGGAGACAAAGTCCAAAGGAATGAGTTTGCAGGGTCAGCACATGAGACTCCAAAGATCCACCCCAGCTGGTTGCCTAAATTCCCACCAAAGTAAGGGAAGAACCAGGTCTTAAGTGCTAAGTTGGGTGGTCACATCTCTGAAGCTGTGTGCACTTCAGGAGCTGCCAGTGGGGCTGGCACTGACTGGGAATCTTCCTGGAAGTCTGGGCAGATGAGCCAAGGAATAAACTGACTTGCCTTTCATATTTACAACATCACTTACCGATTTGGTCCCTCGGTCAGAGGTGAGGTCCTTGGAAGACAAGATACATCTGCTGTGAATCAACAGAGGATTTTGACATCACCCAGTGTCTATCAAGAACATGAAATTCATTTTCCATCTGTCACTTACAAGTAATCTATTCATTCATGTAGAGGGGCAAAATTTTTGTTCTCTCAGATTACACAGCTATAAAGATCACCTGTGTGTTCACTGTGACAGTCTGGTTCCTGAGCAAAGAAGGAATTTCCCAAGAGTGAACTAAGACTGCTTCCTGCAAAGGGACTGACACAGACTCTTTGTTTCGCATCACAATTTAAAAAGTCCCTTTGCATTTCCCTCTCTTTAATTCTTTCTGTGTTCACTTCCATTATTGGTTTATCTTTTTGTTAGGAGGATAGGCCAGGAGGAAGGCTCTCTGGACAGCTCCATTATGTGTATGAAATAACACTGCAGTAAATGAAAACACCAAAGCAAGTTTCTTCTTTTAATAGGCAAGCTGATAGGAAATTAGTTCCTTAAGGGACAGAGCTCAGGGGGAGTGCAGTTCATATAAGATTTTCCACACCATTTCGTAGCTATCCAGTTACGAACAGGCCATCAAGCTACAGCAAGGGTCAACAGGTAATTTTCTCTGACACGGAGTGCATGCTGCTCATGCCATTAAACCATGTCAAGGTAATGCAGTGAATATTACACTGACTTGCCAAACTGCATTAACTGTAATGCTTTCTCTCCAAGACTTGAAGGTGATGCCTGTTGGAATAATAGCTGCATGAGGCTGCTGGGAAATCTGACCAAGTCTTAATGTCTTTGTAAAGGCTGGAATCCTTCAGCCTTCTTGAAAAAGTAAAAAAAAAATTCTCTGTGAACAAGCACCCTAATATTCATATAAAATACCATAATAGACATTCAAAAGGGACAAGAATTGTTTTTTAAATGAAATACAGTACCTCACCAACAACAGAGCAGGACTAGTTTTCTTTAAAAAGGAAAGAAACAAAGAAAACCTTGCATATGATTTCAGACAATCCTGGTTTTAAAATCAATGCAGGGACCTATCTCATCTATTATTTTCATTTTGCATGATGCAATATTATAAGGAGTAGAAGCAACTCACACTGCCATTCCTATGGAAACATCATTGGCCATTATTGGAAGGTCAGGAAAGTATGACAATCTCAGAGCACTGTGAGCAAAGGCCCATTTCAGTTTGTATGGAGTTTCAGTGTAGTATATTTCATCACAAGCCAGATCATATCTCCAAATTCTTGAGTTATTTTTACTATTTAGTGTGGGGGGTATTATCACATCTTCCATTCCTTTGTTTGATTTCACTCAAATCCCCTGGAAAGCAGTACATCACTCTACCTACATTTTGTGTTGACATCCTCCTGTGAAAATGACAGGTTTTGCTGGCTTACCCAAGACTTCTCTTTATAATGTAATAAAAATTCTCATTGTTTCCTATCTGCACTGCTTTTAGATGGCTAATTTAGAGTCCTGAGGCTACTCTGGTTGAAACCTAGGAGTTCTTAGTCCCAGTAACAGACTTTGCACAAATAGCACTGTTTATTCCTGCTAAAACATCTCAGTTTTGGTTGGGAAAAGAATTCAAGCATGTGCTTAGGCCATTTGTTGAAACTTCAAGCAGTCTCCTGATTGCTTACTGTCAATAGCAATACCTACTGTAAATTAATCTCCACTGGCTTACTTCAAACAGGCTACAGGAATGATGACTTCATCATCAACAAGTTGAGCTGCATCTGAACCTCAATCTGACAGTCAATACTGCCCCACTCTGTGACCAGGAACTCCAGTCCTATAGTCACAAGGCACTGAAAGATGTAGAGGCCAAGGCTAAGTGGTGCCACCACAGCCCAATCTCATGGTCTGGAGTTAATGCCAATGTAAAATCTGCAGAAGAAAACAGGTCCATTTTTCTCTCTGCTCTTAGAAATGAGACACGTGGAGCCAGCACTTTCTTAATTACAATGAAGAGTTCGTAAACTTCAATAGATATCCAAATGGAATTTTGTCTTACAGAAATCAGTTTTGGGTATCTAGTTACAATAGCAAAACAGAAAGGCTCTAAACAAGTAATCAGTTGATACAGAAAGATCTGGCTTTTTAATAAAAAAAACAAAAGGAGTTTGCAAATTACTAGTCCAGCTTCTGAAGTAGATAGATATGATTTTCCAAATATGGGTGGAGAGTTGCTTTTAAAATTGGCACCTGCACATGCCACTATATTTTTCTTATCGTTAACATACTTTTAAAAACCATGTTCTCATTAATTCCATTCACTTGGTTTATATCACAGTGGTACTACTGAGCCTTGAAATATAACTCTTTGGGGGGACACTAATCAGCAACACTCTGGTGCATTTCATATATGACATTATTATTATTTACTCATTTACATTACTATTTTTCAGTAAAAGAACTCTGCATTAACATCATGATGACTCAGTTCTTCTGGAAGAAAAGAATACCTGACAAAAGTCATCATCACAGCTCCGGCAGGATCTTCAGTGTGAGTTATTAAGGACTGTTCTGTGAAAAAGCCAAGTTTCTTGTTTTGAAAAAAGCCCAAAGAATTAATTTAAAATTACAGAAAAAAGCAGCTTGGAGGAGCTATTAAGCATTGTACAGTAAATAATATCAGTCTGGTTTTAGTATAGTAAATACCATTGGCTAAAAGTCATATTTTAGAATACATTTATTATAAGAAGCTACTGAGGTACTGAAAGTAAAGAAAATCTAATTTAATTTTCATAATTTATGCAGTTTGTTTGCTTCTTTCATTTAATTCTGCTTGGATAATGAAAACAGACCACTTTTTTCCCTTGGCAATACAATTTTTCTGGTTGTCAGACACTTGCCAAAGCTGCAGTGATTTGGTTTCTGACACTTCGGAGGAAATGGTTAAATCCTGTTTTCAGTGGAGGGGTGAGTGGGCAAATTCTTGAAAACACATATAGGTAATTTAGTCAGATCAGAGCCTGCCCATGACTGAGTTGATGACAGCCAAACAGCACATACAAGACTGTGCTGCAAAGGTCTGGGTCACATATTCCGACCCTCTAAAATCAGTGCAAGACCAACTAGAAAGTGCACCCATAAGCCATTATCTTTCCACACTCACAGCCATGAGGCAGCACTTGGGTTTGGTTTGGTTCTAGGAGCACTTGGGTTTTGCTGAGGTTGTAGACTTACGTTAGACACAGTAAGTTGAACTGCCATGTTGGCTTCCAACAAGGCAAGCTCAATGGGTGCATCTCACTGACTGGTTCTACCTTGTTCAACACAATGAGAAGAACTTGGCATAAGTGAAGTTACATCTGAAGAATGAGAAAATGATCCACAGCTGTAAGGAGATGTTTTTCAAAGGTATTTTAAGACCTAACTCCAAACAGTGGGATGCAGGCCACTGTCAGAAGTTCAAAGTTTATTTACCTGTGCCAATCTGGGCAGTAGTTCCTGGAGGACAGTGAATCACATGCCTCTCATTTTTACAGTTCCTGTTAACTGGAGTAAAGTCTGGATACAAAGATCCTTGTCCTTTAGTGAAACACAGATATAGACTTTATCTTCCTAGTGGGCTGAAGCTGATCTGACATCCCTGAGTTTCAGGAAAGTCTGCATTTGAATTGTCATTTTTCAGTACAGTCTCATTTTTTTTACTGTAAATCGCTGATACCTTTCAGTGGGATGAAAATCCAACTCAGTGGAACCCATTTTCAGGTTCTATGGTTGTTGACATGAGGGATTACACCTAGGATGGTTTTAGAGTTTGCAATTCTTTCTCTTCAAGTTATTAAAATTGTAACAGGGAGATTTTATTATGGCTTAATATCGAACATCCTCAGTCACCTAAGGCTATTATAGGAACCTGCTTTCTTGCAAATTCTTATACACTAGGGGGTGCAAACATCCTTTAAATAAGTCCAGAAATAAGTGGTCTTACCAATAACAGCAAGGAAAGTGCCTGGTTCTGTACTAAAGCTTGCGTGAAAAATATCTAATTTTTTAAGTGGCATTTGGCTCATACAAATGAATAAATAAGAGCACTGCTTTCAGTAACAGCTTTTTGATGTTTTCTGGATTTATATATGGAGCAGAGAAGATGCTAACGTATGAGTTACGTAAGAGGAGAAATCAGACCGAGCCTACTTTGCATGCAATTGCCTGCAGCCTTCTCGTGTCCTGTGGTGACTCAGACATTGCTGTAAGCTTCGTGAACGGACGGTCTCAACCTTTTACCCCTACATTTTCATATCATCATGTGACAATGCCTTCTGATTCAGGCACTGGCTGAACTCCCTCTTTCAAAGCACTTACTCTTCTGCTGTTACATTAAGACGTGGCTCTGGCAAGTCATGGAGTGAGGCACAGTGGGCTAAGCAAGGCAGTGTGGTTTCACCTGTGTGGGCTCCATCTGATAAAGTGCTGATTTTCTCATCTTGCACCAACAGAGCATTTAAGCTCTTACTTAACAGGAAACAGTAGTGGTTCTGCTGAATGTGATGGGATTGTTCACATGCATGAGCGTTAATCATATGTTTATGCACCTCTAAAAGCAATGAAGCAGTGTTGGCTACAAGCACAGAATTCCAGCTCCATCAGCAGTAAACCTTCAGTCCCTCTGCTTATGCATCATTACTTACTCATGCATCTTTGCTTGCTCACAGATAAGGAACAGATCATCTGAAGAGATATCATCTTCTCATGATAAGGCATTCTCCTTTTAGGTCACAGAAATAATTCTGCAGCTACAAAAGAAATGCTTATGAATTCAGGATCCTCTTGTGCAATGTTTCTTCCTTTGCATTTATTCATTTGCCCATTTTTTATCTCAGTAAAGCATGATCAGAGCCAGAAAGTCTCTTCTCCTAAATCATGTACACAAATGACTAAAATCTAAACTCATAAATTAAGGTTGGAAAAAAAATCCCATGGTTTAATGCACTTGGACTTTTACATCTGTCTTGCCTAGATTCCATTTTTTTTCAAATGTCTAGGAGTTTTGCAGATGTCTCTGCATCTCAGACACAAATGCCAACTTGTGATTTATGGAACCCTACCTAAATACCTCAAACTCTCTGCCTGCAGCTTGGTACCATTCATACCATCAGCTTTTCTTTATTACCTTCTTTTTCCTGTGTTAACTTCTATGCCACTTCATCACTACATCAAAACAAAACAAGTGGATTAAAGCAGTTTATTGCATTATGGCTAAATATTTCTCTCAAAGGGAGAGCAGACCATTCAGAACACCATTAAGATAGAATCCTGATTGAATCTGGTGCAGCCATAAACTATCTTAAACGAATGTTAATAGAGAAGGACAATTATTGTTGACTTCAGAATGCAAACAAGAACTTCAGACACTGATTCCTATCAGCCCATTAGAGCTGGCTGATTTCTGCACACTGTTTTAACAGTTGCTTAGCAATGGCAAATAAGCTGTTCCGTCTCTTATCACTAGAGGTATAGTTAGAACAATACCTATTATTTAACTGAATAGGTATGAAATTAGTTTATATTGTTCCTCTTTCTGAGATGGCACTTGGCAGCAAAGTGAGTTGTTTAGGCTGCAGGCAGAAGCAGTGATTTTTTTTTTCTGGAGTTATCTATGGAGATAAAATGAAACTAAGGATTTGCTGTGGCTGCTTATCTGAAAACATCATAAAAAAAAATTGGTTTTGTGTGCAGGAAGAAAGAGATTCTCCTACAAATGTCTTCTTTGAGTGAATTTCCAGGGATGTAACAACATTAATGACTAGAGCCTATTAAAAGATTCAAATACAGCAATACTGCAGTGACACCTTTTCCCTCCTTCTCTGATGGGCACCTCTGATGAAGCGCCTCAGCTCTGATCTGGGCAAACATACTGGAGATTAAGCCACCAAAGCCAAGATCCAGAAGGACATTTAGGTGCTTGTAATTTACTGTCATGATTGTTATCTTTTAAATGTGCACCATCCAAAATGGAGTCCAAACAGCTGCAGAATTCCACATCTGCAGCGACATTCACATGTAGCGTGCAGGGTGTGCCGTTGCCACAATAGGGAATTCTTAGCAGAGCCATGTGGTTTAATTCCTGTCTCTGCAAGTTATTAATTACGTCTTTCTAGTTAGGATTTATACTTGTAGCTCCTGCATCCCATAGGAACACCTCAATAACACGGCTGTAGGCTACTTTGACGTAGATGCTTTACAGGACAAACAGAGCTTAGATAAGGCCTGTACAACCAAGCAAAAATTTCAACTTTTAGGCCAGGTTGTTATCCTACAAGTCTGGTGCAACAAAGTAGGAATTATTTTAAGTACAGATGAGTAATTTCAGCAGAAAAATTGAAGAATGCTTCTACTTTGCAATAGGCTAGTTTTGTAGTTAGTAATTTGGGGCAGCTGAATTTAAGCAGCAGCTGAACATGGGTTTTGAATCATGGAATAACAAAATTCATCTGCAACAGGTTGAAATTTGGAGGCACCTCTTGAGATCATCTAGTCCAACACCTCTGCTCAAGCAGGGACACCTGAAGCCGGTTGCTGAGAACTGTGTCCGGTTGGGTTTTGAGTTTCTCCATAGATGGAAACATATAACCTCTCTAGGCAACCTGTACCAGTGTTTGAGCATCCTCACAGTAAAAAACAAAGCAAGAAACACCCCCAAACCACAAACAATCCACAACAAAACAACAAAACCCAAACTTCTATTGGGTTCAGTTTTAATTTAGTGTGATTTTATTGTCTCTTGTCCTGTCCTATCAATGGGCACTACTGAGAAGAGTCTGGCTTCCTCGTCTTCATTCTTTCCCTTCAAGTACTTCTATGCATTGATAAGATCCAGGTGTCTGTGTGATTGTGTCCCCAACCTCCCCACCTGGAGCCTTCTCTTCTCCAGGCTTAAGAGTCCCAGCTGTCCCAGACTCTCCTCATATGAAAGGTGATCCAATCCCTTAGTCATCTTCATAGTCCTTAGATGGACTCACTCTGGTATGTCCATGTCTGTCTTGTATGGGAGAGCCCAGAACTTGACCCATAATGCAGGCAACTCTATTTCCTCTCTAGATTTGAGCCTTTGTCTTCACAATCCTTTACTTTTTCAGTCCTCAACTCTTTGGTACAGCTTCCAACAAGTGTGCAAAGTGTGGCAGAAGAGTTCTATTGTTTGCACACCTTTCCTTGAGAAGTTTGAAGCTATCAAACTAATTATGCCAACAAGCACCCACAATCTGAGAATGATGATGCAAATTGCTTTCATGTTCTGTGAAAAGAGCTTTGTTACCAACCTTGCTGCCTTCCAAAAGGTGCCAATTGCTCCCTATTTCATTACTAATGGATGTAATTTTTCAGTGTACTTCATGGGGGGGGGGGAGGTTTTTTTTTTTCTTAAACTACTAGATTTTTATAGTGCCTACAGCATTAATCAGTCATTTACACTCACTCAAATTAGCCCAGTTAATATTTTTCCTAATAATTTGATTGGAATAAGCAGACACAGCAAGAGCAGTTTAACCTGAGCTTAAAGCTGGAGTCACAGATGAAAGGTTTGATCACTCATTCTTACCTGAATTCCTGTCCTGCAGCTAAATAACTACTTTCAGATAACCAATTGAAAAAAATTAAATTCTCAAGTACAAATATAAAATGAAGTGGAACTACAAAATTTCACATTAAGGGTGTAAAGGACTCATGAGAGAACTGCAGTCAGGAAGATGGGCAGGCTGAAAAATGACTTTGACTGTCCAGTCACCAGACAGCCAGGTACTAGATAGAGCAATCCAGAGGCCAGGTAACAGCAGAGCCATCTCCTCACTGTTGGGAGGAGACCTGGAAGCAGGACTGGCTGTTAGGGGGATGTGGTGGGGTCTCAGGAACCTGGAATGCCAGTGTGCTTGCCAGGGGATATGAAAGCTGGGCTGGCCAGAAATGAGCTATGGTCTTGGTGGAGGTTGAGAAAGGGCAGAACACCTGCCAGTCAGATCTTCTTGAAACAAGAACATCATAAGCACTTCCACCCCAGCTTGATGCATGAAACCTCAGCTGACCCATACAGAGTTTCAACAGTATTCGCATGCTTTCCAAACTTCTACAATGCAGCTTTGCACTACCTGCAGCCAGAAAAATAACGAGAAATTAAATGATCAGGAGAACAGTGAACAAAGTACTTAAAAATAAATGCTGTGGAAAAATAGATATACAAAGTTGGTCTGGTCACATTTAAATCAATAACAAACTATTTTTTTGTTTGTTTGTTTTGTTTTGTTTTAAAATAATGCTGCTGCAGAAATCCCAGTTTGTCATGGTGCACTGCAGAAGCTGAGTGGGGCTAGCGCAGATCTTATGCTGGTTGTAAGTATAATTAGGAAAAAAGCCAGGTGCCAGCAGTCTGATATTCATGAAAAACTCTATAAGAACAAATCTCTGCAACAGGATAAAAAAACGGATTTGGGTTTTTTTTCAGGTGTGCACCAGGTTATAATTTATAGTTCACTGGTTTTAACACCATGACTGCAGCATACAGTGACACTTGGGCAGACACGGTCCTTGCTTCATAGTACTTACATGCTACACTTTGAAAATACTGAAATGATTGAAATGGTTATGTCAACTCCATAGCAATTTGCAATTGCCTCGAAATGGTTTGCAGAAGGGCCAGGCAGAGTTGGCATGTCCATCTGGTGAAAAAATGTCTGCAGAGAGATCCCAGTTTTCTCTCACGGGGAAGCCTGAGCGTGCTACAAAAGATGTGGACTTTCCAGTGATGAAGCATGATGGGGTTGATGGTATGTGTGACAAATTAAATAAAAAAGCAATATTTCAGAGTGTTTGAGCATGACCATAACTAAACATCGGGGTTTTGACCCATCACATAATCCTGCACCCTGAATCATGCCAAGGAGGTCACCTAAGACTACAAATGAATGTCTGTAAATACAGATACTCCAACTACACCTCTTACCTTCTGTTGTTAAAATTCTTCACCAAAACTATAATCTCACTAATGCTCACTCTTGAGGCTTGCAGACTAGATTATGGCTTTAAAATACCAGACCTTCTGGTATCTCTCTCAAATCCTACACCATCTCTGTTGTTATCTCACATCCCTGAACAGATTAACATTTCCAAGGTTTCAAATATAGATATTTCTTTCCAGAGCTGTCTGCTTTGCCTAGCATGAGCAACATTGTTTTCATTTAAATAGCTCTACCCACATCACTCTGTTTTTAAAGCTACTGAAATTGTTGTCATACCACAGCCATCTAATGGCAGGATCTAGAGTTCTGGGCCTAATAGCTGTCATTTACTGCAACCCAACTGAAAATGTTGATGAGGACCCCTCATTTACAGCAGCCAAGTCTCTGGCACATAGACATTGTGTGTCTCAAATCCAGTGTAGGATCCTATTTATATTCAAGTGCATTTAATATAGGAAATAGAAGTAAAAAAAACCCCAACCAAATAAAAAACAACAGCATGGAATTCTGCCCGTGCTGAAGTCAGTAACAATTTTGCACTCCACTTGCCTGTACTGGGGTTTCACACTGAGGATTTTGCTGCCTGCTTTCACGTTTAAAATTGTCTGCTAATGTTTTACATTTTATATTGGCTTTTTATTATTTTTTCAAATACTAGCTTCTGTTTCGTGAGCTCTAAAATAAATTTTTCTGAAAGAGGAGGAAGGCTTGTGTCACCCACTAGTGCAGAATGAATAGGAATCTCATGCAGCTTTCAACAGAGAATCAGCTCCAAGAGTTTGCAATATTTTTGTCATGGAGTAGCTCTAGCCTGCAATTTGGGCCTCTGCTTTCCCATCTTTTGTGTTATGCTACTGCTGGCTTCTGGAATTTGGGTTTAAAAAAAAAAACACAGGACAAATGGTATCTGTATGCAAACTACTGTCTTTTTCTCTTTTAATGTGTTATGTATAGTTCTCTCAGGTGTTAACTAAAAGAGCGGCATGAGCTTCCACTGAGTTTTGTGGGGATTTAAAAGATTGGTTTTTTTAAAAAAGATGAGGTTGTCTTTTTGAATCAGACCTGCTATTGCAATGCACTGTTAGCAGGAGGTTTTTTTTCCCCTCTCTCATTACAAGAGAAATATTACACAGAATATACTTCACAGTTTGAGTTCCTATTGAAACGCAAAAATGAATACCAAAATTTCCAAACAACTAAACACCACATATACCATGATTACAAGCTATATAACTATTTCCCATACTCTGATGTCTAAGCTTGGCCTTATCCCACTTCCCCATCAATCACTGCACACTACTCTTTGGTGTCATGTCATCATATTACCATAATCATTAATCATCTTACCCAATAAATTCTTGAGCAATTATTTAAGTTACTCTCTTAACAGCTGTCCACTCATATTGCCACCTTGGCCGCTCATTTACCAGTGTGCCTTTGATCTGGAAACTGTTCAATCAGATCAATAACATGTAAGGGAAATGTAGATGGTTTGAAACAAGAGATATTCTTTCATGTGTATATTCATATTTGGAAGAAGTCTTTCAACTCAGCAGCCAAAGCTTTTCTTGATAGCGATAAAGTTCTTTATAATGATTTAACAAATTACAGCTAGGTAACAGCAAAGCATATTGCATTTAGCAGCAGAGTAAGTGGTGGGTGTGAGGTGGAGCTGGGAGCTCCCAGTAACACATGCACTGGCAAGCCCCCTCCTTCCCAGTGACCCAGGAGATGAGATGCCAGACTTTTCCCTGTGGGAGACAGATGTAGAGAGAGACAAAGGCCATTTGCACGTTCAGGTCTGTGGGAAACTGCCTCATTTATCCCTGTGCCTTCCCAGAGGTCTCAGATGTGCCTTCCCCATCCCTTTGCAGGTCCTGATCCACCCTGAAGACTCTTTCCCACCAAGCTCTCCTGCTCCTTTTCCCACCCTTTCTTGCTCTCCTGTGCATTGCTATCACAGGACTACTGACTTTTGGTCTGGTTTTGATTATAGGTTTTTGTCATGTGTGAGAAGACCTCTTTGGCTTCAGGCAGATGTACAGCTCCCATCTGTCTGTCAAGAAGACAGACATGAGGAATAGGCAAGATTGCTAAATATAGTTTATTACCTGCAATGACTAAATACCAAATGCAGATATACAGCATAGTGCACTTGGAAAGATGAATAATTATAATAATTATAATAATATATATATTATATATTATAATGAATAATTATAAAGTCCTAATATCATAGACAAATGCTGAAGTTTTGAATTTTACTTTATCAACATCATCCTATTCCTAGACTGAGGGAAGATTATCATCAAGTAGTTTACAGGCTCCTCTAGTGAAGCTTTCTTAAAATTTTAGTATTTTGAAACAACAGGTTTTCTGCAGCCTAGCTTTCTAATGATATCAGCTCTCTTCGTCACAATTTACCATGATGTTGCATACATTTCTCCCCTAAAGAAGACAAAAAGGAAAGAAGTAAAAGCAATATATACATCTTTATAAATTATTATATTTCATGCTTTGTTTGTTGAAGTGAAGGCTGTGTGATAAATGATGCTGCATGGCTGTGCGGTCCATCATTTTACCACAAACCTGCACAGCTAACAGTTGTATTGCAATACCACCCCCAGGCCTCCAGTGGAGTAGCCCCCCCCCCCGCCGTGCTAAATGCTGTTCAGATACAGTGAGTGACAGGCCATTCCTCAAAGACCTTATGAGCTAGAGACAAGAGATTCCTACTAATCAAAGATGTCTCCTTTCTCCAAATGGATGAACAGCACGTTTTTTTTTCTGTGACACTTGTAGCCACAGAGAGGCTGCGGGGGTGGGAGGAGGTCAGTTTTTAAGATGCCATAGGTAGGAGCTGAAGAAAGAAGTCTGCTTTCACGAGAGAAGGAAAGGATGTAGTGGAAAGTACTGGAACTATGGGAAATATCCAAAAGCAATCTTTCTGTGGTATATGTGGAGTACAGACTTCTGTGGTGCAGCAGTATGGATTTACTGGCCTTCATTCAGGATAACTTATTTGCCTCTTGCCTGCCTTTACCACTTTTCACTAATTTAGTCCCCAAATTCTTTCTGATAAATACATGATATATGTAAAGATGTACAGGATCGAATACACAACATATGAGCAGGTGTTTGAATAAAACTCATTCTTTTAATATAAATAGCTATTAGGACATAAGAATTAATGCAAGATTTATGAAAATACATATCTGTGTAACATCTGCATTGACTAATGTATATAATACTTTGTCTCAACTTCAACATTTTATTTGTAAAGATTTGTCAAATCAGATGCAATTTGGTACTTTCTTCTTGACAAAGCACATCATAGCCTACTCTGGAAAAAAACACCAAAGAAGGTAAGGCTGTCAAAAGGTTCCTGTTACATTTCATTTATACATCCAGTTGAAATCCAGGCCACCTTCCATTCAAGGCAATGTGAACACCATCACTGAGTTTAAAATGGCCAATATAACCTCCAAACAGAATATAACAGAATGCTTAAGCAAGTGACAAATAGGTGAGCTGAAAATTGACTAGTTGTGATTTAACCCCAGCCATCAACTAAGCACCACACAGCTGCTCGCTCACTCCTCCCCCCTCCCAGTGGGAGGATGAGGAGAAACGGGGGGAGAGGGGGAGTAAAACTCGCAGGTTGAGATAAAAGCAGTTTAATAATCAAAATAATAGAAAAATAAAATAATAATTATAATAATAGTAATATCAGAATATACAAATGAGTAATGCACAATGCAACTACTTACCACCCACCAACCAAGGCTCAGCCTGTTCCTGCCTAGTGATCCTCGAGGAGAAAATCCTGAAACCACAGTTCCAGAAGAGAGAGAATCCAGCTTCTTGGACCACCCTCATCTACATACTGAGCATGATGTTGTATGATATGGAATATTCCACTGGTCAGCTTGGGTTCGCTGCTCTGACTATGCTCCCTCCCAGCTTCTTGTGCACCTGCATACTACCAAGTCATGGTAAGCTGAAAAGTCCCTGATTTCTTAGCAACAACTAAAAATATCAGTATATTATCAGCACTCTCCTCACATCGAATCCTATGCTGAACCCAAACCATGGCACTATTCTAGCTACTAAGAATAAAAACTTAGCTCTATTCCAGCTGAAACAAGGATGTTAGTGTAATTGGACAGTCCTCTGGGGAATATACTTCAGATTTTCTGTTACTCACACCTTGAAGTACAATTCTGTGCTGAGAAAACCACCCATATTCCAAGGGTTTTGCTCTTAAGATGTGCACAAGAAATCTATAGGCATAAGAAGACGCACACATGACAACCAGGTCATGTTATGAGCTGGCATAATAAATAGCAGTTCCTTTGGCTTTGGCCACTTCCATGAGGCTTCCACGACTTCACATGAGCAATGAGGATTTCTACCACTAAAAATACTGTCCATTGCATGTTTGTGAACAGTACTGGGTACAGCAAAGTTGTGAGATCTAATAATGAATGATAATGTGGAATTTTGGAGAAAGAGTCTGGCTAACCACAACTGGGGAAGCCATTTAGGTGTTTAAACATGGGTGTCTAGTACCACTTTAAAATTCCTTAGGATTTCACAAGGAAATATGGCCAATATGATTCAGATGATCTGTATCCTTTTTAAAAGGATGCAAAGGCAGGACAGGTGCTATCTCTTAGCTCATCTGACTACAACAGCACTCAATAGCTCCTACTCAGGACCCAAACCCCACAGCTGACTGTCCATGCAGAAGAAAAATGTTTCCAAGTGCTAAGAAGAGGCAGATTAACAAAAGCACATTTCCAACATGTGCATGTTGGAAATTAAATATAGGAGGGATATTTAAGTTGAAAGAACAACGATTGGGAGTAGGAGGGAATAAGAGAGGTAGCTCAGGGGGAGGAAGGAATAGTGTGGAGTGGATGTTCCTTTTATGGCATGTATAATACTACTACTACAAAATCTGCTTCAGAGAGGGAGATAGCCTGGCAGGGACAGAGGGCTCTGCTGTTGCTGCTACTGCTGCTGATAGCAGTGGATAGCAAATAATGTGTGGCCAGTGGCATAGTACAAGGAAATGAAGCTGTAGCAGAGTATGAGATACAGCTGGAGAATGAGAAGAGGTTTAGGTCCATCTTGTTTTGTATAGATTACACTGGGGCCATGGTGGTTTTTGATTATATGAGCCAGTACTCGATGGTCTTGCTTGATGGACACCAGCTCATGGTCCTGAGGTATAAAAAAAGCAGCCTGACCTTCCCCCTGTGTTTATTCCTACAATTCATACTCACTTGTATCTGTTGTTATCATTACTTTCCAGGGAGGTGACAAGAAAATGAAGGCACCTGACAGTCTTTTAACTAGTTTTTAAACTGAGATATCCCCCTTTAATTATGTCAGTTTTAAGGAATGCGATTTATATATTGATTTAGACACAGATACTGCAATACCATCCTACAGAACGTCCGTGATTGTGGCTTACAGGCTCAGTAAAAGGAAGGCGACTAAATGTGCCAATAACAGTAAGCATCAAGTGCCACAAAATATTACCTGACACTTGTACCATAATTCCAACTGTATCATCACTAATCTCTTTAAAGGCTACTGCAATATCCAAAATCTTTTGACTCTCTTTTGCTTAAAAATAATGAATCCTTTGTCCTTTTGTGACAGCTGTCTATGAGCTAGAAAATTTTAAGTCAGTTTAGCACAGGATGATCAGATACAGCAATTAACAATTTTACTGGAGTATGTCAAAGACTAAGACACAAGAATGAAATCCTGATCCTAGTAAAACCAATTTTCTCAAGGACTTGGAGTCAGCTTTTAAGTCTCTAAGCTTTGTATCAACTGGATAAATAATTTTTTATATGATTGCATACGTCATATAACTATATTGGTCTCACAGCAAAAAGTATTTGTATGAATAAGTGTTTGTATAAATAGCTGTTATAAAAGCACAATTATTCTGCAATGAAAAACTTATTATAAAGTCCCATTTTCTGTTAAGCAATTCTAAAAGATTTTACCCCTTTCTGTTTGTTAGTTTGTTTTGCAATTCATCTGATTTCTAAAACTTATTTGAAACTAACTGCAGGATTTCAACAAAGTACAGGTAGTTAGTTTCTGTCACTGGATCTTATTTAACCTGGTAAAAAGCTTTATAACAGCTGATTCCTGCCAGTGATCCCAGTAGTACGTGCCTCACTGTTGATATTCTACAGTCTGGATTGATATAGGCTAGTGTTTGTACTCCTGGCTCAGATTTCCACCAATGGCTCATCCTCTTAAGTTCTTCTGAGGTGTAGTTCACCCAGATGCTCGGTTTCCATTTGTATTTAACAGTTGCTATTAATGAATTGAGTTTATTTCTTAAAAACTGTTTTGCACCACTGGATGTTAAATCTCTTTCTTCTGGCATTGTTTGTTCTAAGCAATAAACAAAGGCTGCCACCCAAAACCAGAGTAAAAGTAGTAGGGAAGTGAAAGGGCATGGCTATGAGAAACTAGTCAGAATCCTTCTGGAAATGTCCTAATAACAGTAACTCCTCCCTCATGGATGTGTCTCATCCCACCAGGAAAAAAGTTGCAATGGGCAGCAAAGCACTGTTAGGACTCAATGCAAGCAGACAGATGGGGCTGCAGTGTAAATACAGACAAAATGACAAGACATAAAGCTGCTTTAGAAATAACTTCCAGCAGCAAAAATGTACCAGCAGGGAAAGGTCATTTGTAAGATTTGTTCACAACACGGCAAGACTAAACACTGTGTGCAGTCCCCTGGCTTTCTGAGACAGAAGGGGGTTTCCTCAGGCCACCGACGACTCCTGTGGGAAACATAGGCAAGATATTTCAGAAGTCCTGTCTAAACACATGCAGTGAAGGATGTAGAAAGTAATACAATAATGTATTGAGTCAAAGGTGGGTTGTAACAGAGGAGTTTAATCATCTTTCACAGCAATGATATATATAAGTAAATAAAAGGTATCTTGGAGAGATCATGCATGCTGAGAACTGCAAAAGCAAACTGTCTTCTTTAGCTTATCTGTACCAAGTAAGTGGATGGGCTCTACTTCTATGGTCTTGCTTCATCTTCTACTACCAACTCTTATGGAATTAGAAGATGTCACCTTCAACAGTCATTTCCTTTTGAAAAGAGTTTCCCTTTCTCCCCACTGCAGTTTGTGCATGTCCATGGACAAAACCACCCCCCATTACCTGCTGTGCCAGAGTACTGGTTGGAAAAAGATGACCTCAAGTGCCTGAACACAAATGACTACCAGGCTTTTCCTCACACCAGTAACCCTGGGACTGGAGTCAGCAGAAGAAAGCTTTTTGTGGCCCCTCTTGGGGCTATGCGCCTGTATTTATGTGAATGATATTCTGTCTGCCATAGATCTCCATCTCCAGCTGCAGGATGCCAGCTATTTCAAGCACTGACTGTTTGGAGAAGCTGTCTGTGCATCAGGGTCTCTCTTGCCCAGCGCACCAGGACAGGAAGGAGCACATGAGCACATATAGGATTTCAATTTGAGGGACAAAGCTGGTATTTGGTTTTGATACAGTAGCTACTACCTTACACTCATACCTCATACCAGCCTTTTGTGTTGCAGAAGATGTACTTAAATCATGGATAAAGCAGTATGTCTATCTGCTGGGTGCCAACATCAAATAGCACTCAGAGTAATCTGTGCTGTGCAGTGTAAATAGCCATGGCCTTAATTTTTTAATCCCTCATTTGTAGTCTTCAGTACACAAGAAATGTAACACGGATCATTATTTTTTTCCATTCAGTGCTCAGCCAATTTCAGCTCATTTTTGTTCCTGGAGATCTCTGGTGTGCATCTTGTATGTTTAAAATAAATACACCATCAGTAATTGGATCCTAACCAGACAACACTAAACAATCATATTTTTTATTATTATTCCAGATTTATTTCTGAGTGGAAGGTTATGTATGCCTTAGCCAATAATTAATAGAAGGTATTGGACTATTTAGGGCCTCATTCCTCAGACTCCACTTTCTGTGTGAATTGTAGAAATATGTAAAAAACTTACCAAGAAAAATAACTTTAATTTACACTGTAAGCCAACAGGAGAAGCTACGTATTAGCCATGCCAAGAAAACATTCTGAAAAAATAGTTATTCAGTAATTTCTCATTTATAATTTGCTTAGTCAGATTAAAAAGTTTTGAAATCTGTAATATCTTTTCCTTCAATTGAAGTGCTGATTTTTCTGAAAGGTTGCATTTTTGTTCAGGATGGCAAATGGTAATGGTATTAATGGTAATTTGCTTTACAGCAGCCTCATGTTTCAGGATATAAATTCAAATATGAAAAAAAAATTACCTGGGCTGAGACATAGAAGATTTGCAACCCTTTCTCACTGACAATTTCTACTTCTCTTATTGACTGATGAAAATGGACAAACCAGCTTCATGCTCTGCTTATTTGCATCAGAGCTACACAAGTTGCGTTCACATGTTTTCTGAGCATGCTGTGAGTGGTAGAATATCTTTTAACATGGTTTTTCCCCCTTCTCTCTTTGAAGCCAGCTTCCTGCATTTGTGTAAAAACCAAAACAAAATAGGAATTATGTTTCTGGTCATTATCATGACATTTCCTGAAATTAATATAAATATTAATATGAAATTAATACTATATAAGAATAAGAAGAGTACATTATGTACTATGCTATTTAGTTAGCCACCTAATAGCTTTACCAGTCTGCTGTATTTCTTCTTTTCAGTTTGCTTTTTTACGTTTTCCACTTATGTGAAATTTTCTCTATTTTTGCTTCTATTTCTTCTGTGTGTGAGTAGGCTCTGCTACACAGGAACCTGCCTGGTACTCTTTGGACAGCACCATCCCACCTTCATGCAGTTCTACAGGAAAAGAGATGGGGCTGGGTTGCATCGAGAATACCTTGTGCTCAGGTATTCCCTAGTCACTCTAACTGTCGTGCTTACTAGATATTCTGTTTTGTGGAATAGAAATCTTTTCATTTCCCTACCTGGGCACAGATTTTGGTTAATCCTTCCTATATGCACATTAACTCTGTTGAGAGATAAGAGGGCTAGGGAGACTGGGAAAATAAAAACTTGAGAAACACTGAGTAAAACATGTGACCTGAAGCAGTGAAGAGAGGCGGTGGTTTGCACAGGGACAGTTAGGACATACTTCATAGAGGATACCCATCTTCAGCCAGAATCCAGTACACAGTCTTCCTGTGGGGCACTCAGTGCTAGAGAAATAGTCTGAGGCTCCCTCTTCCATGTGTGGTCACTGCAGTCAGAGGACCAAACTTACAATCTTGTGTTGTGTGGCAATTTCTCCTTTTGCTCTGCAGACCTGCACTCTCAGTGTTCTTCCTACAGAAATTCACTCTGTGAAGGGTGAAAAGGCACACATTCTTGTACTAATTGCTGGCTGTGTGGTGTGGTAAGGGAGAGGAATCTTTTCCCTCCCATTCATGTCTTAGATGCCTGTGAGGACCATATTCCAACATGGAGGCCAGCAGAAAACTCTGATGGCTCTCATGACAGAGAAGAAAGACTTTCCAGCACATGGGCTAGTCGTGCCACCAAACAAATACAGACACATGGGATGCGTGAGAATATGTTACATTTTCTGTTTGGAAACTTACCAGCATAACTATTCCATTTTGTCTCCTGATGCTTTTATCTGTCCCTTTTAAGTAAGTTTCATTAGAAGACAGACTAATTTCAAGTGACCTTTCCTTGTGCTTTGTTTGTTTGTTTCTAAGCGTTAGAACTTTTGGATGAAAACCAGTGGCCAAAAGGCACCAAAAAAACCCCAACATTATATTAGCATGTCATTTACCCTCCAAACAACTTTAACAAATACACTTGTGCAAACCAGACAAGTAGAAAGACTGCAAGATTTTTCTTTTCATTTTCCTACTTTGTAGACAGAGGAATAAAAGAGGGTATTTGTGAAAAGCCACCATGGACTGAGCCTGCAGTCTGATAAACAACAATAACCTTTTTCTTGACACTAATTCCTTTATTATATTTTTAGAAGAATTTAAAAGCCACTTATTTTTGAAAACTACGATTTCAGGAAAAAGTATAATTTTCACATTCCCTCTGTTGTGTTGTATGCCCTGCTGTGTTATGACATTTCAAGTTTCATCAAGTCACATTAATTTACATTCTCACATGTTTTCTCAGTGGAACCTGCTCTTTGGGTCAATTTTCATTCATTGCTTGATCACTTTAATGTATTTGTATTACTGAATACTTGGACCATATTAACTGATCTTTCCATACCCCATGCTTGCAATTCATTAGCAATCATTTCTCTTCTCTGCACGAAGAAAAGAAAAAAGAAATGAAAGAGAGAGGAAATGAGAGCAAGATAAAGACTTGGAAAGAAAGCAAAGAGCAATTTAGTACAGTCTTCGATGCAGTCTGTTCTGTCACTTGGGATTTGGTTATATTTGGAAATTTTTTCTGGTGTGATCAACAAAGATTGGTGATCCAGTAGAAGCCTGTATAATAAATGCAACCATCCTTTATTTCAGCCTTCTCAACTTTGGTAAGTGTGTTCAAAGCAGTGCAAATAAGTCTGTGTTAGAGATCTGAGTTGATGTTAAGTCTGTTGGATCCCGTCAGTGCAAAAAGGTAACAAATTTTCCAGGCTTATGCAATCCTGATGTGAGGGAGTGCTGGGCACCAAGTCCTGTTTGTGGGTTTGCTCCTCACAGCACCAATTTTGTGGCCCATGCTTCAGCTTGAGCTTGAGGAGACCCAAATTCCCAAATTTGAGCCCCTTAAATTCAGTTTGTTCAGAATAGCCAGCACAGCTGATGTAGAATATCACCAGTCTTCATCTCCTGACATAAATAAAGGTCAAACGATAAAACATTAAGCAAAGGAAACAACCAATTTTGTCTACCATTTCCCTATATTTAAGAAATTAATGACTAAATGAACCATGGTGTTTCCCCCTGCTCTTACCATCCTCTGCTTAAAAGCAGCACATGAATACAAAAAGAGTGATCAGTCATACAGAAAACTTTGCAGCCTCTCAGTAAAATCCCATTCCTTCTTCAATATAAGGATGCTTGATTTCCTCTGGTACTTCCTTAGAAGCCCTTACTGCAAGCCACAGTGAAAAATCAGCTAGAATAGACTCTGCTGCATTGTGTAGGTAGCTGCTAATCACCCAGTACAGAAACCTGCAGCAAGGTTTACAGTTCCCTTGCAAGATGTGTTTTTCAGCCATAGTGTAGCCAAACATGGTGAGGGTTGGAAGCCTCACTTTGGGTGGAAGGGAGTAACCTGAACTTAAAAAAAAACATCTTGCCTGCAGCTCTTCATTAGTGAGCAGTCACATGCATGTCTGATATCATGCATCATAATCAGTTCCCTCTGCTCTTAATGTAATCCCTTGACTGGAGGAGCTGCCATGAAGATCAAACACTGGAAAACTCTAAGGGCAGAGGAGAGACTCCCAAATGTGACTACAGCCACAGAGAGCCCAGCCTGCCCATTACAATGTCCTCCCACTCCTGAAGGATGGTACTAAACCTTTCCATAGAGGGTTGAATGGAGCAGCCTGATTTATCAAAGCCTGGGGAAGAGGAGGGTGAGGAAGGCTTATCCCAGCCTGTATATCATTGATGGCAAGTGATCTGGTGCCATGTACTCAGTAGGAGAGTGATCAGCACAGCCCAGGGAAAGCAGCATGGCTATGACAGCACGTCTGTTATCCACTGAATGCTGGTGACAGAATGGAATGTAATCTGCATGTTTACGTTCAGCGATTAAAGACAACAACTGGCTCCAACAGGACTTGTTGTCCTGCGATGGAGAACAGAAAAGGATGCTTACGTAAAATGCCTGGCAGCAGTGCACAGACTGTAGAAGCGGACTCATTTTCTCCTGTGGGCAGCACAGAAAGGGATTACTATTGGAGGGGAGGGAGGCAGGAGCAGAGAAAGATAAATTAGGAGTCCAGATGTCTACTCTCTATATAGAGTTTCCAAGGGCTTTGGAAATAACGTAGAAAAAAACCCCACCACAGGCTGTGCCACAAAATCAGACATATATGCAAGGAGTCCACAGGTATTCACAACTGAGGTTGTATTATATGACCTTAAGCAAAACTAATCAGCTGGACTGAGTCTCCTTAGTCTTCTCCAACACCTGTGAACCTGAGAGGCAGATTTTGCAGAGCTAAAAGTCAGTCCTGCCCTTTTGCTGGGATGCAGCTGTCTAAATGTCTTGGTCTCTCTTAGGAGATCTCAGAGTATAGGGTGGGAGCACTTTAAGGGCAGAGGGGCCTGGTGCAATCTCCTCATTCACAGCTTTAGCAGCTACAGTCCTTATTAACCCTGCTTCAGAAATCAGTAACCGTGGAATAATTCAGCCCATTCTGGAACCTAAGTGCAAAAAGGAACAAGCTTCTGTTGGCCACGATATAGTCAATTAGAATTTAAATAGTATTGTAAATAGTATTTGAGCTTAATTAGGACTGAGAGAAGGAATGCCAAAATGCTAGAGGCTGTCTTTCCTTGCCCTTTGGAGGAATATGATTTCTGACACTAGCAGACTAGAAGAAAGAAATAGTTAGAAACCTTGATGCCTTCCAAACACCAGGTGCAGCACTATCAATATCTTACCTAGGCCATGACTGACCTTTTAGCTCCTTTTTGTATCTTTTCTCATGGGAGGTACCAGTGATCTCTGCCATAATGAAAGTAGAAAAGTTGCCATCTGTGTGTGGTTTATGAAACAGGAGTATAAGAAACAAAAGCGAGTGCCACTCTTCTTGCTATCCATTCCCTGTTCCCTTCTTAAAGCCATTTTCTCTGTCCTTAAAGATGTTGTCCCACTGGTGGTAAGTGACAATATGGGAGCCTGTTACAGGAAAATGTGCCAAAGTTTCCTATTTTACTCACTGCCAATTGACAGCAGGACAGAAAATCATCCTTAGCCAGTCATCATAGGAAAGTTACTTTTTAAATGATGTGTGCTGCACAGCCTATGGATACTGAGATCAATGGAGGACAAGAGGAATCTAAATTGACAGTACACTAATAATTGTTGGCATTAACTAATCAGATGGAATTTTAAAGTTCACACTGTGAACATTGATATTTTCTGTGTGATGGGAAGAGAGTTTGAACTGATATTTTTTCCATTAATAAGCATTTGAAAGGCTGTTAGAAGAAATTATTGCTGTAGTAATCAGAGCTCTCTGTGTGAAATCGCTTTATAGGCTTTGAGTTTCATAAAGCAAGAGATAGTCTGTATGGAAAAAAGGTATGAACCTTTACCTGGCTTCCTAATAATAACGTGAAAGTTATCTTTGCTTTTAATCATCTTTTAAGTCATTCACCAATAAGGTGTTTTCATGATAGTGGCTGGAAGACAGGCAGGGCCCAGGGCAAGGCCACTGAAGAAATATTGGGAGTTACCTGGAGAGGTGTTTCTACCACCCTCCACTGATGGGCAGTATCTCTATTGTCTGGCCCCTCTGCAGACTCCACCAGGCAGTACTCTGTCAAGATGGAGCTACCCATGTAGACTATCCTGGGTCTCTGCCAGGGGAAAGAGGAACAAAGGAGGCCAACCCTGTGTGTTTCTAATAAAACTGCCACTGGCTTGTATGCCTGCAGTCCTGAGGGAACCTGCATCAACACTGGAGTGGGTGTAAGTTATGTTTGGTTAAGCAAATTCTGTCACATATTTCTTCTCACTAATGAAGCTCAAACCATATCAGGTTTAATGACATCTTTAGACTACAGTGCACATCACCTTAGACATTTCCCTGTATTTGCACAGGTGTTCCATGCATGAGCTAGGTTGTGTAGAAGAGCCCTGGTGGTTCTTACAAATATAAACACGGTGGTTCATAACAATAAGAATCTTCTTAGAATGTTGATAGAATCATTTAGGTTTGAAAAGACAGTTAAGATCATCAAGTCCAACTGTTAACCTAAAACTTTATTGAGCATGCATTGGTTGTGTGATTAATGCACATAATTTAGCATCAGGTGGCTACACTCTCGCTTGGACTGGGCAAAAACATTATTCCTGTTTCCCAGAGTGGAGCTGAGACTAATACTGTAACTTGCCTTGATGTTCAACAATGTTGTGCTAGCTACAGCATGTGAAATAAAAAAACCCCAAACCATCCTTTTGCCAAAAAATTATATTTATGACATAATACATCTACAATACTATGCAAGAAGACATCTGGAAATGAGCATTTGACACTCAGTCTTCATCAGAATAGATCTTCAATCAAGAAAAAAACAACTGTTAACACCGTCTGATACGTCCTATCAGCCTGTTACAAGGGTGAACAGATTCACCCCCACTTCAAATCAAATCCTTTTGTTTCCTCCTTCTGTTCCCCACTCTCCTTTCTGCCTTTACCTTATGATCAATACAGTCTAAGCTTAGGGAGTATTATCAGAGCCATGATTGAAACCTCTAACATTATAATCCATGGGGTTGCTGGGAGCATTAGAACATCCAGGATAAATTAATTCAGTGTAAGTAAAAGCTTTGAAGCTAGGAGCATCACCAGGCTTTTGAAGCTTAAGCTCTGTTTAGATTACTTGATTAAAGTAGGTCCAAAGCTTCACCAATCAATATATTTTGCTTAGGAGCAGTGCTGATATACAAGCATATTTAATTGGATCTGCAGTACCCCGCCCAGAAGATGGTCCTTTAGAGCAAAATGAGATAATGTGCATGGTGGGGAGAGAGGCAGAATCATTGCTGTGTTTCTGTGCTTGTCTGCAAAGGTTGCTTGCAACAGTTGCACAGAATATTCTGTGTAATGGAAAAGGGAGCAGGGAAATGACAATAAAACTATAGACTTCAGAAAAAACCCACCCACCTGAATCTTCTATTAGTTTAAAATCGTAAAAAAAGAGACCGAATGTAATTAGATGTAGCTTAGGATGTGCATTATTAAAGGAACAATCCTGCTCTTCAGCCAATTTAAGATTTGCTGCCAGTTTCAGTGGAACCAGGACTGGTCACCTGGATGGCAGCATCTCTGATCAGATTAGCAATAGTGTACCTGTGGGTCAATATTAGCAAAAAGACAATTATTTGTACTAAAATTAAGGAAACTTTAGCCTGACCATTAGATCGTAGTTGAGAAATACCAAAAGTACAAGTGTTTGCTGCTTTTTTTCCTCACCCAAGAATATGAATATGCAACAGGTATAGAGATAATGGGAGAGTGCACAGGTTTAGTTTTGCTCCCCTTGCTTCACCTCCAGAGTTAGTTATACCTGTTTGGTTATTCACATGTAAAATTTCCTTCAACTGAGGATCAGAGTTGGACAAAGTAGGGGGTCAAACCAAATCAAAGAACACCCACAAAAGTGTTCTGCTTTCTTCAGCAAAGGGAATAATGGCTTTATGTCATTAGAATACAGATGAAGTTAGCGGTGCTGTTGGCAGACCTGTGGGCAGCACTCTGGTTAAGGGCTGCTGAAGCCCTGGTTATGTGGGGAACAGTTTGGCAAGAAGCACATGAATTCCTAGGTCCAGCAGACCGTGGAGCTTGCCTGCTCTCAGCTGCACAAGGAGCTCTGCACTGTGTAGACAGGAGGTGACCTCCAGCAATGAGCTGCTCTGGTAGGAAAGAAGCCATGCATACATGAGGTATGTCTTCAGGGCTGCGGGGAATGCAAAACCATGGCTTCGATACCAGCACTGGTGAATGGAAACAAGACTGTTGTTTGTATCCCAATGGAAAACATAATCCATTTAGCTTTTTAATTGGACCTGATTAGACATTTAGACAACTTTTTTGCCGTAGCAATTTAAATGAATTAGTTACATTTTCCAGCCTACTGAATAGATTAGGTGAGCAAATCATGTTCTAGCTTCATCTGCCTCATCTGCAGTGCCTTAGAGTCTTGTAGCTCTTTAAGGAGTACCATGAGGCTTGACTCCACCTCATGCCAGTGAGCCATGAAGCTGGTCCCTAAGAGATGGGGTCCTCTCCAGTCAAAGCCCAGCCCCCACAGTACCTGAGTAAAATGAGCAGGGCAGACCTGGTGACAGCAGTCAGGTTCTACCAAGAATCCAGATCTGATCAGGCAACCTTGTGCTTATGAGGCAGCTATGAAATCAAGATGGGGAGTCAATCAGCTGATCACGGTCAGGTTCAGCTAACCAGAGCTGGAGACAGCCAAGCAATTCCTGGGCAGGTCCACAGTGACAAGGCAGGTCTGGAATTACACTGCATTGAAGAAGTCAGTCTGGATCAAGAAGGTCTATGGCGAGGCACAGGGATGGCTGTGGCTGAGCTGGAGACCAGTACTTCTACAGCTTAGCTCAGGAAAAGATTGACAGCCCAGGGTTGAGCTGAAATGGGACTCCTGGGTCCTATTGCTCCAGCAGCTAAAGTAGGGTTAGCTCTGGCAGGCTGAAGATTTTCCTCACCAGTTAGCAGTGGGATATGGTTGCACCATATCCCCACACGCCTTTCTGGATGGGTAACTTAATTCCACATTCAGGCTCTGTGTAAGCATGAGCAACAGTACAAGAGAAAGTACAAGTCTCTATTGCTAGAGGTGACTAAAACCCAGACAGGATGTGCTGTGTATTTAGAAGCAATAAATCCACACAGCATTTGCCTCTGTAACAGCCAGAGACTGAGTCTAAAAAAATTGCAGTTTGAAAGTTCAAATCAGAAGACTTGGTTTTTGGTGGGTAGTGAGATGTCTTGGCTGATGTTGGGGTTGGGGCTGGGGTCTTTTCCATGAGTTCATACATCAGCAGAAGACCGAGCAGATGAAACCCAGCAATCTGACAAGGCTCACTAGTAAGCAGATGCAAACAAAACACTCTGGGCCAGATGAAAATGTTGTCAGGACAGGACCCACTCAGCTTAGTACCCCTTCCCTTTGCAGCCCCTTTGCGTCTCTGCTCACACCATGGCTCCAGGCTCCACTCCCTACCTAGACATGGATGGAGCCTTCACCCGAGAATCTGATTCCTGGCTCCCGTGAAAAATTTTTGTCTTGGTGATGTATCCTTTCTCTTTGACAGTCCCTTTGCAGCCTGAGTCATACCAGGACTCCAGGCTTTTTCTCCCTAATCCTAACCCTAACATTAGGAGTAGACTAAGTTTCACCCAACAAACCCTGGCTTATAGTAGCCCACCCCTTCCTTTGGCAGCCACTTAGAAACTTCTTATTTTGTCTCAAAAACTGTATTTTATAGTATTGTGTTTTCTTTCTAAAAAGAAATATGTTTGTCCTTCTATTTTTATATGCATCAGACAGTTGTCCTCATAGTGAGCTCTCATGTATTCAGTGGCATTTACAGTCTGCATGAGTAAACAACTGGAGGCGCTTGAAGGGATACAAGCTTTGCTTGCCTTTGAGCAAATAATCTTTTCTTCTGCCCCTGAACCAGAAATGATTATTCTACCTTGCAAATACAGAGAGGCACAAATTACTACTCGACTGTTAAAGATGAATTGCTTAAAGAAAAAGTTATCTCCCAACCCTTAGAAATAATTAATCCACTTTTTTTTTTGCCATTGCTACTTAACTCTAAAACAGGCCACCCAATGTAGTCTTCAAAGCCCAGCTACTCATGGCTGCTTGGTCATGTCCTATCCTTACTTCTTCAGCAGTGACTTGTTCCACAAACCTAAATCCCTGTATGATCCTTCCAGTCACTGTAAACACCACTGTCAATGCAAATGATACTACCAGCATGACAGAGGTGACTGATTTACTTCCAGTTAGATATGTTGTCACAGACTATTAACTTTACTGCAACCTCATTTGAAGGGCGTGGTAAAGCAGCAGGGCAAGCAAACAGCTACCATCTGCATGGGAGTGCTAAATGCCCAAGCAATTATGCTTCTTGTTCACCAAATTTCAGCAGTCTTCTGTTTTCACATTTGTTTACACTCCAGCTTACTCAAGCAAACACAATGCCTTTGTAAGGTGAGACCTGTCTAAGAGGGTGGGTTAAGTCAGAGGGCTCTCTGCAAATTGCTGTAAAAATTGAGATAAGAAATAATGGTGTAAGGTATTTAGTACCCAGATTTCATGTTTTAGGCTGCCAGCCTGCTACCAACTAGGATGTAGTTCAGTTGCCTGAAACGAAGCAAAGCAGAATAGTGAGAAAGAAGAAAGGAGGTTGGAGAGATGACTTTTCAGTAGCAGAGATGTATCCTGACATGGTACCTGGGAATTGGTTGACAATTCTCTTCCAAGTCATTTAACAAATGGAATAATTTCAAGGCTGTGACTTTGTTCTCATTCACATCAGCATTCATCAGTCTCCATCCAGCTCACTAGAGGTAATGGCATTTAGCCTAACTGAGGTTCAGGAAAGCTGTCCAGGCAGTTTTTGAGTATCATTTAACTTCGGTAGCTGCGTGAGGAGGTCACACAAGGCAGTTGGGCTGCAGATGGACACGAGCAACCACAGTGTTGGGATGATGGCAGCAGTGGCACACAACAGGCAGCCGCAGTGCTTTGGAGTATGCAAAATGCTTTTAAATGTTGTGAGGGAGAAGTCCCTCAGAAACAAAAGGGCTAGCAGACACAAAGCCACGTTGGCTTCCTACATCAGATGCTGAGCACTTGCTTCTGACAGGACTTTTGACCAGTCCTTTCTCTATGGCTCTTGAATGCCTCAGCCAGCACCA
Organism: Actenoides hombroni; assembly: GCA_024336885.1. NCBI lineage: Eukaryota > Metazoa > Chordata > Aves > Coraciiformes > Alcedinidae > Actenoides > Actenoides hombroni. The sequence goes on along the minus strand of WUAM01000431.1, from coordinate 62,543,139 downwards.
GAAACTTCCCATGCTATCACATTTTCCTTCTCAGCATCCAGTGGGAGTCTTCCCCTCCCTTCCCCTTCCCTTCCCCCCTACCTGCTTGCAGAGCTCAATAGCTCAAAATGGCGACTGAGCAGAGACTTTTAGAGAATATTCCCCAAATCCCCCCCCTTTTTTTTTTTTTTGCATGGTGGATCACCAGCTCCTCCCCACTGCTGTGCCAGGAGGAGATAGCAGGTGGATAGCAGGCAGTTGCCACCAGGAACCGGGGTCAGGTGTCTCCTCCTGATTGATGAGATGCTTCTTACAATTCTGTAATATGCAAAGGCAGTTGTATTTGATTAGACCCCAGGTAGCATTGTTTCTGTAACTGAGATGGTGAATGAACTGGCTTGGAATAAGCAGCTGTATTAATTAGTATGCTGATAGCAGAATAAAGATATTTTTAAAATCACTGAACAGCACTGCTCTTTACTATGATTGCAGAGATTATGTAAGATGATGATTAAAATCAGGTCCCTGCATCACAGACCGACCCTTATTTTAGAAAGGCAAAAACAAATCTGCAAAGGAATGAGAGGAGACTATTATTTTAAAAGGCTCTCTGTTTTCCTGTTCCAATTAGGGGCAAAGCAGACATGTCATCAACCTCTTTGTTGTCATTCTAACTCATCCTCCTTTTTCTATTATATTTTGCCAATAAGCATTTGGTTGTTTTAAGACTGAATGTGTGCATATGGAAATGTCGGCTCAGGAAGAATCTGCTGCGTCATCCCAAAATACACAGCTGAGCTACAGGATGTCCCTAATGCACAGCTTTTGACTCTCAAGGTGCATCTAGCCAAAGTGTTTCCCCCCTATTTGTTGATGTACTAACACACATTTAAAAAGAACAGGAGAAGAAAAATGTCATCACTATCTTTGTGTATTATCTAAGTGATTGAAAACAGACAGACAATGAGAAGTCGTGTCTCAGCAGCAGGAAGATACTGCGTGTCAGAACCAAGACACCAAAAAAGATGCCGTTGTTTTCAATGACACTTATTTGGGAAAAGCCTCTAGAAACTGATTGTCATTAAAGACCCGTAGAGAGCATTGCTTATGGTGATAAGCAGAGATTTTAAAATATTGTGTTTACAGTCTCCTGCACTATAATGCTCAGATTGCTGTATATACACAATCATTATTTGATTTCTTACACCACGGTGAATAGCAGCACTGCTGATCAAATATAAAGTGCCAACCAATCCTAATGCAAATAGAAATACAAACAAAACCTGCAGATTTATAGGCAATCAAAATTATGTCAAACAGTGTAAGATTAAAAGCAGAGTGTATGTTTGTTGTTAATTCTGACAGATGTTTGCCGTAGAGTGTTTTCCACAGAGTTTCTCACCATTGTTAATCATCTGTATTTTATGAAGTTTAAAAACTCTTTAATTATCTTATGTGGATTGAACGCACCCAGTCAAAGCACCACATTGTGTTAGAGCTGAATATTTATTCCTTTATAATATTTCTTTAAGAAGCAGATGTCACAGAAAACATTGTTATTTCATTGCCTGGCATAATATGGGATCTGGAATACATAGGAAAAAGCATTTTGCTGTTATTTACATGATCTTCTTTCTTTCTAGACAGCTTCACCAGACAGCATGCATATGTCAGCAGAAGGATCAAATGCAGCTTCTTTACAGGGGATTCCATAGCAAGAGATGTTGCTGTGTCAAGAAAGGAATTTATCATGGAGGCCATACAGACTGAGGTGTTCTGTGAGTACTCATTTTGTGCAAGACACCCATTAGGTAGCTGCTCCCACAAGCAAGTTGAGTGAGCCTGGGGACCCCTGACCAAGAGAGGTTCTGTCTTACCTGCTTATTTGGGTTCCCAAAGCTATGCACCAATGGCTGTGCAGCTGCTGAACCTCAGTGAAAGATGCCAGATGGGGACACGCAGTAGCTCCGTAGTCTCAGTGGGAAGCACTCTGTCTGTGCTACCTGGGCTGCTTGGACTTCTGCATTTAAAATCTGTAATGTCAAAGCTCACAGTCGTGTAGATGCCCTGTGTTACACACTTCCACAACCACATCTGTTTCTGCACAGTGAGGAGGGAGAGAAGCTCTACTATCACACTTTACCTGGGGACTACTAAAGAGGAGATATGCAAGGAGCTGGGAGCAGAGTCTCACAATCACAGAATGTTAGGGGTTGGAAGGGACCTCTGAAGATCACCGAGTCCAACCCCCTGCCAGAGCGGGACAGAACTAGGGCAGATGCCCGTCCATACCAGAGGTGGGAGCCTCGGTCATGAAGATGAGCTGCTGCTCTCCCCCAGCCCTGTGCAGCCCCCAAGGGCTCTGTTCCAGAGCACAGCCATGCCACCTGCCCCCTGGGTTTTTCAGGGACAGGGCAGGCCCTGAGTGGGTGAAACACCACCGCCACTGTGGCTGAGGTGCTGCAATGGCCAGGAGGGACCAGATTTCATCACAGGGGCAGCAGCACCACTTGTGTGAGTTGGCCAGGAACCACGCTGAACTGGTCACAGCCAGTTCCAGCCAGCTGAGACCTGGGCTCAACAACAGGGAGGAACTCACTGGGCGCCACCACTGCGAGTAGTCAGAGGAGCAGAGGATACTCCTCCTGAGGTATATTTAATGAAAGAACCAGAGAATGCAGGGCTGCTGGAGACACACTTGAGGTCAAAAGGGGTCTCTTCACCTCTGAGGGACTGCAGCCCATGGGTGGCCCACAGCAGGGCAGGAATGCTCTGCAGTGTCTGCAGCTTGCAGGCAACGCATGCTGGAGCAGGGACACCCCTGAGGGACTGCAGCCTGTGGGCCACCCATGCTGGAGCAGGAACATCCCTGAAGAAAGAGCAGCAGAGGAACCAAGTATGCCCAAAGCAGCAGGAGAACCAGCAGGAGCCAAAGAACAGCAGAAAGAGCTGGTACATATAATCACAGAATCATCAAGGTTGGAAAAGACCTTTAAGATCATCGAGTCCAACCATTAATCCTACTCTACCAAGTCCAACACTAAGTTATATCCCCGAGCACCACACCTATATGGCTTTTAAACACATTCAGGGATGGTGACTCAACCACCTCCCTGGGCAGCCTGTTCTAATGCCTGAAAACCCTTTCAGTGAAAAAATATTTCCTAATGTCTAGTTTAAACCTCCCCTGGTACAGCTTGAGGACATTTCCTTGTTCTATCGCTAGTTACTTGTGAGAAGAGACCAGCACCTACCTTGCTACAATATCCTTTCAGGTAGTTGTAGAGAGCGGTAAGGTCTCTCCTCAGCTTCCTTTTCTTCAGACTAAATAGCCCCAGTTCCCTTAGCTGTTCCTCACAGGACTTGTTCTCCAGGCCCTTCACCAGCTTCGTTGCTCTCCTCTGGACCCGCTCCAGCACCTTAATGTCTTTCTTGTATTGAGGTGCCCAAAACTAAATGCGGTACTCGAGATGTGGCCTCATCAATGCCCAGTACAGAGGGACAATCACCTCCCTGGTCCTGCTGGCCACACTCTTTCTAATACAAGCCAGGGTGCCATTGGCCTTCTTGGCCACTTGGGCACACTGCTGGGGCATATTCAGCTACTTGTTGATCAACACTTCTAGGTCCCTTTCTGCTGGACAGCTTTTCAGCCACTCTTCCCCCAAGTCTGTAGTGCTGCCTGGGGCTATTGTGACCCAAGTGCAGGACCCAGCCCTTGGCCTCCTTGAGGCTCATACAATTGACCTTGGCCCATCAATCCAGTCTGTCCAAGTCTGTCTGTAGAGCCTCCCTACCCTCAAGCAGATCAACACTCCCACCAAACTTGGTGGTATCTGTAAACTTGCTGAGGGTGCATTCTATCTCATCAAGATCATTGATAAAGTTGTTAAAGAGAAGTGGTCCCAATACTGAGATAAATCGCTTCAACTGCTCACACTGCCCAGCAGCTTGCCAGAGGTATTTTGACAGTTTGAGCATAACCCATGGTGGAAAAAAGGCCATTGAGGCTGGGGAGGAGGTAGGACAGGTGTTTCTATAAGTGATTGGCTCTTTGTGTCCTTTCTAAATACCCGAGTGATCAGAAGTCTGTGTTAATTTGCAATGAAGTAAAACTTCAACTTGAGACTGTTTTGCCCATGACAGGCAAATTACAAGGTTGCACAAAAAGTCTGTAGCACAACTGGGATTCAACTTATTTCAAAAAGCGTGCCTGATCTAAACAGTTTAAGGCCCTCATATAACGCCCTGTGTTGAAACAAGCCCAAGACCAGGCTCTTGGCAAGCTTGCTGGCTTGTGTATAAAAGCTAAAACATTTTCTGCAGAGTCTGCAGGTTTCCCTGCTCCTCTGCATGTCACTATGGATCCATCAACAGACTGTGTGCTGCGTGATACTTGCTTAACTGGCAGCGGATGGGAGGAGGGATCCATTAGAGGAAAATGGTTCAGAGCACAGTTAAGTGTTTTTTCCTTCTCACCAGTCTCCTCTCATCTTGTCTCCTTGGCCAAGTTTTTTTCCTCTCCTCTGTTCCATTGCAGTGGTAGGAGATGCTGAGGACAGGTTACAAACTGAGACTTTTTCAGACAGTATGTTGAAGTATCAATTGCCTGGTCATACCGGGGCTGCACATTTTTATTCTTCTTTGTGTATATCTCAGACATTTGTTTCTTCTGCCTCACTCCCCCCACGACCTGCTTACATCCATCTTGTTTCTCAGATGCCTACTGCAGTGGTTTCCAATACCAACCACTCAGGATGGTGTCGAGACAAGTCAGGGGGACACTTACACAGCTCCAGGTCAGCTGGAGTTCCAGCTTCAGCAGCCATATGTTCTCATTACACAGATGAGAAAATGTCTCCCCCTGCTTCAACAGCATCTCAAACCAGGTGTGGGAAAGATTTTCATTTGACAGAAGAACAGAGGGGCTTTTTTTCTTCTCAGTCCTTTTGAAAGTTTAACCTAGATTGGGCTGTTCATAGAACACTTTCAAACCACAGTGTTTTAGTGAAAGATTGTAGTTATAAGATTTTACTATTCAGTTTAAATGTAGAAAGCTATGAGACAATTACAATTGTTTTTGAACCCTCCATTATCCACTCTCTGAAGATATGCCTTTCACACTGTTTTCTTTGACTCTAGACTTAGGTTGGATTGCTATATCTACACAGAGAGGCACTGGACAGGCTGGTTTTTAGCACTGGTGAACAAAGAGCATTACTGCTTCCTGCAGCAGCCCAAGGTGACCAGGGGAGGCTCCAACCTTTGAAGTTCTTGGCTCTATAAGATTTCCTCCTGCAGAGTCTTCATGCTTCACCCTTCATGCTGCAAGGTGAAGGAGTAATGTGGCAAAGAATTAAGAGTCCTGGTGCTGCAGAAACCAGAAAAAAAGTTAGGGAGGGTTTATCCAAAGATTAGAAAGCAGTGGTTTTCAGGAAGTTATGTAAGTACTGTTAGAAATACCTTACCACTGAATCTATTCTGATGGTTGCTGATCGGGAAAAGGAAAAAAAAAAAAAAAAGAAAGACAATTCTCAGTGAAATCAGCTTCGTTTCCAGGCTGCAAAAGTGATGAGAAAGGAAGGTCTGGCTCTAACTTAACAGCAATGTAGTTATGTCTAGCCATTTGCACATGACAGCAAATTCATGTGAGCCAACACCCACTGAAGATACAGGTAACATGCCATGGGGGCTAGAACTATTTAATAATGAAGTAATTAATTTGTAAAAAAAACCAAACCACCCTTGTTCTTCCTTAATATCCAGGCATATTTTGAAGCCCATATGCACACAACTACAGTTGTTCAATTGATGCAACTCAGTAATTTTATTGCAACTGGAAGACAATACATCACAGAAACTTTATGGTAGGTTTTGGGAAAGTGTTATTTACAATAATAATTGATGAAATAGTTTGTCTTTGGCAATATGATTACACATCAAGAAAATGTAAAATGCAAGTATGCCTCTAAATCAACATTTTCATATTTCCTAAAGATCAGCTGATTGCACTTGCCTTCGGACTGCTCATTTAGGTAAACACAAATACAACTTAACATCACTGTTCATTCCCCATCACAGTTTGTATTTTAATATTGATGAAATTGGCAGTTTCAGATGCCAAGTACAGGAAAAAAAAATAAATTGGCTTATCACTGTACTAAATTAACTTATTGGCCAGTTAAGGTCCTGTGACCCATAAGCACTGATACTAAATCTCTTGGTCTTTTGATTGCTTTATCACTTTTTTTTCTGTAAAACAAAATATTTCAGAAATTACAGATCAGAGTATAAAAAAAAAATAAATGTACAAGTCCATAATGCTTTTCATAAACACACAAATCATTCCCCCCAACATTTTACATCATGGCAGTTTTAAGTAGTGAGTGTGAATGATGCAGGCATGGAACTGGTTATCAAATACAGGCATGACTTTAAATTGCTGTCGCACACACATACTCAGGAAATGTACAATGCTCTAGCAACTTAAAAAATGTACTCAAGTTCAATGTCATCTGAACAACAACAACAAAAAGTCTTGGGATTTCAGGCCAGAGTAAACAAATTAAAAAGGCTCCCATTTCTAGATGATCAGCCATCCCAGAATCCAGCATGTAATTTTAGCATCCAGTAAAATCCCCTCTAGCACTGAGGGCCAGCACAAGTTGTCATTTATCCCTTAAACCCTCAGATGATGAGCTCTTGTAACTGCTGGCCTGATCCAAAGCCCAACAAAATCAACTGAAAATAAGAAACTGAAACAAAACCCCCTTCCATTGACTGTGAATGGATGTTACATCAGGTTGATTTCTCCCTCTTTGCAAAAGGAAATGTGATACAGTAGAAAAACCATTATATAGCTTCAGATAAATATACCTTGTTTCAACACTAAAACAAAACAAAACCCAAACTCCCAAAACCAGGAAAGGCTACTTATTAGAACAACTCAAAAGTGACCTTTAAATCATTTCTGGTTTTAAATGTACACCAGCAAAATACAGCACCATAGACACATTAGGTTGAGACTTTTTTTTTTTTTGGTCAGTGAAGCTAGTACTTGTTTGCTGAACTGTGGAAGAATTATAAGGTCATGTACATGATCAAAGATAAAGCAACCCAGCTGACAAGTCTCTGCTTAATTCAAGAATAACCAGTACTAAAAATAAAAATGCAAAAATAAAAACCCCTAATAAACCACCATCAATTAATACTTTCTAAATAAAAGGGGATTAACAGATGAATTCACAAATGTATGCAGATTTATACAGAACACCGAATGTTGTGTGTAAATCCTGATAAACTCCAGCTCAAAACAGAAACACACAAAATGTAGAGTTTGACTTACACATCCCATTTCAAAGGAAAAGAGACATCATTACAACTTGGTAACTGTGCTAACTGCAATATAAACCAAACAGAAATTCAAAGTTTGGCAGGTAACTAAGAAGAGGGTTATCACTTAGGTTATATAGCAAAGTGTTGATGTATATTACATAGAGTAGTATAAATAATAAAAAAGTATTATTTAAATTAGATCACAGTGCTGCATTATGTGCATAACAGTGTTTGATATATTACTGGAGGGCTGTGAAGAACACTACTAAAACTTAACTGGTCAGACGGTCAACACTGATACTCTGTTACAATCAGGAGGACGTATGGTTCAAATGCTCTTTTGGAGGCAAAGTCAAGAAAACAGTTCAAAATATTTCCTACAAAATATGCCAATGAGCTACTCAGGCAGTAGTGACACACCTGAAGGAGCTGGGTTTGCATTCGCCATGAAGTGAAGTAAATTGCATTGCATCTGAAATTGGAAATGCATTCTCTTGATAGTTTTATTCTGATCCTGGAGCACAGCAGAGTAATGTTTCAAAAAATGCCTAGGCGCAGATTCTAGGAAAATTGCTAGTAACAGTGAAATGGTAACTATTCCAGGAGCACTTGGGTGTCCACAGCTCCACTGACTGCAAAGGAGATCAGACACCTTCAGGTTCTAGGAAACCTCAGGTTGCGCCCAGCTACATCTTTAGATGATTTGGGTGCCAAAATCTTAGTGAAAATCAATCATGGCTACAGAGAAATGGGGACAAAGCATTGTTTTGGTTATTTTATCCCTGGTGCCATTTGGTGTACAATTTTGGATTCCATTCTCGGCTTAAGTGTGTCGATGTAACTCTACCTCACTCCAGTGAAGAATGCAGCCCCAAGTTTCTCTGTATCTTTTCCAAAGGCAGACAGTAATTCAGCTGAACACTGGGAGCGGATGCACCGCCTTTGGATTGTCTTCTCCCATTAAGGTAAAAGAGGAGCCAGAATAAGGACCTCGACTGAACTGCCAGAGACAACACAGTCACCGGACAATTCTCTAGTCCTACACGGCACAGACCTCCTCGCTCCCACAACAGGCTTTTCAGCTGTAAAACCCTGTGATCTTGGTAGAACTACTGCTGGTTTTGCCCGGAGAAGATCAGAATCAGACTGCTTTCAGAAACAGCTAATGGGGTGATACATTAAAGCTGTTTCAAGACCTGTGCTTAAAATTTTAAATGCAGGCAAAATCTGCATCAAAATGCAGTAGGACACCAAATTGCTTGCTGAACACAAGCACAACTTGACAGGTTTCACCTCCTTGCAGACACCAGTGAAATCTGCTTGTGGCATCACCTCTGGCCTGCAAGAGCTTCCTGCTGCAAGAGGCATATTCTAAAGGAATCTGCTGTGGAGACCAGCGACCCTTACAACTCATGCCTACGAGAAACTCACCACTGAATGCTTGCTGACCTACTGAGATTCCCCTAGCCCCCACCTGTCTTGGAGAAACGCTGATTTGGCAATACTGATTGAGTAATATAGAGTAAGGAAAATGGAACGTTAGACATCTGATAACTTCTCACCCCAAAATGGCTTAGTAAGGAAAGCAAACAAGCAAAACCAAACCACTTCAAGTCTGGCAAGTGAGAGAGTTTGTAATACAGTGCAATTACCACTCTGTTTTGGCATGATTGAGTCAAAGTAGAGACAACTGGATTGAAAAGCTGACATATTTTTTTTTGAAAATAGATCAGTCTCAATTCTTATTAAAAAAAAAGAGAAATTCTCTGCTGGAGTAGAACCAGTTCTGACAAAGCTGCCATTGTCAGCTAGGCACAAAAACATTTCACAAAGTGACTCCTAAATATTTCATACAAATCCAAATTACGTACTTCTTATCAATAGTCATGAGTAAGGGTCAGTAAGGACAAGTTGTTTTTGAACTCCAGAAACAAATCTGTTGATGGCATTTGCCCTCAGCCAAACTGCTGGTTCCTGAACATAACTTTGTAACTCTTACTGAATAATACCTCCTTAGCAGATCAAACTAGGAGCAACAAATTTTACATGAAAATAGATGCTTGCCAACATTTTAGGTTTACCAGCAAGTATATAAAGGAGTTGTTGAAGTCTTAGATAGATTTTACATGTATATATATTTAAAAAGATAACCTGCCTAATTTGATATTTATGCGAGTAATACTAGTGGTAATTATATATTTAGCCACTAAGAGTCCACATTAATGAACGGTACTTGTTGTTCAGCAGATACTGATCTCATTTGCACTGACACACTGCAATTGGTGAAGCTGCTCTGGAATTAGTGCCGTGACTGTAGACAGAACCTGGCCACTGGCACACAACCACACTGCTTTCTCTGGATGGCAGAGATGGTGGAGCCACAGTTTTGAGTGTGTTTTCTGCCACACAAATTTGACGTTTCAGTGATGCTTTTTGATAAATATTAAACCACTCTCAAGCTGGTACAGCTATGCATTAATGAGCAAAGGTCGTGGCAAACTGACACTGTAGCATTTTATATTTCAAATGCCTCTTCCTGAAGTCCGTAAAAAGAGGGACCAAGTTCTTTTGTGCAGGGTTGTGTGGTTCACTGCATGCAGACTCTGGCTGTAGGGAGTGCAGATCTGAGAAGAAGCCTATTATTTCAGCCCAATCACACAAGGGAAAAGCTATGGCTCATTCATCTCTGTGCTACCAGGCCAAGGGACTGGTCCTTCCCATTTTCCCCAACTTTATCTTAAGGACTGCAGGCAGCCAACAAAAGGTAGCATCCATGTACTCCTGACTTAACAAATGCTGGAAATCAATACCGTGTGTGTTGGCCTCAGCAAACCGAGGGGAAAGCAAAGCTGTTCCTTGCACCAACCTTGGCTCTCTCCTTCCTTATCTGCATAGCTGGCAGTTGTGCTGGGCTCTGGCAGCTGTTGGGCAGCTCAAGGACCCCAAGACACAGGGGGTGAGATGAGAGGAGAGGCACCATTTTGCTGTGCTGTGTGGCCCTGTTCTTTACATGACAAAATGCTGTCAGAGCACAGGAACAGATCCAGTCCAGCCCATCCTTCAGTTCTTCCACTTCCTAACTTAACAGCCACCACAGGCATCTCCAAATGGAATTTTAAGTTTACTTCACTGAGTGGGAAGTCAAACCCTTCTCTAACTCACTCTTCATAAATGAGATCTGTCTTGGTGAAACTGCTGCCTGAAACAGTTGTTAGGGATAAATATAAACCTATATTCTATTTAAGAAACAGACCATTTCATTCTATTAAGTGGTTGGTTCCTGGGATTTTCTTCTTGCCTCTAGGATAGTTTAAGTGTAGAATTTTTCATGCCAAATTCATGAATCCAAGTGAGAGAGGCTGTCTTATCTATTTCACAGCTTCCCTTTGCTGTAGGGATCTCCAATCTAACAGTCGTTGTTACCAGGAGAATAGCACTATACCTGAATCACACTCTCTGTAACACTGTTTTTTTCTCTGGACACCTCAGTAAGGCTCTTTACTAACTTCATTTTCCCATGGCAAATTAGCAAAGCTATTTTCTCATCTACTTATTCCTGAATCAAATCAGAGAGTTTTACTCAATTAACCTCCCATTATTCTCTTGATTCTGTCATACACACTCACTACTAATTTGCCCTCAGATTATTGCGTCATGTTACACATGTACAGACGAAGAAAGGACACACTTTTACTTTTATTTTTTTTTTCTTTTTCTTTTTTTTTTTTCTTTTAAACAGAAGTAGGGAGAGGGGGGCTGAATGTGCAGACAAGGCAGTATAATTCAACCATCCAAGCCCTACCAGAGCATGAAGATTTTATTTTTTTTAATATTGCAGAGTAAGTTCCCCAACAGTCAGTGTTTGTCCCTGAAGAAGGTTAAACCTTAAACACCTGCTTCAAAAAAACCCCAGCAACAACAAAAAAGAACCAAAACAAAAACAAAAACAAACAAACAAACAAAAAAAACAACCCAAAAAACCAAACGCTAAGCCTAAGGGCTTAAAAATTAGAGGCATAGCCTTTTTCTCTATTTTCTATATTTATATGAAAATAATTCATGCTTCATGCTAAATACATTATTTACCTTACAAGAACTTTGTCATCTTTGAATAAAAAAATTTGTTTGCTTTTTGCATTATTCCCCCCTCCCAAAAGGAATCCATGCAATGTGGATCAAATTTCTTCTGCTGGCTACACTGGTTGAATCTGGAAAACTGATGTCATTTTTGCACAGATGAATCCTGACTGATGATAACTGCACACTCATTTCTGAGGGCAGTGTAGGAGCTCTTTTGTTGAACTTCTCAATTTTACTGTTCACCAATATGCTTTTCTTATTATTTTTAAATACAGAATACTACTAATGGCAGGTTTTGTAGCTTTGTTTCCCCAGTTAGATCAAAGATATGATCCACAGAAAAAGTATGATGTATTTCTTTCCTTAATATCTACTGTAATTTCTTAGACTTGATTGCTTTTCACTCAGGCAGTTTAGAAGACATAGCTAGTTTTTCCCTATTACTATTATTTTTTATATGCAGTGCCAATCTTCAAGCTTATGGCTTTTTGAACATTCTTTCAATTTTATATAGAAGACAAAATTCAATGATTAACGACTCTACTGACAGTGACACCACCCCCACCCCCCCCCAATTTCTTCTCTTTATTTCACTGAAATCCGTTGCATACATAGTTCAAATTTCCCCAAATTCAAAGTTATCAGTCTTCACATTACAAGCCACATACAGTACGTGAAGCACTAAAAGTGCTTTCTGGTTTGCACAGTTGCCACCAGTGGCTGTCCAAAGACTTCTATGGCACAACATATCCACGTGCCACTAGATGGTTCTTGGTTTGGTGTTGAGAAATACGTGCCTCCTCTTTCCCCCAAATCTCTTTATTCACATTCACTTCTAACCCAATTATAAGGCCATTAAAAAAAACTCTTAAGGGCCAGGCCTGAATGATTACCAAATTACGCACAACTCTTCTAGTATAAGAGGATTTCCAAGTGCCCAATTTTACTCCCATCACATTAATGTTGATGTCACTGCATATCCAACCACGCATTTTTGACAAGCTGGAAAAAGCAATGGCGATTTTGGCTTTTTTTTAATCTTTTTGTCTTCAGGTAATGAAAAGCTTTTGTAAATTAGCTGAGTGTCAATATGAGTTCTATGGCTTCGATCTCCTTTAAAATAATAATAAAAAAAAATCTTAAGGGTCCCAAAAAAAAAGAAAAAAAAAAAAAAAGAAAAAAAAAAAAAAAAAGGAAACAAAACAAAACCAAACAGAAAGCAAAACAAAAAAGGAAAAGATTGCTGATATTGCCACAAATCATTAGAATTCACCTGACGTGCTGAAACAAAACTTTGTAAGTTCAAACAAATCATTGATTTGTTCTAATTTTTTGTGGTTTCCTTTTGCTCTTTCTGCCCCTTTGCCGTCCGATTCGTGATGTTGTTCAAACAGGATCGAATTCCTGCTAAATGCAGGAGCGATCCTGCTGCTTCTTTCATCTCCTCATCGTCACTCTCAGGGGGCTTTTCTGTACGTCTCTTTTTAAGAGGCAGTGTGTCACTCGGTACTTTTTTCGCCTTCATTAAATGTTGCCTTTTCTTGTGCTGGGATGCATACCCACTGTCAGCTAAAGAATCCTTGGTCTCCTTCCGGTTTTGCTTTTTCTCCTCTTCTTCTGTTTCACTATGGCTCTCATGGCTCTGGAAGCTAACTTCACTTCCTTCACTGCTGTCTTGGCTACCTTTAGTTGCAAATTCATACTGGTCGTCAGCAGAGGAAGAGGAAACGGAGTCACTAGCAGGTGATGTGCTCCTGTGGTTGGAAGATTTGGCACTGCTGTAGTTGTGATCCTCCTTTGGGTCACCGCTAACAACTGGAGAGCCACAGGACTGTTCGCTTTCTGTCCGCATCCGGCAGTTTGTTATTCCATTCCTGTAAAAACAAATCAAAGCAGTCTTAGAAGGCACAAAGATGTGATACTGCTTCAGTGCAGAAGATGATAAAGTCAACTGACAGACGCTCTAAAATCATGACTATCAAAGTAACATCCATGCAAGCTGGTTTTCAAAGCCTGACTCAAATTGCTATTGGATCCAAACATAAAACAAGTCGAAAGACACATAACGGCACAAAAGGCTGTAGAGAGCGAGAAGGGGATGGTTACAAATAAATGATGTCGTAAACAGTCCCGATTTCCATTTCAACTGAGAGTTTACACTTCAAAAAATTAAAAAGGAAAAAATTGCATTACTTTATCTATTGGATATTAAATACACTCTGATGAGTTGCATAAACATTCTCTTCCCTTTTCCATATAAAATTATAATACCAAAAATGTGGGGAAGAGACACTAGCTTTCTAGAGTACTTCCCTGCCTCCTCTCAAAGACTCTTTTCCAGCTCTAGTGTTCCAAGGGTAGGAGATGTTTCACATGGAAGTAGTACATCTTCCATTCCTCTTTCCAACAGAAGGAGCAACTAATTATAAAACCTAGGTGAAGTCAGATTTCCGACTGTGAATCAGTTTATGAATAATCTTAAAAGCAATACAATCTTAAGCCACTACCTGCCAACAAAATATTACAATGTGTTTAAAAAGAAACGGTACGAAAAAACCCCAAACTTGCTCTTGCTCTAGAAGATGTCAGTTTCCCCTTTGGTTTTATGACACTTGGTGCTGTGGGAAATGCTGCAGCATGATATATGTGAAAACCAACAGTGTTCCTTTCTGCACTGGAAAGTATTAGAGCATCGCCACTGACTTTACAATAGAGAAAATGCTTGTAAAGCCATTAAAGAAGGGACTGACCCTGTGCAGTGCTTAATTCCTGCTGAAAAAAAGGAGAGGATGATGCTCATCATTGAGTAAAAGCATCATCGTTACCTGCCAGATCACAGGCCTTGAAACCCTCTATACTATTTAAAAAAAAAAATGAAGCAAGCAAGACTTTAAACTATCATGGGATAGACTGCTTTAAGATCTAGTCTTGCCATCGTCACGCTACCACTAGGTGCTTTTGCACACTCACAGCAGTGTTGAATTAAAATCTTTCCTTAAACCCATGCACTGAACACAGATACTTCTTAAGAGGAATGGCACAGTGGCAAGTCCAGATTATTACTGCACTTCTACTTAAAAAATGGAGAAGTGCTTTAGGTTTCAAAGAATGGACGTCACATCTGGTTTCTTTATAGAAACAGTGGATATTGTCCATTTCTGAAATGTAAGGCTGAAAGGGGGCAGATATAAGAGTGGTATATAATTCTACAGCTCCTATTCATCTAAATGTTCTTGTCTGTAGACCTTGCTCAAATAAGAAACAGGCTTTTATGAACCAGCGCCAGGACAATGCTGAAAGATAGCAAATTAATCAGTCATTTCAAATGTTCTTATTTACAGTATTTTCAAAGAAATGTATATAATAGAAGGCCCAGTTATTATCAAAGAGAGCCTCTTGCCAACCTCTTTTGCTCAACAAAATTATTTTCCCCTACATTTTCGAGTAGCTTTATCATCCGTAAATTACATAGAGAACCTAGAAGGAATACACAAAGCTCCTTCAATTATTAATAACTAAATGCAATGCCGTTCATCATCATGCAGCAAGCCAGCTGCATTTACTCTGTGATGGTTTGCCACTGCAGGGGTTGTCATTAGAGGATGCCAAATGCTTAAAAGAAGAAATCATCCATACTAAACTAGTTGTAAGGTGAATTTATAACCAACTCCTTAAGATCAGTCATTACAAGGAAGGATGTGATGCATTTTAAGTGACAGAATCTTCATTTTTAGGGTAAATTTACATTTAAAGATGTTAAAATTATCATAAATTAGCATAAAATTAAAGTTACTTGATTTTACTAGGCAGCTAATAGAGCAATGTGGCTCAATAAAAATCACATGCTACTAATTTTCCATTAAAAAATAGCAATAAATTCTTGCTTCAAGGAAACAAACACAGGACAGAGTAGGTGGGAACTCAAATGGGATTCCTACTGACTATTTTATTAGTGAACAAGGCTTCTAACAGGTGGGATTTAAATCAAGATGACCATTTTCATGTTACTAGATGTACTCCTATTTGTTAGTTTGTACTGAGACACTATTGATAAATGGAATGCTACAGTTCCATGGAGCAGAGCAGCCATGTGCCAAAAAGATATTCCTGATTTGCCCCACTCTTGAGTCTCTAGTGTTTGGTTTTATATAAAGGGGCTATGATTTGGATTCAAAAGCTCTGCCCATGGGACTTACTCCAGATTGCAATCCTTTTAAAAAAATCATAAAAAGTACAATGAAAGGCCCAGGGATTACAGAAGAAATGTCCAGGGAGAAGGTGTACTACTATGGGGTTAGCATTCCACAGGCAGTGACTGCAAATAGGGATGATAAACAGCAGTCCAAAGAAAGGTGCAAAAAAGAAATGACTTAAAAAAAAAAACGGGAGGAAAGGAAATACCAATACACTTCAGAAGAAAGTTATCTATAGGGAACTGGTCAGGAAACGGACAGCGTTTGCATCTCAGAAAAAGTTTTGGTTTTCACTTACATTTTGAAAGATTTCCAACCAGTTCTGCTTGGGGAAATAAAAAAGAAAGAGAAAGCAGGTCAAGGAGAGAATTAGCAAAGCACATCCACAGGAATGAAAATGGGTTATACAGGCAGAGTGTTTTAGGATATTTGCAAGATCAAAAGTCATGTACCCTCAAAGTCAATTAATCTAATTTGTATCTTGATATGCAATAGCTCAAACATAAGAACTACTTATAATTGATATTAGTAGATTAGTAAGACTTGAATAAACTAATATCTAGACCACTCATATTCCACACACACTTCTTAGACATTCTAAAGCTTTATACTTATTACTCTTATACAGTCACACACTTGCTAAGAAATGAATCTGTGATCTACTTAGTTCAATCTAGATCATCAGTGGACAGAACTCTCCTGGGTTTCAGTGGACAGATTTTGGCCAGCTGAATCTATTTTTGCTCACAGTTCTGGTTGTAACTCGCCTAACTTTGTTACTGAAACAATAACAGATTTTTAAAACAAGCACTTACTCTGATGTTGGGATTATTTTTGAATTACAGAGGGGAATAAAATTTACTTAAGAATTCTGTGCTTACTGTAACAGTGAGGGAAAATTTATTTCAAGTAATACCTTATCTTTTTCCCATTTTTTCGTTCAGAACTTTATTTCATAATGTCCAGAATCTATTTTCACATATTCTACAGTACTGACTTGTTCTTTCAGAAAAGTTCACGGGACAGGCTCTAAAGCTTTTCATCCTACTGCCATGGAGTATTTTATATGTTTGAGGTATCTTAGCCATAGTCACACAGATTAAAGTACCACGCACAGATTCTTTTACAAATACTTCAATTTGGCTGTAGCACAATGACACAACCCTCAAGCACTGTAGAGCTGAAAGCCTGACTCCGTCCCATTGTTAATGAATAGGAGTTCTGCTCCTAATGTCATAAGGACCCAGAAGGGACTCATAGCAGCTGGATCTCAGTACGGAAATAATATCCTTTGCACAGTGTCAGCGACTCTGCCTTCCAAAAAGGTGTTCCTCGGGATGAGAGTAAGTCTCAATCATTTACCAAGCACAGATATATGTTCCCTAAACTAACTTTAAAAAAAAAAAAAAGGTAATAACATTCTGTTTGTAAAATGGCAAGTAGTTTTGCTGAAAAATACTTACAGTATTCTACACCAGAGACACGTATATTCCTTTGATGAACAAAGCAAACCTACATGGAGTTTAAAAACCACCTTATCTATCTCTGATCCTTCTGGATGACAGATATTGTATACCCAACAGGTGACAGTTATGATATATAATTGGAAACACCCAGTACAAAGAAAGCAGTACAAGTAAGTATGATTTGTGGATTTTGACAGGTTCCAGGTGTGTTAAAAAAATTAATAAATAATACTAATTTTTTACTGTATAGGTAACATAATTTCAATGGGAAATTCAGGACAGTCAGAACTTTTAGCTACAGGTAGTTGAACTTTTATTTAAAACCACTATATACCGTCAGACAGGAGGATAAGCAAGCATATGAAATATAAGTGGCGCTTACTTGCTGTGTGATGAGATTCTATCAGGAGTTACTGAGTCAAAAGTCAACACTACTGACAGAAGCACTTACAAAGGTACTTCACAGCATAATTGTATGCAAAGGACCACAGTAAATATGAGCTATGCTCTGGCAGCAGAAAGCACTCTGTCAGTATCAACACCACATCTGAAGTTACAACAAATGCAGTCCCCTGCATTTTCTAGAAAAGAACAATCAAGCCATCCACTATTTCTGTCCTTTAGTTACTAAAAGATTCCTTCAGTTCCCGAGGATAACTCATCCTGCCTGTTGGTGGTGAAGGGGAATGCAATGCAACAAGAAAGACTTGGGGTTTTGTTAGGCTGATCATGCCAGTAATAAGCAAGAACATTAAGTAAATACACTTAAAGGAAGTACCTACCAGCTCCTTTACTAAGCAAAAATAATTGTTCACAGAAAATGTAAGTATATAATTTTACTCATGCTTTGGCATCTATGCTGTGCATGTTAACTTATGTTTGGTTTAATTAATCACTGCTTGCAGTGCTGCTTCAAGGGAGGAAAAAAATAAGCAAAAATAAAGCCAGCATGAGAAATAAAGTCACCATAATGAAAGCCAGGCCTGAGGAATAATCTAGTAATTGCCCTATAAATTTAAAGTGAAAATAATAATAAATAACAATCTTCCATCTTTGAATAAATGTAGACAAAAAACTCATTCTTGTCACACCCTAATGAACAGGAGCTGTACAAGGAACTGTGGCATTAATAGCAAAAAAAGAACAGTTATTTTAAAATCTACTCATGATGAAGTAGGTAGGGTTTGTTTATGTCACATTTTGGAGTGTTTTGTTGTTTTTAAATCCCCCCACCCTCCCAAAATAAGAGCACTAGCTCTGCCAGTGTGGATGCACTTGATTTCCCTGGAAGTCATCCACATTATCCACATTGCTTTTTGCTTTTGCCATTTTGTCTTGGAAACGTGAATGGAAAGTTTTTTTACTTATGGAAATTCCCTGGGAATATTGTGTTTGCAATTTACAGATAATTGTGTAATTCTTTGAGAAGCTACAAATGTTCGGTGACAAAGGAGAACTGAAAAAAAAAAAGGGGAAAAAATCCCCAAGTAATTTCCCATTAATTTTTATTTTTAGCCTGCAATAATGTAAAAATGAAAGTATTTCTAAAAACCACTACCACGCTACCGAAAGTAATTTAACTTATTACCTAGTTGCCTAAGTTTTCAACTAGCCAGAAAAAATAGCTTAGATAAATTCTGGGGAAATATGAGGTAAAAAAGGCAGTTAAGCAATGAAGTCTCTCCTCCATCCTGACATTTCTGACGCATTAACAAAGAAAGAAAATGGCAAATCCAGCCAAAGCATCTTTACTAGGCCTGGCTCTGCTTAGCTCTTCCTAAATCCTAAGGGTTTTACCTACTCCTTAGGTTTCCCACCAAGGTGGCTGTGAACTCCTCTTCCCTCACACCACTCATGCTCTAAGGATAACTGAAAAAAATTGCAAACGTCATGGTGGAGGTTGTCCTGAATGTACTGAAATCATAGTTCAAACAGCTCTAACATTATATCAGCTTCCAAGCCTGTGCTCTTCCAAAGGGCTGGTGTAACTGGTAACACCTTATTCACGAGGAAGGTGATTACATATGATAGAGCTTCTTGCACCTTGCCAAGATGCACATTGGCAGATCCACTGGCCACTTTGATAAAGACTGTGGCTACTAAAGTCGACACAAAAGTCCTCTGAAGTAAACATTTAAAAGGTACTTTCCAATGAATGTACATAGTGAGAACAAGAGCTCACCTTCAAAACACAACCAGCTCCTTGGCACATAACTGGTTGGGCTGGTTTTCATTTAATACCTTTGCGAGTCAGTATTTTCTTTTCTACACATCCAGGCTACCACTGCATTTGCTTTTAGATTCTCATGGAACTCTATGGGGATATGGTCTGGCAAAAATGTATATGATGGATCTCCTGTTAAAGACATGCTACATGCTGTGCAGCTTTGAAGAGTTATTTTCTGCCGTCTTTGGGTGGGTCTCAGACTTGTCAGCCACAACATGGAAAATATGGATGGTAATCAACTAAAAGTGGCATGAATAAAGTAAAATAAAAGCTACTGTCAAAACACGTCCAATTATGCTCTGCTGTGGTGATTTAACACTAGAGGATGATTTTCAAAGTAAAAACAGTGTGGGCTGCTTTTTCCATTCATAGATTAGTTTGGAACAAAAGGCCTATTTGTGCAATTTAAGCCAAATGCACTACAACATAATGATGCTCTCCTGAATTGCTATTCTTTATTTGTGGAAAGTGCTGGACTTGCCATGTTTGTTAAATACTTTTCAGTAGTGTTTTTTAGTCCAAACTATTCACTTCAATTGCACTTTGTTTTATATATAAAAAATAATTACATGGGAACAGCAACACATCGATACCTTGTGCAGGACCAAAACATACATTCAGTCAAACTGTTGAAGAAGAGTAGCACAGTAAACTTTCCAACTGATGGGAGCTAACACACAGAA
This sequence comes from Actenoides hombroni, assembly GCA_024336885.1. NCBI lineage: Eukaryota > Metazoa > Chordata > Aves > Coraciiformes > Alcedinidae > Actenoides > Actenoides hombroni. Next base: position 62,523,176 of record WUAM01000431.1, on the reverse strand, counting down.
ATCACAGCATCTTAGTCCAATCCTGATTTGGCTTCCTTTCTGAATAATATATTAGTCAGAACACTCCACTTAATTACAACTGCAAATTTAACCCAAGATCAAACTTTTGTTACTCTATTTTGACACTAATGGCAGTCTGCACTGAAGACAACACACTGCAAGTTATTTGCATGCAGTTTGGAGGACAACAAAATCAAAGACCATTAAAGTATTGAGGAAATAAACACAGAATGAAATACACAGCTCAGACAGCAAGGAATTGCCAATAGAAGACCAGCAACTTAGAGAAGAACCCTTAACTCCTACACATGGTAACTAAAGAAAACTATTTAAAAGGTTTAATTTATTATGCAAGGATCCACTACCATTAAAGATCTCCTGTATGAATGATGAAACCCACCATTTTTAGGTGGTTTTAGGCCTTTCACTTAGAGTACCAAAGGAACACTTCTCAAAAAACCACACATTTGAGTAAAAAAATCTTGGAGAGAAACTGACTGGCTTCTCAGTATATAGGCAGAAGCACATTATTTCTGCATGTAACTGTAACAGAAGACTGCACCACCTCCCATGGCTGCCCAGAAGACTTCCCTCCTTGTGAAAGCTGGAAGGGGAAAATAACAGGTCCTGTTTATCTCTGTGTATCTGAGCGGAGGGGTAAACACCAAGAGACAGGGTGTCATTTTTATGGTAACTGATTACAGAAGTATCCAGTTTTGAGAGGACCAGATGATGTTCTAAGGCCATCACGCAGGCAGTCTGACCTTATTCCTAAAGAAATTCTGAATCTTAATATCCCTGAGAGAAACAAGACAAAACTGCCTGCTGAACTTGCTCTATTGCAGAGAGTCCCCTAACTTCTCAAAAGCTTTCAAAGCTGAAGAGAAGATGCCCCTTGCCACTCCCTTTTCAAGAAGAAGGGGAGATATTACAGGAGCCCTTAAATATGAGCAGACACCATGCAGATCAGGAATACCTTGAGTCAACCCTGACTATGAGACATGGTCTAAGTAGGAAATGCAGATAAACTCTCAAGAGAGAGTACTATGTGATCACTATGTGATACATAATTAATGATCCAGTAGTCCCCAGCTCTGCAATCCCCACTGGAGCAGAATACAAGTCCTGGCTAAAGCCAGCAGGAAAGCTACTGAAGATAGTTGACCTCCACTGCTAGCAAGGCCAGACTGTTGTAAAGCAAGAGGGAAAGGAACTCTGCAGACTTCTGGAGGATAACAAGGTTGCATTGCTTCAGTGTAGCAAATGTGAAAAACTGCTGAAACAGTTTCCCATTGAAAAATATGAATTTTATTCCAATTAGTGTCTTCCCCTCCATGCATTTTAAGCATCAAGAGTATATGAATGCGATAGGTTATCTCTCTCTCTCCACTTATTGGATGGAAATACTACACCCAAAGGGCTAGACACTGATTCTGAAAAGGGATTAAAAATATAGAGCAAATGGGAAAAAAATCCCAAGTAAATAATAATGGAGTAAGTAGCTATCAACATACTTTATTTCACTGCCGTGCAGCCATTTATTGAGATCAGAAGGTGTAATTGGAAGAGCCCAGCAAAGTGGGGTCAGTGCTAATTGTGAAACCCTACCCAGAATACCTAACTGCCTGAGCTGAAACAGCTTTTACAGATACTGAGAGTTCTGAAAGAGAAGGGCATTGGCCACTTCACCAAATTAATTTCTGTTGTGACTAACTTAAAATGGAGCAACACCTGAGGCAAATTTTTCTTCCACCAATAAACCATCACTCCTTTAAGTAAAGCAAACCACTGAACCACAGTTCTTACAGCCATCACTAGATGTCTCTTACTGCTCTCCTTTCTAAAAATGTTGAGTATCTTCAAACAACATCTTACCCTTGAACGTTCAGTATAACCTTGAAATGGAAACTGTAGTGAAAGAAACTGTCTCACACAGATCCAAGTTAATAACAAAATGACAGCTGTATGTTTAGATGTCTTTCAGAATTTGCTTTAATATTATTGATATTCTTCTCACTGCTATTTAATCCAGGAAAAGGTCTTTAGGAAAAGGGAGGGAGGAAGGAGCAGCAAGGAAAAGCATTTGCATTTAGAAAAACAGGTCACTGTAGGAGTTTCTCACCATAAACCACCTGTGATTTACTAGTGAAAATAAAACTGCTTTATACAAACCATTGTGCAACTGACAGATACGCCGTGACTATCTTACAAAGGGTTTTATATTGTTCACAAATTCAGAAGCATTAGCAAGCAGCAAAGTATCTGTTGGACAAAGCTTACATGAACTTTTACATTCTCTGTAAAATGTTGATTTATTTCATAAAGATCCCATAATAAGCCACTCTTACCTTACTGCAACAGCCATGCTTCCTATAGGGTTGATTGGCAATGGCCTGGCTCCAGGAAATATTCCTCTACTCAGAACTCGAGCTCCATTTTGTATCACTCCCGGAGGAACTGAAAAACAAACAAAAACAAGAATATTTTTTCTTTTAAAGAAAAACTTAGAAAAAATGTAGGAGCAAAATGTGGATCTTAAGCTTTTCAATGACTTGAGAAAACATTAGAGAGGCTTGGATAGTACGCTGCTTACCATGAACATCTCAGCCTCAACTCTTGTGAATGCCATGCTATTTCCAATGCTATTTTCATGGCAAAAAAAATTTATCGGCAACCAATGATAACACAGTTTGTGGAATCCACTGCCTGACCCAGTTGCTGCAGATCATTCCTCGTACAACTGAATCACTTTTGTCTGGTAACTTCCGTTCTGCTGCTGGGAATGCCTGTGCTTAAAAGTTAAAACCAGCTATAAGGATAGATGTAACTGTTTCATCTACAGTAAGAAACGATGACTCTTTACAGGTAAACAGAAGAACTTTTCTGCAAGAACATTGGTCATAGCTTTTTATCATCCCCATGTATTTTCTGAGCAATGATCTCTTGGCCTCTGTTTCCTGCAAAATAAAATATTAACTACAAGTGTGGATTTACCGAGAAGGGAAAGAGAAGAGACTAAAAAGGCATTAGCTCCATACCACTAATTAGCCTCTCTCTCTTGCCACCAATGACCTCTGTCACCCAGCGTGCTGGCAGTCATGCTCCTCCAGCGCATGGTCAGGTCACAGCTCAGCCCCCCTCATCCAACACAGAACACTGATGCCAGTGATGCCAAACTGGGCATGTACTGGCCACTGCAAATGTGAGATTTCACTGGGGCCTTTCAACTGGGCTGTAAATCAAAAACTGCAGCTCTGGCCAGCAACATTTTACCCTATGACTGAGTACTTCTTGTCTATCCAGGCATGTTTCTGTGCACTGTTCAGCCTAGGGCAGCTAAACCCCCAGCTGAAGGAACAGCAGACGAAGCACTAGCAAGGCATCACCAACGGAGGAGTCTGTTCTTAGTGGGTCCTCATCATTTCCCTCCTCCACTGTGGGATGCAGGACTAATGAACACAGTTCTTATCCTAGGTGCCTACCATGAACTTACGCATAATGCCATTTCTTTGCACAGCTCTCATGTCCCTGCAGGTTGGAACAGTAACCTCCAACAGTCTCAACCCCAACGAGCTGCTTTAGCATCCACAGCTAGCCAGTTCACTCACTTTTTCTTTAGTGTAAGTCATTATTCATACCATAACTTCCCCCAATTGGGAATGTCCAAAAAAAAAAATGATGACCATTACTCTGGACGTGTTATTTTTACACATACAGATATTACATAAATACATATAAGATAAATGTAAATCACATCACTTTATATACACCTATAGAATTTTATTTTACACCAAATTATAGAGAGACTAGAAAAATAACTCAGTCTACAAATCAACACATACACTTTACATGGCCAACTTAACTGCTCACACCCAAGAATATCAGTTTATTCTGAGGCAGAGAAATGTAGGTTCAGGAAGTACATTGTTTCTAAGATGCTGAAGTGTATTTCAATTCCCTGTCAACACCAAGCCAGATCCACACCTCCCTTCCTGCTATCCTGATGTTCTCACCTTGCTTCACTCCAGACCACACAGATTAGTTCTGGAAAAATAATCTTTCTCCTGCTTGTGAGAGCACATCATCACCCTAATCAAATCCCGTCACTGCGCTATACCCACCCTTGCTTTTGAGCATGTCAGTCGGAAGAATAGGTCATTTATATTTAGGTGCTTAAGTACAGCCTTAAATGGCTAAAATTACAGAACCTACTTTATAACAACTAGGGTCAGCTTTCAATAATGAAAATAATTAAATAGCAAAAAGCAATTTTTAATACTTCACTACTTTGTGCACTTTTTCCTCTAGCATTAGATTATGAGAAATTGGTCAAATCTGTTTCACTCAGGGGATGTTATCAGTGCTCCAGTGTTTGGGTTTGTATATATTGTAGAGGAACGCTATTTTGCTAAAATCTCCAAAATCTGAATTTATTTGTTTCAACAGCATGGCCTTAAGATGGCCAAAATACCAGTGCCATGAAAGAAAAGCAATCTGCTCAAGGATATGGCTAAAATGCACAGCTAACAAGTAAATTCAAAGCAACAAGTATATCTGCTAAATGTCAAAATATTAATAAAAAAGACATAATTTTCGATAGGCATACTTTTTTCAACAGGCTTTCAAGAGGAACGGACGAAGAGTGCAGACTGCACTTCTCAGTACAGTTTATCTACATTTACAGGGTCCTGTTAAAAGAAATGAACTAGGAGTTTTGACCAAGATCTGGAAATTTTCTCTTTACTCTGATACAAACCATAAGGTTTTATATTGAAATGAAACATTTACACATACACACTCTGGGATGTATCTGCTAGCTATGGATGCTACTTAAATATATACACGTGTAATGCTTCAAAGTAAACACACTGAAAGTTCTACTGCAAAAAGAGAGCAAGAGGCTCCTTGATTCACAAATTCTTCTTTCCATGTTTACGTAATTATCCTGGTCTGTTTGGCAGAGAGAGCTGATGCTTATCTTATCCTCTCTCCTCTCCTACCCTCTCTGCCTTATTGACCACTCCCACTGCTTCATAAAAAAAATTCTGTTCACTTTCCCATCACTTCTTCAAAACTACTGTCTCAGTTCTTTAAGTTCTCCATGTTTCCTTTCCTCTTGCACTCCTGTATGTACAAAACACACTGCTAAGTGTCAGAGCTCAGACTTTCTGCATGCTGACATCCCCACTCAAACCCATCCTCCATCTTATCCTCCTCAACCCTTTGCTGGTTTATAAGTCAAGGTGTGCTACTCAGGAACACTCTCTTCAAAAGATTCACATTTAAAAACATCCCTCAAAGCACACACCCCCCTCTCCCCCTGCCCTGACTGCCATCTTCCTTTCAGGAATTAACAACTGTTTTTAAAAAAAGAAAATGTAGAAGTCTGCTGTCTTCTGAAAATATCCCCACAGAGACAACTTGCTACCTACTCCTGCCTATGAAATTCACTTCAGTTATGTCTGGTCTGTTCAGCATGCGACACTCACTGAAAGGCTTCAATAGGACTACTGGTGCCAGAAGAGGTCTTACCTTTAATACTACGATTCTAACTTTTCTCTGAAGTACACCACAGCTCTGTATACTGATATCACCACTCAGAATTCACTAACAGTAACTAGTTCGTCTTGCCACAGCAATGTTATTGCTACCGATTGGTATTTTTATTTCCCAAGATGCTCTGAATCACGATGTAGCCATACCACTACATCACTTGTAAAGTTACACAAACAGAAAGGTTGTATGCAAGGGATCAACTGAAAGAGGACACTGGATGATGCAGTGCATCACTTCAGTAAACAGCAGGAACCATAATGAAAAAAAACCCCAACCCACCACAGTCAGCTGGTAAATTAGTTTCTGTAGCATTCTAAACCTAAAATAAAAAGCAGGATCAAAATAATTAAATGGTAGAAAGTATTAATTACTAGTTATCTGCATAACCAATGTGCCACTGTAAGACTGATCTCTATTGCTCACACATCTCTACTTATAGCATTTAAAGCATCAATACTCATCCTTCCCAAAATGACAGTAATTACTTTATTTTATAAAAAATCTAGGTATATAAACTGCTAATACAATTTCCCTGCCTTTGTGCAGACTGTATGAAGATGGCTGCTTATTATTCAAGGAATTATTTTCACATGCTGGTACTTTTGATGGGTTGTAGATTATTTACTGGAAAATATGTGGTGCTTTTATTCCAAAGATACATGTATGCTTTACAGGCTTTAATTATGTTTCAAAACCATGCTTTGAGGTAAGGTATTTTTATTTTAAATTGAAGATTCAAGGTGTGGAATGTACTGTAAGCCATATCATCTCTCAGAAGCCGTATCATCTATCAGTGCCAATCTGGACTAACACCTAACAGTTCAGACTCCTCTTTTCTAATGCTTCTTTAACCAACAGTACAGGCAGGTTATGTGGTTCCCAATGCCTAGGTAGAGGCGTGAAATGTAATTTACACCTTTTCTGTGCAAGTGCCAGAGAGGTGTTCATGTTTGAGAAACTCAGCTCAAGAAAACAATGCAGAAAGATCTGTGCATCTCTTTGATAAAGGTTCCCTCTTTCACAAATGTTCCTAGTGAAACGAAAGAGTCTGAAACAACAAAATAATTATTCACTTTTCAGCTTTCATCATTGCTATGCTTTGAAGGAGACATTGGATGTCATACTGCTCTCAGGAAGCTTAATCTCAGGAAATACTTTCACCAAAGTAGAATTAAACCATGTACAGAGAATCTGCCCCTAATCTGCTGCATGAACAGGAAAATGTTTTTTTGGATCTTATGTTGCTCTGACGGAATTCCACAACCTGAGGAGGATCTGTTGGCATTTCAAGTCTCCAGCTAACTGTGGTGAAAAGCAATGCATCCAATGTCAAAAAATAAGACTGCATCTCTGTAATTATCCACAGGGGAAAATATTCTTTCTTTTGTAGCAAACTTACACATTACAGTTTAACAGATGATAAAGTGAATGCCACAGAGGAGAACCTACCGTAACCCAACTCCATCAAAACACTATGTTCAGATGGTGTTAAAAAAGATGCAACAAAAGCCCTCAAAAATCCAGTAGCTTTTACTCAGCCTCTCGAGGTGGAAAATAAGTAGAAGGCCACATGATCCCTCCACAGCCAGTGAAGGACTGTTCTAATTCAGAACATGGTCTTGTGTGCACATTAGCTATGAGTAGACTATCCCAAACTATAGACTTCTTTCATCGCATTTCTTCACAGATCGCATCCATCATCTCTTACTTAAAAGTGTGTGTGGGGGTGAAGCAAACTTTCCCCATCCAGCTGAGCGAACAATTTCATCCAAGACCTTCGCAACAATGAAAACCATGATAGACCGGGTCCTTCCCTGAAGATTTTTTTTTTGTCTAACACACAATATACCAATTTGGCAAAACGGAAGTGGAAAGAAGGAGGAAATACTAAATAGATGGATCACTAAAGAAGGAAACCAACTTCTTGGTTAAATACTGCCACATGAGGTTAAATGAAGTATCAGTGCTGAGAGGGATTTGTTGTAAATCAAGAAAATTAAAAAAGAAAGAGGCAACGAACATTTTCCTTATGTCATGTGGGAAACAAGCATATACTTCATCCCACTATCGAGCTCAAAGTAGCCCATATTTAGACTAGTGAGGAACACTGAACAGTATTTCCTGAAAACAAACTTTAAAAAGTGGAATAGAAGAGTATAAAGGTATCCTATAGGGACATACTTGTCCTCTGCCTCTTCTGTCATCATGTAGTACATGCATTTATCTCGGGGCTCTCTTCCCTGACCCATCTTTTGTATTACAGAAGAAATCATTATAGACAAGAGATACTGAGTTTCTGCTAACATCTGTCAGCTTCAGCTTTTTTCTGCCAATCTTTCTTCCAGGAAAGTGTTTAGCAGAATACTTTATCTCAGGCTACAAGAACTGAAAATAGGAAATTGCTAATGATGTATAATTGATGGGACATCAGAAGTTGCCAAAAGCAAATGTTATCTGCCAAATGAGTAACTTTATTCACTTCAGCTCTGTTATCCCAGGCATAAATCTGATGCCATCTGCCTACCTTCTTCTATTTTACTGCGTAAGGACAATTTTACAGCTTTTAAATTCCATAGTCTGTAGTCCTAACAAACTGCAAATCAAGGATGCATCCAACAAGCCATTTACTCTAAAATAAAAATTTGAGCTGGGGGGAGAGAAGTGTATCCTGATAATCCCACCACACTCATACCTTGTCTAAGGACATTTAATAAAAATAATTCAATCTTCTGAGTTATTTTCTGTATAAGTAGGAAACCGTATCTAATGATTCTTCATTTTTGGTGATGCTGGAACTGCTCAACAACAAACTCAACCATGCTGCTAAATCAAAATATGAGGTGATGGCAGAAAGAAAGCATTTCATGAAAGTAAGTTTTCTTTACGATACTATTTTCTCACTTTAATTACTTAATACTGAAACACTAAATTAAAAAAAAGAATTCTCTTCAATAGAAGTTGAAGATGTCATTCCCTTAAAAATCCCAGCAACTGGGAAAGAAAGATTCAACCCTATGAAAATGTCTTTTCCCAATTTTCACTTTGATACAGAACTGTCAGCAAAAATAGCTTAATGAAACATCTTACTGTCAATAATTTATCATTTTCTGATACAAAAAGCTAGTCTGGAAGCTGTCTAGCAAATTATAATAAGTGACTTGTCCACAATCAGTACAAACAGAACATTACATTTATCAAGCTTCATCTACAATAAAAATGTCCAAAGAAAACAGCTTGTTCTATTTTACCCTATTTGAAAGATTTCTACCTATTACTAAGACAATTTCATATATAATTTTTGTTTTAATTCCTGTATATGTATCTTCCACATATACAATCCACTTACATTATCTTAAAAAGCAAATTTCACCTGGGTATAATTTTAGAAGTATAGAGGTACATTATTAGTAGATCTCTTTAGGGAATTACTTCTCCTCCCACCAAATTTAAAATATATGTATCTATTGTGAGTTTTATATGCTTTGAGACAAAGATTAATAAAGATTCCCAAACCAGAGGGACATTGTCTCACTCTTGGAAAAGCCTGCTTTTCAAAGAGCACTCAGCAAAACTCCACATTCCTATCTTCCCAAACATCTTTACCACAGCACTTCAGTCTCCTGTAAGGAAGCACCCACAAAACCAGTACTGCAAAGTCTCCTGAAGGCCACCACTTTCCAGCTAACCTGGCTGAGTAGCAGTAAGCAGTACTGAAAATAAGTTGAGTGTTCAGAGCTGAGAGGACTCTCAGTTTACTGGTTTCTACCAAAACCCTTTCTGCAGGCAGTGTTTATATCTGTTTGCAATATTAAACTTCAGCTTGAGCAATGTACTTACATTTGCGTGCAATTCCCAAATTATACAGCAACAGGCAAAGGACTAGCCATACTTTTGAAGCTATGTATAATATCACTGAATCAGGAGGTTCTTGAATTAGATCTAGATTTCCAGTATAATCACTCTGACCTCAACACTTTTACTAGCAGTAGCAGCAATACACTACACACACTCCCTTCTTACTGGACCTTCCTGAAGGGCAAACGGTTTCAAGTTCAGAATGACCTCGGCAATTAAGAAGGTACTGCTACTTAAAATGCTTACAATGACTTGAATCTCAGGAAGTCCAAACAGACTGCAAAACCACCAAAACCAATCTCCATCTTATTAATGGAAAACCACAACGGTTTGGCAAGACTAAATGACATGGACGCTGCATTCTTCAGAGCTGGGAAAGTTCCACTGGAGTGACAGTTGGTAACGTCTACTTCCAAAACATCAGTAAGAGTTGAAGCACTGAAAATCTTAACAATTGTACAAAGCTAGCCCATGGACATCACTGAGTTAGTAGCCATGACTTCTAAATTGAGCTTTACCATTTGTTCACCATCTCCTTTTCCTCTGTCCTCTCTGTGAACTAGATTCCCACCAGGGTAAACAGGTACAGAAATTTGATGCAACGTGCCCAAGATGGCCCAACCAGTACACAGCTCCCTGCAGGTCAAATACAGCTTTCTATTAAAGTCATGTATTTTGGAATTAATATTCATGTACTGGCTACTAATAAAATCCAAAGTATTTGTAACTTGTGATAGCTACTACTGAAAAAAGCAGGTATTTCAGTTGCTGCTTCTTCTTAGACATAATCAAACCATACAAAACTTGATGAAACAAGGACTTTCATAAACTGAAGCAAAAGTATTAAAAACTATTTTCCTACATGCCTGTTCTTAGCATATCACAGTATCTTTCATGCTTTATTCTTGGTGCCAGCTGGACTGTATGTTTCCGTAGAATCTTGCACAGAGCTGGCTACTTTGAATTTCTGCCTTTAGTTACAATCTAGAAATATTTGGTCTGTGAAAATACTGTAAAGTATTAATATTTCAGAAATTGATTTCTGATGTCAACACCACAACTGTAACTGCATTATTTACAACCTTTATTGACAATATGAGTAATCAGTTTCATGAGTAAATAAAGTAAACCCCACACAAAGACAAAATAATTTTAATAATAGTGTTCTACTCTTTGCCATTTATTTTTTTTTTCGCATGAAAACTAATGTTCGGTGTGACTGAAGTAAATGGTAAGCAATGTTTGTGCCAGTTAAGACACCATTTCAAGATTCCATATAAAAGCAAAAGCTGATTTTAGAATTCATGTGTGGTTGTTAGCAGTGTTTCACACATGAGTATGAAATTTTAAATGGTCATTTAAAATAGTAAAGCTAATTAATCAATCTGTTAAAAAGCAGGAATGGTTTACTCTGGATTTTCTAACACCACTGAAATGGTATTCCTTTCTGACAGACTAAAAGAACAAATTTTAATAAGACTTTGAAAAATGGCTGTAGCTAACTTCATCCTAAAGAAGCTTTTACCATCCATATAGCCTAGATGAGCATGGATTTTTATCCTGCTTGAAAAGCAGCTTTTAATATAAGGAGATACCTTCTAAGTCAAAAGCCAACCCATGTATCTATCCATACGATCATGTATCAAGACTGTGTCACTATCTGCTTTGCAGGTATGGTATCCACGTTTTACAACAATGGTTAACTGTCTGTAGGACAGGCAAGGGCCTTAATGGATTGGGAGTTTTAAACTTTCTCACTTGTCAACTTGTTACACTGTGAAATGACACTTGGGTTCCGCCTGCCTCTGACTGTCTTTGTTGTGGAAGTCACTGGCACACTCAAGAGTCAGTTGTTCAGACCAAAAGGGTGTTTTCAGTCAGGTATTAACTACTTGGCCAAACTGTAAACCCTGTTTCTCCGTCTTCAAACCACTTCCAGGTGAGCATTCTGCAGCCCTGACGGCTTGAGCACATGCTTGACACTGCAGTCTGATACAACAAGGGTGAAACAGTAGCAGCACGCTTCCTGCCCTGCGTATCCACAGCTTGATTTACAGACCACTGTAGCCACTGATAGAGCAGAGAAAAAACTGTGAGCTTTGAGATGATGCTTAGCATTGCAATTAAATTTTTATACCTCAGTTGCCTTTTATTTGAAAAGTAACTTCAAATTTGATTTTTTCATCCAATTGTTTCTTAATGTGCAGCAGTAATTAATTTGCTTTATGTTGTCTAAGATTTTCCTAACATGATAGATACATGAGACCCAACTGCAATTCACAGGACAGGCTGATTTACTTCCTCAGGTATTCATTCACATGCACATACAAACATTTCTCCTTTGGACTTGAGAGGACCTCTGAGGTTTCAATGAAAACGTCTGTGCTTTCCTCCTGGCAGTAGTCAATTCTACCCAGCATTTGGAAGGGTTCATGAACTTCTGAGGAGTTTAAAGGTACAGAAGAAGGCCTTGTTACTTGCAGACATCAAGGAGTGAGCAATATGAATGAGGAGCCACCTTTCTGCTTTCACCTCCCTCTCACTTTTGACATCCTGACACAACAGCCCACCGGGAAGGTGACATGGGGGGAGAGATATGCCAAACTTCTAGGAGGCTAGAATTTCCTTCCTCAGAACGACCTCTACAACTAAAATAGCAATAAGCCATTTGCCAACCTGCAAGCTATGATCTCCATGAAATGACAGTGACCAAGTCTCCGAATGACTTCCACACAAACACCTGCAATGCTGACAAGCACGCACACGTGATAAAAATCTGCAATGCGCTTAGCACATGCGGTTTACTATGGATCTTCTTCTTGTCTGCTATCTTCTCCTGCTCTCCAGTTCCTTCAGGAGCTCAGATTATGCTGTTTTCCACATCTTTTTCCATTCACATACTGCTTTAGGTCTCCTTCTTCTCCCACATACCTTTTTACCCCTGCACTCTCATTCTACCCCAACTTCTTTTCCCCTTTTCTGTGTCCCACAGCTCTGGCTGCTTTAATTTTCTGATCCTTTAAAGATCTCTCATTTTACTTTTCCCACTAAGCCCAATGATAACTTCCTCTCCCTGATAAAATCTTTCCTATTTCCTACATACACATAGCTAGGATTGCTTGCCCTTTTTCTGTGCACGGTTCCTGAAGGCTGCTTTGGAGACGAGGATGGGGATCACCCTTCTCTCTTTCCAGAGTGGACAGTTTCTTGAGAAGCATGTCTCTGGCAGGGATAAAAAGCAGACTGACAATAGCTTTCCTTGGCTGCGCAGGAAATGCTTTGATGGTTACCAATTCTCTTCCCCAGGCAGAGTATCAAAGTGTGAATCAAGGCTTCCCCTGGAAATTGTATTTGGTTGCCCAAGCTAGAACCACAGCAGTGATGCTAGACAGACTTGATAATGGCTCCTATTTTAACTTCTGCTTTTACTTTTTAGAGCTGCCTATCACTTGGCATTACTACTGTGCTTGCTGACCAGTGATATGTTTGTTTTCTTGTACTCCCTGCTTTTGTGAATCTGTATTCCTCTGTGGATTCCTCTAATACCTTCAATGCAAGCTCTGTGGGTCAGGATGATTCCTGCATTATTTGCACATCCCAGTACAGTGGGGGCCAAGGCCCCTTCAGTGCTCTGTTAATGCACAGCATCAAAACCTTGGGTCTGGTCACAGAACAAGCAGGACAGTACTGGCAGGAAATGAGACCTCTCCTTGCTCCCCGGAGTCTGCCTACTGCCTTGCATCAGACAGAGGAAAAAATAAAAATGGGTAGGATGTGTGCAAGGAAGGAGTTGAAACAGTGCCCAAGTGATTGGAAAGTATCCAGATGGCTGTGGTAGCTCACATGATGGGAGTCAAATCAAAACAAAATGAAAACAAAACCATATGCCATGTACCCTTCGCTCTTTTGCTTTTTCTTTCCCTGCCTTTCTCCTGGCTGTTGCCCCAGGTCTTTCTATCAGTATGGATAATAGTATGTTACTCAATGATGTGTATGCCATGAATAACAATAACCCCTCTTTTACATTAGAGATCATGGATTACCATTATTCATGTAACAAAGAATGTAATATGAACCACAAAATTATACTCATGTAAGCGTCAAGGAAGTGTAAGGGTCTACAAGGGAAGTTATATTTCTTCATTAAATCCTTCTTTTTATCTGTTACGCTGTGTACTTATAAAAAAAGAATATTAACTTTACACGTCTATGTTGCTATATGCTATAGAAATATCTACTCACAACCTGCTTGTATCTCAGGGGGAGTATTCAAAAGCATCATGGCAGTGGCAGCATCAATGTCAGGATCTGGAAAAATCAACCAATAAATACATTATTTACAACTGGGCTAATCTTCTTGCCCCCACTGCTAAACTATAGGTTCACCCAAATCTCTGCAGTGAAAAGGTATGAGTTCATCATGCAGAGGGCTCGTTGGTCACACACTGAATTTACCCCCAAACTTGCACATGATCCCAATGCTACTATTAAGTAGAGTGCAGTGATGAGTGTCACCAAACCATAGTTGTGGGTGCGTGATTTCTTCACTGTTAGCCTCATGAATTCGCTGTTTAATTCTGTGGAGAGTATTTAGATTTCACTACAAAGGATCTGTAAAAGCAGGTGTGACATCACAATTTGGAAGCAGCACACGGGGATGAGCTGAGAGTAGAGAGAGAAAGCGTAAGGAACACCTACACCTGAGCGAGTACAAAAGATGACGCTCGGTCACTTCCATTTGTCGACAAGGATTTCAGTGATGTCTGAGAAAGTGTTGGAAGCCAAACTGCTACAATTCAGGGGAAAAAAATCCCAGAAACTAGCATTTCATTGAAGCGCCAACTTATTTGCATCCTCATCCATTGTCACTTTAACATAAGCAAAAATGATTGTCTGTCTGCTGTTAAATTGGTTTCTGAATCCATCATGAACAGTCAGCTGACAGATGGTAAGTTATAGAGACAGAACAAAATATGATCCTTTTATAACTATATTCACTTGCTTCACACACAGCAGCTCGGCTGCTATGGAAATGAAGGTAGCTATGACAACAGTAAACAACCCCACAACGGCCACTGAATAAGCTGAAAAGAACATCTGCCCCAGCAAAGCGTCCCAGCTGCCCTGGGGCGCAACTTGCTAATCGTGCAGTGATGCCCTGACAGAGAAAGCCGCCTATGCCATGTCCAAATAAATGAAGTGTGCAATTGAAGCAGACATAAAAAAGCACACCCTGGCCGACTGCTGCCTCTGTGCTGCTAAACTGAATGACTAATGAGTATGCGTTTGTTGTTTGGGTTGGGTTTTTTTCAGCTTGTCAGTATTTATACTAAATTACATACTGAAAAATTCAATTTACTACTAATAGCTTCACGGCACTTTATTTTGGCTATTACGTCAGAAAATTACTTTTCACTGCTAAAAATATATCTGTATTGTACCTTTACATATTTCAAATCTATTTCCAGTAATGTGATGTGGTATAAAGCCCTGACATTTATTAACAACACAAATGAGGTAGAGAGGATTTCAGTATCTGCTTAAGCAAAATAGAAATTCACTCAACCAGTTAAGAAAATAAGTGATGTTTTATTAGTTTAAGAATGTACTACTTTTCTATGAATAGCTGGAAACACATTTCTAATAGCCACTCTACTATTTAACTGCTGCAACAGTAAGCAAAGCAACAGTGTAGCAGGTGTAAAACTAAAGCTGAAGCAGAAGCAGAATAAATTAGTATTAAAAGGTGCCAACATACTGGAAAGCAGGTGCCAGTCTGTCTCCTGGACAGGTCAGCATATCCTTTTCCAGAAGTCACCAATAGACTACTGAGAAAAGCAGCTTTACCAATGTCTGTTCAAGTCTGAAGATAGATCAAAAGCAGTATTTCTGCTGCAAGCATCTATGCTGAAAGTGCCATTTCCAAACAGCTTTTTTTTTTTTTGCAGGACGGGCTCCACACACCACGCATCCCACACAGCAAGAGTTTCCCTTTAGTCAAACTGAAGAGGAATAATCTATCTAACATTAAAAAGCAAGAGAGAATGCAAAGAAGCCTGAGAAATAACCAAATCAAACCAGAATTCTTCTGTCTTTCACACCATAAAATCAGAAGATTGTTAGAAGCTGAACACAAGCAGTATGAACACAATTCATACAGCAAACTTCCGCATTTGTTTATCAGACGCCTCTAAATTTTGTTTTCTTGTTTTATTTTAAGTAAGGTCCCACCACTGGGTAACACTGTAGCATAATGTTAATTTTTCTGTTGAAAGAATAAAGACACAACCAGAAAAAAAACCACACTTCCTGACGAATTTGGGTTTTGTTTGTGTAACAAACTGTTTTGAGATAAAACTGATGAGATAAACTGACCAGTTTATCTTGAAAGGTGTTTTCTTCACCTTTGGACCACTGATGGTACTATAATGTTTCTGTAATGACTTCATGACACTAACACAAGCTGTTTACAACATACAACTGCATTCACAGTAGCTGTTTTTCAAAGCACAACTATGATTCAAGGCCATCCACACCTGCTATGGTGTCTAGCTCTGTTTCTATTGATATATTCTTGAAGAAACCAGACAGTTATTCCACAATGCCTTGGCAGAGGTAAGAGGACTTGCAGACATGCACTAAGGGTGATGTCCATAAGATCCAGCACAATGGGCTTTGTCTTTCTGCAGAGAGAAAAGAAAAAGGAGGGACTGGGTGCACAAGGAAGACAAGGGCTGAGGACCAGCAGAAACCACATAAAGAGATGGAGAAGCAACGACCAAGGGCAAATGGAAAGGCCAGTTCTTTCTTGCACAGCATTTATGCTCACAATTTGGAGTTGTTCTTCTCAAAAGGTCAACAAGAAGAAGAGCTAAGAAGTAGTCATGAGGAGCACCACCAAAGGCAGGAGAATGATGAACACCTTTGCTTGGACTGGCATTTGCTGGTTAGACTCCTAGTACCCACCAGTGCTCCCACGCTGATGACCCTTTCCTCAGACCTGATGTTTTTGTGAAGTCTCTTCCATATGCATCCTCTCACTTCTGACCTTGCATGGCAGCCTGACCATCCCTGCAATCAGATCCTCACCCTTCTACCTGCCTGTCTGCATTTGTGAAGCTGTAGATTTCACAACTCTGACTCTGTGCCCTACCTCAAATCTATGATCAACGTGAAGGCTCCTGAAGTTATTAACAGTGGGTGGTTAGTGAAAAATGATTGCAGGAACATCTTTCCCTAGGAAACCAGGTTAAAAATAACCATGTACGCACTTTTGGAATTTAGAAAATTAAGTATTTAAATGAATGTATTCTGGCTTCTTTTTGCTAATTAAAGTGGTGAACTGACTGCATACACAAACTGCATGTTCATTTTTGCTAGTAGAAACTAGAAGATGTTCAACTTTCCCCGTGAAAGAGCAAAGTAAGGAACAACAAAGAAAGGAAGGACTGTGGGTGCTGTACGAAGGAAGAGTACGTCAAAGTCTCAAACAGACAACATCAGAGCAACAAAAAAATAGTGACAAAAATTGCCAACAGCTATAGCTTTCCCTAACACACAACTGCTGTCTATTCATTCAGTGCTTCAGGCTGCAAGCTGAAGTTTCAGTGCTTGGTCCCTCATGCACCAAGTGTCCTTCACAGGGTAACAGAAAGGACCTGAATGACACCTTAAGCACTTACACGAACTCAGAAGGCATGAAAGCACACATCCCAACGCAGTTCAAAGCCAATGAGGGGCAGGAACTCCATCACAGCTGCAGTATCTCCCCTTGCTGTGGTAACCTACTGTTATTTTTGCCAGCATTGATTTCAAAGATAAAACTTTTGATGAAGATGATACCAACAAACCCCATGACAGATCTGTTTGCTGTGTTTTAGATTCAAGACCTTGTTCAGCAAAGTGTTCAAAAGTGAACACTAAACTGGTAAACAGCATCTAGTTCTTTCTCTGAGGAATTAACCTACCATTTATCACTTCGTGGAATTATGAGCATATTGTCAAGATGTGCTTTGAGCCAAACTCGCTCTGCACATTACCTGTACAGATCAGAATCTGTCCTGCACAGACATGTGAAATGGTGAAATAGTAGGCATGAAATATTTTGGTGTAAGATTACATACAAACATTCCGCAACACAGAGAATAACTCTCAGGTAGCAGACTGTTCATTCTAGAACTGACAAAAAATAATCAAACAGGTACCTGAGAAAGTCAGATGTGACAGCTGTCCCCTTATTATGTTGTGATCTCTGATCTGAGTTCATTTCACAGACAGAGGAAGTGTTTTATAATTATTCATAGTACTTTGATATTTTTATTTCACTGAATGTTTCATATCCATCCCCTTCCAATAAAATCATAATAAAAATTAGGATAACACAGTCCCTCTTGATTTTTCAACAGATTATTTTTACAGCCATACTGTAAGTTTTTAAAGAAAATAGCAGTTGAAGCAGTTCAAAGCAACCATGGCCTGAATTTTGCAGCACAGATGCCTAGAGAGAGACACTTAAGATGCATATTGAGGTATTACTAAAATGTTACTGCCAACTGACGTAAAAAATATGGTTAGTAAATAAACTCCACCATCTGTACACTACAACCATTGCCATGTTATCTCATCATGAAGGAATTTATAAGATCTTATTTTAATGTGTAGTTACTACCTCTAAAATACAACTATTTTTGTAAAGAATTTCACTTCACTATTCAGTAGGGTAGTTTTCAGTGCCTTCTACTTCTGCCTTAGCATTCTCCACTGCTTTTTCCATTCAAATGCTCTAGTCCAGCCGGAATGCATAAGATTTAACTGCTACTTGACTCAGAAGATAGAAGTCCATTTTATTCCTTTTCTACAAGATCAGTCTTTTTACCCTCTGCCTCAATTCCTGGCATGCCCCATTCCTACGCATTTTTTGTGATTTGATTCTTTGATATTGTCAATTTTCAGCAGCAGGAAAATGCTGCAAAAGCAACACTGTCTTCCACCTTTTACCTTTGGGCTTATTAAACTGCAACAGAGCAAATAGCAGCTTCCCCTTGTTTAACTTGTCTGTTAATAGACGTGCCTTTTCCCTTCCCACATCATGATGGTTAACCGTGGTATGAGTCAGGTTAGGCCAAAGACATAGAGAATAACTAATAGAGTGAAAGCTTTTTTCCCCGTTTGTTGTTGTTATTGTTGTTTCTTCCCATTTTCTATTTTCCATTTATTTTGCCTGATGACAGAATAAGAAAACAGCTGTTAAAATAAAACCGCAATGTGCAAGACAGAAAGAAATACCTGAAGAGAACTGTAAGTACTGTAACTCTGTCAAACTCCTTGGTGTAGAATGCCATTGAGTCCACTTCTGAAATATTTAAATAAGGTTGAGAAGAGCTCTTAAACAGAGTACTTGTGGAAGCATATGGTAAATTGATAGGATTCAGAACCAAGGTCTTGGGAAGAAACAACAAATTATATTCATATCTCAAAAACAGTGCACAAAAGACCAATAATGGGAATTCTGGAAGCTATATAATAGAGGCCAGGAGGAAGCAATTTCACCAGCAATATAAAACTGGCCAGGCAGTCATAGTGGTTCTCCCACACCTTTGAAAGTATCTTGTATGAGACACAGAAGAAAGGAACAGGTCTAAAGGAACCACCTGGGTTTTAAGTTCATTTCTGGCACTGCCAAGTAAGCTACAGCACAAATTAGTCTGAGAGGTCCGATTTTAAAAAATACAGAACATTTGTAACAGAAACCTTCTTCCTGCTCCTCTGTTTTGTTAAATTTGTATTGTCGTGAAGCTGCACATATAATTTCTATTCTCTAACAATACCATTTTAACAGCTGAAAAACTGTATAAACAAACAGTTACAACATATATTCTTATTAAAAATATTAACTTTAATAAAAAGAATGGTAGGATAAAGTTACAGAAGGTCTTGCACGTGCAGAAACTCAAAGAGGTTCATCTATCATTTGGAAAGCTGTGTGAAACCGTAACATATCATCCTAACTTTTCATCTCAGTAGTAAAGATTAAGATAATTAACTTTTAAAAGAAAGACTCACAACACTGATACATATTTTACCAGTGCAAGATAAAATTCTTCGAAGAGACAGGTGAATCAAGAGAGATGAGATATACATCTTTATACAGAAATGGCCTATTAGAATACATTCTCTGCTTAAAAACAGGGTGGAGGTATTTGCTTTGGTTTTTGTTCCTTTATTTTTAAAATACTTTGTCATTTTGGTGTACACTACTAGCAAGCTTAATTTTCAGTGCTGAAGGATGTGAAAATAAAATTTACCCTTTACAAAGGCAACAGTAAAGTTGTTTTTGACTCCATCCAGCCTGTGCAGCACGTTGTACTAAACAGAAAACATCAGCTGAGAAAGCACTAGCCAGTGAGCCTAGCACAGAAGAAGAAACAATTTGCTGTTCCATCATGTACTTACCTAATTTGTGATCAGGAATTTCAACCATCTTCTTAACTGATTGCTGCAGCCTCAGCTTCTACAGTGGAAGATGGGATTATGAGGGCTGTAACTCCTTGCAGCCTTACAGGTTGCACAGGGTTTTTTTTACCAAAGGATAAACAGACACACAAACACACATGCTCTTTGTCCCCAGTTATGCAGATGTTTGTTATCTCTAACTGGGACATCAAGGTCATCATTGCTCAAGCTTTCATAACGTTTCTGCTACTAACAATAGGGTTTTTTTCCAGCAAAGCAGGAGGATGCCGGCAGGAGGAAGACCTCTGCAAATCTGACCATTGAAGACCAAATAAACCATACCTTATTGTCCCATACAAGTGTCTGTTGTAAGCACTCATTTCCTTCTCATGATATTTCAAAATACGTTCACATCCACCAGACCTTGAGAACCGAGCACGTCTTTCAGTCCAGAAAGCACAGATTGGAAAAGAATTGATGCAACTCATATAGCCCAAATGACCCCTGGAGAAATGCCTGCAGTCCCCTCCTCTCTCAGCCACAGGTTCTGGAGGAAAAAGTGGCTTTTGAGTACTTTCACACTGCAAGATGAGTGTTAAGGAGGGCTTCACCCATACATCCCAACTACTGGAACCACCATGGCACAACATGAACACAGCAGAAGGCTGGGAGAAGGCAAACATAAATTCCACACTGGTTTCAGGATCCAGAAAGCAAAAGGGGAAATGTCAGATAAACGTGAAAACAACATTGAGAAAGGTATTTCAGGGAATTGAAGGAAAAATATGCTAATAATGATGAGAAAAGGGGTCAGGCGTGTGACACTGCCGGTGAAAGGACTGTATATGGTCTAACTAGGGAGCCAAACGCAATCTAAAACAAAAAACAAGAGCAGAAAAGGTGAACGAAAAACCCAGCAGCTAGAATATCTGTGTGCTAATAATGCAGGCAGACTGACATAATAAAAGAGGAACTCAAGGCAGTAGTGTTATTACAAGAAAATTCACAAAAAGGGTGGAACAGCAATTATTACTGAAACTGGTGTCAAAAGGTCTGCACTTTTCAAGGAAAAGAAATACAGGTTTTATATGGGAAGATACTATTGTGCAATAATGGAACAGCAGACTTAGGAAATAAAGAAAAGACGAAAAAACAGAGCATGTTTGGAAATGCTGTGGAAAGATGGTCGAAGAAGACTTCTAAGAGAGAGACACTGGGTCTGCTCTTGACTTCCTGCGCCAGATACAGATCTCATTAAAGAAATAGGAATTATGTCAACACCGGAGATTAACTTCGAAGTACAGATTGGAGAAAAAATGCTATTAACCATGGTAAGAGGCCAGTTACTCCTGGATGTGACAGCTGACAAGTTTCTTTATCCGCACTGCTGCATGAACAAGAATAGATTCTTTTCTGCTCTTTATCTTAAGTAATGAGGATGACTTTGGAACAGGGGCCCACAAAGTGATTCAGTTTAGATTAAGAGGGAAGGATAACAGCAAGTCTAATTTTGTTTAAGATCTATGATTTATAAAGAGCAAGTTTTGATCAACTAAAAGGTTCCTGTGGAACCTCTGGGAAACAGAGCGGGCTGAGGAACTCTAGACCTCAGCCTGGGGAAGGCTGCAGTTTCTGCAAGTCACTATGCAAATAGCTCACTCCATCCAACTTTTATCCTGAAAAAAGGAGGAAAGATTAATTCTTTGGAAAAGAAGAACAAAAAAGTTAAAAAACTCAAGCTGGACAATTGAGCCAACATGGAAAACAACGTTGGGAGAGAAAATAGAGAGCTTGGTTTGCTCAGTTAAGCAAAACAAAGACAGAAAAGAAGTAAGACTATCAATACAGTGAGGTGACCATGGGATGCAGGGAAGAAAACTATTAAGTTGAAAGATAGTTTCAGTAAAGCAACACTGGCCGAAAACAGACTGGTAACCAGAACACTTCTAGGTAACAGAGCATCCATATTTTGAGAAAACTCTACCAACAGAAGCTGGAACAAAGCAAAAAGTTTGAACGTGAATTTTCAGAAGTATTTACAGTGTTGCTGCCCACAATATGACCCTGGAAAAGGGAGTCTCCAGAAGCTGCCTTCCAAACTGTGCTTCTCTAGAGCAGGTAAGGCCCCTGCGAAAATCTGTGACAGAGATGGGAAGAGCACAAAATCACAGTAGTGAAGAAATGTGTCAGTGGAAGCCTATTTGCATAGAGGTTCATCTACATAAACCTGCAGAAGCACCAGGATGATGTATGACATTCTAGGACCAGATCTCACACCGCTTCATGACCAAGCTGACCTGGAAAAAACTTAGGAGCAGTGCTATGGGCACACAGGACCCATGCCTATCAGCTTCCAGAGGGCGATGTGCCCTGAGCTGCCAAATGTGAGCGGGATGCCCGAGGCTTGGTGACTATCTGCGCTGGGAGGAGAGCAGTGCAGAGCTGGAGTCGCACACCGAAGAGCGAATGTAGTGCGAGTGGTAATGGAAGAGCACAGCTGCCATACACAGCCAGCCCGAGCTCTGTGGCAGCAGCTTTCAGCATGTAAGCAAGACTCTCGGTATAATGAAGAGGAGTTGGCCAAAGGCTACTGCAGTAGCACTTGAACCATGGCTCGATGACGGAAAGCCAGTGAGGAAGCGACGTGAGACCTGGCTTGTAAGTGGCCTCACCTCTCCCACTGCACTCGCATGCCGGTATATAAACTTCTGTTCAGACTTCTGCCTTTTCTCTTCTGCTATCCTCTGTAGGACAGCAGAGCAGGTCTGGGCAGGAAGGTGCAGAGAGGTGTCAGTAGGCAGAGCCTTGTGTATGGGGGACTGGGAGAACCAGAGAGGAATAACAGCAGTCCACATCTTAGAGAGGTCTGTCAACATAGGAGAGGCTGGGAAAATTGGCTGCAAGCCCAACAGTTCTCATTCTGGTGTACGTTGTGCAATCCTGGGTTTCAGGGTGTGGATGTAGGCAGGACAGCTACAGTTGTCACTAGAAGTATGTTAAAAAGCAACCAGTATAAGCACGACCAACTAGCAGGTACGCAGACAGGCAGGCATGTAGTCTGCTGGGGCTCAACTCCATACCACACAGCCATGACAGCCAGCCCAGGCCTGCCATCCACTTCTAGATTAGGTGTTTTTTCCCCAGGAGGGACAGTGAATAAATGGAAGTGTGCTAGCGATAGTTCTTGAGTAAAGTCACACATGAGGGAACAGATCACTTTCCCTTTGAAGGTTTATGTTCATGACAGGCAAGCATATGATAAATATCAACATCCGCACCATTTACATCCCTTCTTCCCAAGACTGAGACCAACTAACAGTCACTAGTATGACTCAATCAATAAACAAATCAAATTACTACTTTTGAAAACCTACTATTAAACACTCTAGAAAACCCTGCAGGGGGCAACTGTTTCTCCCTTGCCAATTTTTGCAAGTGTATCCCCGTTAAAGACCAACAGGACTAGACACAAACTTACCCAAACAAATGGTAGCAGACTACAGGCTATTTTCCATCCGAGCACCTGATGGTCATTACTATGCCTTGATATGAGCCTGCCCCAGCCTGTACATGAGACATTAAAGACTCACCCAGGTCTGTGGATGATAGCTGTGCACTCTCCACAGGGAGTGATGTTCAACATGGCTGGAACAAGCTACTGTTGTTCTGCTTCTCAGAGGGAAATCAATGGGAAGGAATACGGCCCCAGCAACACTGCCATCATCTGACAAAATTGGGTCCACTCTTGCTGCAATACGCCTTCTAAACTTCTTAAATTTTCAAATATAGGAAATAACAGATGAGCAGGAAACTAATACTAAGGGCCTTTTGACTTTTTTTTTTGCTGGAGAGCTTCCCAAGTGGGCTGAGGCATGAGACACAGGCCGACACTAAGGAAGTACAAGTTTTAAAGATTATTATGAAATATGAAAACAAAGATAGCCTTTGAAAGATCTTGACATTCCTACTGCAGATGTCCTAATTACCACAATCAATATTTTGAGACTATACTTTTAGTAAGCATGAAGTCTTCTTGTCAACTTTGTGTTTATAACCAAACAGAAAAAACGCCCCACATTTCTTTTTGCACTTCAAAATTTCAGAATCTCTAGTGAGAGCTGATTTATTGATTTTAACCACGAGTTTCTGTAATCCTTGTCAGTGCAGCAAACAGGCATCTCTCTGGCCTTTTAGAGAATTCTGCTTCATGTACGTACAACAAACGGTTCATACTAACTCTGCCAGCTTAAATTCAATTTACTAGCATGATCTGTGTGTCAGATCTGTGTGTCTGTGAGAGCAAAGGACTGACTGTCTGGGAAAACGAATCTTAATAATGGTTGGTAATCAGATCGACTACAACAAAACAAGACAGAAATAACACATTTGTCTTGCCCCCCTCACCATCTCTGCCTCTCTGCGCACTCATCTTTTAACAATCACCTGCTCTCTCATGTGAGAGTCAGACAGCTACCCACCACCATACAGAGGCTCTCCCAGCTCATTTCACCACCTTCCATGCCCAGAAGATGAAGTTTCTAAGCACCTCAGTGTCTGTTGAAGGTTTTCCTCCCCACTCTGAACTTCCCTGCTTCTCTTCTTCCCGTCTCCAGCAGGGGGTAGAAAAATCTCAAAGTATGAGAGTGGCAGACCTCCAGGAAAGCAAATGCAAAATGAAAAAAGCTGCTATTTATTTTTCATTTTAATGCCATCTTTTATAAGCAAACAGCTGTCTCGCACGCAGTCTGGAACACAGCTGAAAACCTTATAGGAATCCTCTCCCCTCCCCTAACACATACCTGGTGTCCTAGTTTAGAAACAATTAATTCACAAATCTGCTGCAACGTTTCATCCAGTGCAACAAACACGCTAATGGCATGTATTACAGTCGCAGAGGTTTTGTTATAAAGGTCACAAATACTCTTCCATTGGGAACACACCAGCAAGATGACTTCTATTTTATTCAAAATTGTAAGTGAAATTCCAGTAATGTTAGAGACCTGGTAGTCACAGGGCTCCTTTGTGCAGAAAACTAACTGATACATTGTACAATGAAAATACAGTTACAGAAAACAGTGTAAAGCCTTAAAATGTCTGGAGATACGTATCACTCGCTTGTTTCAGAGAAGACTAAGGCTAGACTTGGATATTGGCTGGGAAGGGCCTGGAATTCATAAACTCCCTAACTCTCAATGCTGGGGAAGCACTGAGCTACATCTTCCTTTATCAGGGATGAATGAATGTCATTACTGGGTATTTTAACACAAGTGTGAGGATCTATTTGCAATGTTACAAAGAGTTTATTTATAAAGTTAGTTTTAGAAGTGGGAAAATTTCCTTTCCTACTCCTCTCATGTCAACCAGCAACTTCAAATCTGATCTGGCCCTCAATCATGACAATGCAGCACAGTTTGCTTAAGCTTTTTACTAATGGGACTGATTTGAGATTGCTAGAAAGGAGGCTGATGAGTATTAACTATGATGTCCATCATTTTGTATTTCTGGATAATCCTACAGCTCCATTATGATCGCAGAGTGCCTCTCAAAAATTTAAACTCAGAAATTATCTCTTCTCTTTCAAAACTTTTAGATTAAGAGTTTGACTAAGGGCATATGTGTACATCACAGAAAAAGAGACATGCACGTACATACAAGGTACTGGAGTAAAAGGGCAAAAGGTAGAAAAATGAACTTTGCAGCAAAATCTGAGATAACACTCTGGCTGAATGTGTATCCTACATGAACTCCACCCTCCATGGCCCTCAAGGCTAAGGTTACACTGCAATGTAATTACTGAAGGAGGGCACAGCTTTTCAAGGGACAAAACTAAGGAAATCTCTTGGAAAGCTTTGACCATTTGGACAACTGTTGGCTTTCCAGGCTGGAAGCGAAACAGATATATTCATAAGAGCCTATATACAACACAGCAGAAAATTTTCTTTCACATCTGCTGAACAGTAAATCCATTTTTATTGGAAAGTCATGTAAGGGTATACATTCCACCTAGACCAACAGTGAGGATCTAAGTCCACTGTTACAGATGGATGGTGCAGATATTTCTTGCTGGCTGAGCAAAATGGTCTTCCAATAGCTCTGAAAAACTGAGAAGTCCCCATATCAGAGGCAGACACAATGGTCTGCCACCAAAAGGACATGTTCTAGTGTCATCCCATCTTGTCCATCACCACACTTTTGCCATCTGCTCATAGAAACCTGGATTCACTCAAACTGACAAAAGCCCTGGCTGGCAAGAGCTGCAAGATTGCCTCCTGTGTTGGCTGATGCCATCATCTCCATGAGATGTGATGCATAAATCTTATACCACAAAGCGCTACCAGCTGATCAAATCTAGAGGAAGTTCCTCACTGACCCCACACAGGTATTTAGTCGTCTCCAAATATGGTAGTTTGCACGTGTTCTTACCAAACCAACCCTCACAATGCTTTATGAAAGTGGCTAGGAAAGAGCAGCTGACTTATAATCACCTCTGAATTTCACAAGCTAGCAAAACAGTTTTCCACTCAGATACCCTAAGCATATCCACAGCTGCTGCCATTAGTGGCTTGCCCCTCTTTACCCCATGAAATGCAACTGAAAACATGTTTCTTGTCAGAACTTTCATAATACTTAAAACACCTCTCCCCTTCAATTTTCCTGTTCCTGTTTGGCATGTATCAGTCCTTTCAGCAGGCTTTTTCCCTTTTTCCACATGGATAAGTGTGTGGTGCTTATCACTATGGTACCATTGCTCCTCACCACCAGACAGGCACACCAACATGCCCTGCCCAGGACCCCCAGGAAGGCCCATACAGGGCTGGAGCCCGAGTTTTGATGGCCTTGGAAACACAATCCCTCTGGGGCAGACAGCCATAGCTGAACACTGAAATACAATGCGTTAATAAGTAGGTCAGCTTGTTCCTATAAGAGCAACGGGTTTAACGCTGCCGGTGCCTGCCAGCAGGCATAGGAAGTGACTGCAGTTCTCCCCTGTATCACACGTGCAGCCCCTTCAAAGCCATGACTGACACTCCTTCTCTGCCGCTGCCCTCCCGGCAGCAGGGCCAGGCTCGAGGGGTGCCCGCAGCCCTGATGTACCTTGGCCTTTGCAGAGCACTGCTGAAACCTTGCACCAAAAGCAAATTCCAAGAAAACAAACACCATCACTAGGCAATTGAAATGCAGTTGGTAGCAACAAACAAACTGTGTGCAACCGGGATCTAGGGCTCTGTTCTTGCCAACAGGTTCAACAGGTTTTGAATATTAAGTCATCCCAGCTTTATTAGTGCCTAAAAGGGAAACTCTGCAAAGATCTTGTCACCTGGCATTTCAGCGCTGCCTCTGCTTTAGCACAGTTGCCCTCTCCCTTTCTCTTCCTTTGGCAAGGAAGTATTTTGACCCTCTTTAAATTAGTCAAGGAAAACATTTCCCTCCTGTCCAGCTAAAACATTTAAGCGTCCCACCATACCGCCCAGACCGGAAGCAGGGCTGGGTGCAGGCACCCGTGGGAAGGGGAGGCGAGGGTGGGGGGAGGACCCTGCCTGCGGGGCAATGGGAACACTTCTCAGTTTCCCCAAGTTTTCAGTTGCACAACAAAGTGGACGTGCTGTTGGAGGGAGGGAACGGATCTGTGGTGGCGAGGCAGCGCTCTGGGCCTTCCTTCACGCAGCAGCAGCACGTCTGGGCTGCCTGCTCACCAGGCCCACCGCAGGAGACCAACACAGCCCTGCAAGAGCCCACCATAAAAACGTGGGGCTGAACCTTACCTGCACGGCTTCTTCACCTTATCACGGCCGATACAGAAAGCTCTCCTGAACAGAGAGATCATCACTTGCAAAGAACACCAGTTTATTTTAATAAAGTCTCTGGTAATACTCTTGTAATTTTCTTTAAATATAACAGCATTCAATAGCATTTACTAAGTACAGAGTAAAAGGCAAGAAAGTTCATTCAAATGTTTCTTCTTCTCTCACAGAAGCAGCTCACTGTGATGCCTCTGCAAATTGATCTCCATGATCAACCCAACATGGCATCCTGTGGACTGCAAGACCACAACACAATGCTCAAATACCATCTGCTCCTCCCATGAGCTGGTCTTGAAAGCCTTTAGCTTTTGTAAACAACTGCTGGTCCATTTTATTTTGAGATGCTGCACAGTGCAGCAGAACACACTTACAAGCTGACTATAATCAAAAGCTTTATAGTCTGCTAAACTTGCTTTAAATAATGCATAAATACCAAAAAAGACACACTGTACTCTTCATCAATTTTCGTGCGAACTCTGTTTGTTGCATTTTCTGTTTATAGCAGCATGGCTTTAAACCACAGAATAAATAGTATTACTTTCTATTCCCTTTTAGCTCTATTCCAGAAACATACACTACATTTAATTACTGTTTTGGTAGAGTCCACCTACACAGATGGGCTGTGCTTGCATGAATCAACTGGTATCTCTGGATTCAGAGCACAGAAGAGGTTAAAAAAAAATATCAGGGCACTTATGTCAGCCCCTCCTTCCTCTCCTCTGCATTTCATCACACTGAAAGGGTTTAAAAGTAAAAAATTCCTTCCACATCATATAATCCTGGCATCTGCTGTGTAGCAAATCGAGATCACTCATTTTGCTGTGTTATTCCCAAAAGTAACTGTACAGATTTGGGTCTAGAACTCCATTTTCCACTCCCTGAAGTTTCCAAATACCTGTTTTTCCTATTTGGGCACATCAGCAATGCAGTAAACACAGCTAGTAAATACAAAGCAATCTTCTCAGTCTAAGTGCAATTCTGATTGCATTACTTAAGAAATAAAATTTCCTGAGGCTTTTAGTACCTTATTTTATGATACACATGATAGGGTATCAATCTACCAGCTTCTTTCTGCTGCCCCTTTCTTCAGCAGCCTGCAGGTCACCCGTGAGATTATGTAGTTCAAATATGAAGCCATTACTGAGATTAAGCCACAGAAGGAATCCAGTCTAGAGAGTGAGTAGGTTGCTGTGGTCATGTTTATTATTTAATAACAGTGGAAATAATTCATATCACAGCAACAATTCTCTACCACTCCATTTATCAATTTCACAGTAAAGTACATCAGACCTCCAGGCAGTGATGGGAGACCAAAGGCTCAATCCATCTGGACTCTCTCTGTTAAGCCCTGGGCCCATACTCAAGGATGGACTCTAGAGTAACAGTCTGGGAACAGTCCTTCTTCATCTATACCTATGTGCAGCAAACTCGTGCCACCAAAACCCTGGGAGTAGCACGGCTTCAAATTCACATCCTATCGCCATGCAGACACTGTGGTTTCAGATAATGTGTTTTATCCTCCCTTCTAAATGGATGAAATTGAATTTTCCTGCTTTGCATGGGTTGCCTGGCCGGTATACTCATTCTGCAAGCTTTCTGAGGCAAAGGCTGTCCCTTACTACATGTGCCTCAGTTGACAGTAATTGTTGTACTTGTTCTGAAGTCTACAATTTCTCAGATTTTTTAAATGTGATTGAATAAGAAACCTAATGTCCTCACTAACTCTGTTCTCAGATATAACTTATTTGCAAAACAGGGCAGTGTCTCAGTCACTAAGCTAACACAATCATTAATTTTCTCCTTTAACATGCTTTTCTTCACACCCTTGCTATTTGCTAATGTGATTTCCAATACATACTGAAGCTGAAAAGAAACAGAAACAGGAAAAGAAAGGAAGAGATGACAGTAAAATTCAAAACTTCATCCCAAGAATGCCCCCCAATTCCTACACACCTCATGAAGCATTTGACTTGCAGCATGATTTTTCCTACCTGCCTTCATCCTGCAGCCTCAACAACTGATGAACTACTAACTAGGTTTCCAAATCCTTACAACAGGGCCAATGCTTTTGCCTTTTTGTTTGGCTAATCTTTTCACATCTGTTTGCTTTGCTGCCACAACTAAATAGCACTGAGTGATTTGGGTTCATTCAATAGATTCCAAATTGGGACCCTGCCTATTTTGTTTGCTTTAGGGCAAAAGGAGGAAGCAAACAGCAGCTTTGTAAGTGAAGTTGCTGATATTCTTCTCTCAATTATGGTTGTGAAAAGATATAGAAATGCAAAGTACTCTTCACAAACAGTAACTTCATGCTGATCCAACTTGTTTCAATTCACTTTAATTTGATTCCACCTCTAGAAGTGGTTTAACTTTGATACCTACTATGTTTTTTTACATTTAGACAGATTGTATTCAACTCAGCAGGACAAACTAATATTAATAAGTTCCATTTAGTTTTAAGTATTTGCTTAAAAGGGAGGTGGGAGCTTACAACCAACAAACCCTGAGGCTATAACCAGCTCTCTGGGTGCCCAGTGTCATCTTCTCATTTGTATCATCTGACCAATACCCAGTGCTGACACTGTTTAATACTTTTATGATTTTTACACTAAGGTGGAAAAGAAAAAGCTACTTTAAAATGTCTAAAAAACCCTCATAAAAGCATTTTTTAATAATTGCTTGCCAAGGATGTACTGCTACATAACAGACTAAGCAGCAGAAGGCAATCGGGTCAGGCATATGATAGTTCAGCTGCAGTTTGAAACAGGTTCTGCTTTGAAGCACAACATTACTGCTCCATGACTTTATGGAATTAATTTGAAGACTTCTTACCCAATATAAAAAAAGAAAAAGAAAGAACCCACAAGAATCAACACATTTTTTCCTCAAATAAATGCATTTTGAAACTTTCAAAGTTCATTCAGCTTCTTTCCAAGCCTGACCCTGGCAACTAAACAAGTACAACACACATCATGGCAATAGGCCAGAGTAATATCACAGCTAGGAATCCTCTTTCTTTAAAAGTCCACTCAACTGCATAAATGACATTCAGCATTTCTAAAATGGGGTTTACAAAACAAACAATTCCTGCATCTTCACTGATAGGGAACTCTCTCTCACAAAATTCTACAAGGAGCAGAGTACAAGAGCGAGGCTTAATTCACTTGGCTCCTGCGGCAGAGTAGAGGCATCTCCCCTTTCAGCTACTCTATAAGCATCACGGGCATTGGCAGAGAACTGTGAATTCAGCAACATCATGCTGGGACGTAAAACCCCATAGCCACTAACACACAACTATCAGAAAGTCCCTAACGGTGCCTTACTACTTCAGTCCTTATTTAGTATATGCTCAAACATAGTCATGGCATCTGTATGATTAAAAATAATAATAATAAAAAAATAAATTTGGGATTATTGGTGCGCGGGATGGAGGAATGGAAGAAGGGGAGAGGAGGAACAACAAATTTCTTACCTGGTAACACCACCAGAAAACATATGAAAAACAGAACCAAAAAGATGCTGCCTCAGAGGCCAAAGAAATTCTGAGCAACTGCTCAGGCCAATACAAAAATGTACAACAGATATAAGATTCATGGGCCTGGAGGGGGATGGAAGTTTGCTCCTTTTTAAGGCGAAGGTAGAAAGTCAGCCAAAAAGACATAAACAGACCTCCACAAAGTTGACCCTACTCTAGTTTCTGGTGTTGATTACATCCCTGTAGAGACACCCTCCTCCCTCCTCCCCCCCCACTGCCCCCTTCCTTCACGAAGGTTCTTGCATTGCATGAACACTACGAATGATTAAAAATTACATGAAATTTTACAAAATTACACGGTATGCCTCTGCTTCTATTGCCAGCCTCAAAGTGTTCAGCACTCTCTTATGCTATCAAGTTTTGTACTCTGTGCCAGTCACTCCCCAAGGTGTTTATATGAAGCACTCAGGCAAAATGAACAGAACATCTGTATTCTATTTGCTAATGAGCAATCATCATTTCTACAATTCTCCAGCCAGGGATTTTGCTGTTTGGAATACTAATGCCATTTAAAAAAATTAAAGGGGAAAAAAAAAAAGTCCTGCTCATTAGTAATACAGTTACTGAAATACTTTTGCACTATTTACAATGCAGCCAGGCTTCTATTTCCATCGCTTTCCAGTATTTTTCCAAAATTAGAGCTTTCAGAAATAAAAACTTTGATGATATATACTATTTTCAGAATTAGCATCATCTGCTATGCAGTTCTTGCTTTAATTACATTTTACCCACACAGAGGCAAGGATTTAATATAAACTATTGCAAAAGCTTTACAAACACACCCTACTGAAGATTCCCTTCATTGGTTGCTTTTTTGTATTGTGGCAGCACTCACAGCAGGCTAGATGAGGTAAAAAGAGAGTAAGAAAAATACAGTCTACAAACTTAATTACATGAAATTTCTATGTGTGCAGAGAGAGTGAAGGAATACAACAGCTTTGAAATTTAGAACGTGTTCTGTCTGTAGACAGAAACAGCTACCAGTTTCCTTTCTACCCCTGATGGATATTTGCATCATGTGAGGGCAGGGATTATTCTCTTGACAGAAAGGCCACATTGTGAAAACAGCAATGTGGAAGAGAGCGTGCCCGGCTGCAGCACTTGGGCATTTCATATTGTGAACCTCCCTTATCATTCTTCAGCAGAATAATTTCTGATGCACAGTCAGTGAAGTTGAAGAGCAGCAAGTGAGATCAGAATGGGATACTGAAGTCGACAAATTCCATTAAAGTGGCTTATATAAGAACTATCCTTATAATCACTCATTACGTACTGAAATGTAACAAGCAGAAGAAAGACAACTAAATACAGGATTTGATTGATCCAGCTAGCAAAGTCCAATGTGTTACTCGTGCTTTTGCATGGGAGCAGGTGAGGGGAAAGCATCCCTGCTAGGCAGAAGGAACACACAAGCCCAGAGATGCATTTCAATATGCTGTGATACCCTTTCAGTCTAAAAATAAACATTCTTCATCCTATGATCCTCAATTTCATCAGGTAGGGTCAGTACATTTCCATCACGGATTAGATACTCAAAGGCAGCTCTGCTCCCCATCAGGATGAGGTGTCTCTGCTGCTGTAGCCATTTCCCAGCAAAGACATCACGATGGAGCATTTCAGTTGGCTGGAAAGGCTTTCTATTTCCATGGCAACTGGCAGCGGTCCACACACCACAGAGGACCGCATCACCTCACCCAGCAGGGCAGGAAACACCGTGCCATACTTAAAAGCCACCTTCCTTAAAGACAAAACAAAACAACACAGAAGAGAGTGAGACCCTGACTCTCCTTGATGCTGGATGAAATAATCTGCTCATCGCAAACCTCTCCCTCACCCTGCACACTCAGCTGCAGGCTGTGCTTTGAATCACTCCAAGGGAGGTGTTCTGTTTGACTGAAATACCCAGCTGGCCTCATTTTGGTCAGCTAGACAGGAGATAGACTTTGTTTTTTCAGCATTTACCTCTCCTTCTAAGCGGTCACCAACCAGCCTGGAAACACAGCTCTCTCCTCCTCAGAGCTTCCAGACGATGGGAAAGCCAGACCCAGCCTGCATGGAGGAGCTGTCTGCCTCAGAAAGCAAAAGACCCCCAAAGCCCCCCACATCTCAGCCAAGTATGAGGCAGACCAAAACCAAGGGTAGATGATATGTGGGAGCAAGTAATTGTTTTTTGTGCCATAATAAGGTAACCCGCATCCATGCCCTTCTGCTCTCAGCATGCAGGCAGCTCTACCCAAGCCAAGGAAAAATTCACTACCAGGACTACTTCAATTTGGTTAATATCACTTCCCCAGAACTAATTATATACATGTCACCAGAGTGTTATACAACTGAGGAACATATTTTTCACTGCCACAGTTTAACACCTTATATACTAAACAGTACTCTCTATGCAACAGTATAGGGGAAAAAAGCCTAGTTCTTCAAGTGAGGTGTACACTTTTATAAACTTAGGTAGAAATAACAAGGAGCTGTAGTGGTTATTATTTAACAACACATCCAATGGGGAAAAATAAACCAAACACCTTATACAAATATCAATAAAACCTTTTCTTCTTACTGTGTTAATAGTAGCCGACATCCACACCAACAGCAAATAAAAAGGAACACTGTGTACTAGCACTGAAACAGCCAGTGTACCTCTACTGTGAAAGTAAAGCCTGAAACTGTGTTTAAAGGCAAACGAAGTTAAAACCTGACCCATGTTAAACACAAAGCTACACCTCACTTAAGGGTACAGAATTTGTGACCTCGCAGTTCGAGCAAGGCTGCAAGAGGGACAGAAAGTTCTTTTAAAAAAGGAAATACGTAAGCACCCAAAAGAACCTGGAAAACCTCAGAAGCTATTGAAGGAAACAAACTGACCACATATAAATGCCTGCAATAAACAAAAAAGTGAGGAAAGAGCAGACTGAAAACCAAAAAAGAAAACAATTTACTCAAATACAGAGTGCCCCTTCATTTGCACATTAGGATTCCCCTTCTCACTGTGAATAAAATGGATACCTGGAGGCAAAGTTAGTTGTTTTCATCATGCAATGCCTATGTGATTTTGCTAAAATATACCAGCAAAGAAATATGCCAATTCTGTCTCAAAATGCATTAAAATCACAAATATTGATGTGGCTCCCCAACATTAGGTACAGAAACGAAAACTAGTATTGGGAGTCGAATGGCTCACGCTTATTAAAAAGCAATTAATTAGAATTGAGCAAAAATGCCCAAACAAACATGAAATAGTACAGACAGGCCTTTGCCTCCTCTAAAATCTCCAAACACAGAGATCTCTCTCCCCCAAGCACAACAGCATGCTGCACTGGGCCATGTGTTGGAGACACACTACACATAAAACAGGCTGCAATACTGAACTGACACCAAGAAAGCACCTCTTAAAACTAAGTATTAAAATGAAGTACCTTAATGAAAATTGAAAATAAGGACACCAGGAAAATCTGGTGGAATTCATTGTAACATAAATTTAAGTCCAGTAAGATCTTCAGTTTCTATTTCAAGCCAAAGAGACAGATCTAGAGAATGTTTTCACAGTAAGTCCATTAATAAGGAAGTTTGATGTTTCGAACATAAAATGGGCTAAGCATGGGAATAAAGTCACCTACCTCCAAAGTACTTGTGACCAGCAGACGTCAAGGGAATTGAATCTTTCTTTCTTCTTACACAATAATGAAGCAATGGCCACTGTAGTCATTACTACACTAGTTTAAGCAGTGCAATATTGTTAATTAGGAGAGAAAATTCATATGCTAGTCCCAAAAGGAGAGACATACAAAGAGCATCAAGCAGCAGGACTGCAGGAAACATCTGATAAGCAAACATGTGCACACAACATAAAATAGAGACATTTGTTTATTGACAGTTGCAAAGTAAGCTGAACATTTTATTTACTGTAATCTCATTTTCAGTATTACACAGATCATTTGAAAGAGGGCAACAGGGATATAAGTCTAACAAGCATGAAGCACGTCCGTGTGCATATGTTTATGCTAACAACCATGGGGAACTTCAGCTCTTTACCTTCTGCCTTTTCCCTGTGCGGGGCTATGACAGCAGAACAACTTCAGCACATGCTAAGCACGCAGCACAGGCTCTCTCCTCCTGCTGTCTTTAGGCAGCTGCTGAACCAGGCTAACTGCTGGCTGCCAGGGCTATTCCCTCTCTCGCAGCAGCACTGCCCACTCTAGGCAGAGTTTGTAGCTCTCTGGCTTCTTCCCACCTCTCTGAAGTGAGGGTTCAGCTCTTTTTCCCAGTTCAACCTTGGCTCCATGTACAGAGAACTGGCAGAAAACACGTCTGCCAGTAGAAAACACAGCCATGCACTTAGTGTTCTATGGTCAAACTTTTCAGGATGGGATAATGCACTGGTAGGACACCTACCACTATGGATATGAAGGCTCGAAATACAAACTTCCCAAAACATCCAACCCTCTCTTATTGTTTGGATCCCCATTCAACCAAACCGTTGCAGTTAAGTTCAAACTAGAGAAAGAACAACCAAGCAGATTTTAAACAGAGTTGTCGTAAGAGACATGCTGACAATCCGAAGGCCAAGTCCATGTGAGTGCTGTGCAAGCAATGGAGTACATCTCTTACTCCTTCCTGTTATGACAGCAGGCATGACTGCACAGACCTAGAGAGAGACAGATATAGACACTCTCAGCCCTCCTGAGCCAGCCCCTCTCAAGCAGCTTTGCACTAGGTGAACTGTGTCCTGCAAGTGCACTGCACCAGACAACACAGTTACAAAAGAGCTACTCACTGACACTATTCTTGCTCCACAGTTAGCACCCACGTGAGTATGGAAAATCAGACCTACAGCTCTTACCCAGTTCCAGCCCTGCATCGAGTCCAGGACAACAATTTTATAACACACTGCAGTATCCTGTACAGCTGTGTCAAAATGGCGTAACACTGATCGCTTGTGACAGGAGGCATTTGTATGAAGAGATTTCTGAAAGCAGTACAGTATTTCTTTGTGTGAAGTAGCTGAGAAATAATACTCTCAACCCCCCTACAACCTTCTTTTCCTTTGTTCACTGCCAAGCAAAACGGGCCCAAAACCATGTTCTCTTTATTCTTTAACTGATGGAAATTACATTAGAGAGAAGCCCAGTACAAAGGAAGTTTTGGCAAGGAATGTGCTTTTTATGTTACGTTCCATAAAATGCTCAAGATGTATTGACTGATATTTACGAAAAGATGTTCTTCATGCATCTATACACGGTGGCTGCTGCAAAGCTGACTTGATCTGCACTTCAAACTGGCAATATAAAACAAAGTATTTTTAAGCATATATGATAAAAGCCCTTTTTTAAGAAAAGATTTGAAAAAACCCCACCTCAAACCCCTTACTTTATGCCTCTATTTTAATGTAATTATAGCAAAGAAATTCCAACTCACAATGTATCTCAGTATTAATGAAAGTAGAAGTGGCCTACAGTATAAACAACTGGTTACAAACGTGTACAGAGTCTTTTCTCCTAAATAAAAAACACTATAACTAATGGCATAGGGAATCCTTGTAATCTCCTTTTCTGAGTCTTAGAGCCAAATTTATTTCCCTTGCTCATTTGGTGCCTTGTCCCTAGCAACATTGATTTTCTGCCCTCCCTGGTGACTACTGGAACTTCAAATCCAGAGAGTGTTTTGGTTTCAAACTTATGCTCCATTTCCAGCGACAGAAACAGTGGTCTGGAGTAGCTTTTGTTGAAAGACAGCAAAGAGCCAAGAAACCACACAAACGTAGGCAAGATGTGCAGCAGTGTGCCAGATTAAACAGTCCTTTCCAATAAAATCTTTCCACCACAGGTGTAATCTAATCTATAGCTACGGAGTTTTGCTTAGCACTATTATCCCTGTACTCTCAGATGCTTTAATAGCAGCAATTCTTCCCGCAGTCTTATCCGCACAATCATAACCCTGCTTGGCAGTAACAATGCTAAGAAATTTTCCAGTTTTAGTAAGGATAAATAATGCACTAACACACCTGCCAATTCCAACTTCTTGCCCAGATATAGTTGGTGTATGCTGATGGGGTCCCACCGGGGCAGTACTTGCCTACCACCACATGTCCCAGTGCAGCAGGACCCCATCCCACTGCCAGCCAGGGACATGTCCATGTCACCTTCAGATGAAACTAGAGGTAAGAAGAGCGCAGAAGGGCTGGGCCACGATCCTACCATGCACCATCTTGCACTCCTGAGGAACCAGATCACAGCTGATTCTCCTCAGGTACTCAGGCTCAGTGATGGAGCTCTGCTTCAGTCTAACAAGAGTCAACATGTGCCAATTTGTATTTGGTGCTGCAGTTCTGCATTTCTTGTAGAACAAGATCTAGCACAATCCATCAAGTAAGAAAAAGGGCTCTGAATTATTTCCAAATAAGTACTTTTAAATATAGTAGTTGCCATGATGCCTTAAAAAGTTACTAACATTTCAAAATTTTGCCGCTTTGCATATTAAATAATTTCTATTGCACTTGAAAGAGTTAGGTTAAAGATCTGGAAGGTCTTCAAAGAAATGAGTTTTCAAAACAGTGCAGAAACTTAATTTTATTCTTTCGGCAAACTGAATCAGTACCGTAACTGAACTCGCCCTAGCTTTGGTAAATCACTCTCTTCCCTGAACACAAGAAAGAATCAAAACTGGCCCAAAATTTGGAAAGTTTTAGGTTATAGACACAAACATTTTAAAATACAGAAGCTGAAGTAATGACTCATCACTCATCACATCTCCCTAAATTTACCTCACAAGTTCTATCACTTCAGGTTCTGTCTGTTTCTGGAAGGAAGGGAAATGCTTGTTTGAAAGATTCAACTAAATAAAAGCTACAGGGGGCTGTTCTCCTCCTGCTGTACATGTGTTGCCCTCAGTAACGTGACAGACAGTCAGAGACACCAACACAGATGAGAGAACTGCATACAAAGAACATATTTTAAGTTGATTAGTAATCAAAAGGCCCCTTAGATAACATGAAAGTACTGCTGCAACCTCTTCAGAGTTTCAGTCTGTTTACTTTTGAACATGTGCTCCAGCTGTAAATCATACAAATATCAGCGTGCTGTGTAAAGGTCCGTGACTCACTAGGAGGAAAACCTTAAGACGGATAGAATCTCACTTCCTTAACATCTTCCAAAACCATAATAAACCTAAACTTTTTATAATTAAAGTTATGTTATATTCAGTAAATTATGTTTATATAATACTTGCCCATACTAGGTAAAGTAAAGCCACTGGGAAAGTTAAAGCTGCCAGATGAAGCCTTGCATACAAATGTTGCGATGCCACAGGACTTGCCTTGTGCAAAAGCCCAGCAGAAATTCAGGCTGTGCACCAGTCACCTCCCTACTGCATCTCTTGAACCTTAAACTGTTACAGCAAGATCATCTCACTTTCAATTGCTTGCCTCCTCCCCCATTTATCACCCAGTACACCTCTCTGCGTTAATTGCTTTTTAAACATTGCTCACACTTAAAATTCAGACTCAGCCTATACCATTTACTTCCCAATATAACTTGATGTTCAGAGTAAAACACATAATTACTGTATAAAAAGTTGTACAAATATAATTAAAAATAAGGTGGAAACTCCACCCCCCACCCCACCACCACCCCCCCACCCCGGCATTTTCCAAAAAAAATGCCCCAATACAACTTCCTCCACCAACTTTAGTCCTCAACACACAGTTTTTGCATTCCAAATCCCTCTCCAAAG
>WUAM01000431.1:62444547-62478585 GCA_024336885.1 Actenoides hombroni | reverse complement strand
AAGGAAAAGGAAAAGGAAAAGGAAAAGGAAAAGGAAAAGGAAAAGGAAAAGGAAAAGGAAAAGGAAAAGGAAAAGGGGCATTATTTAGACATGTTACATTTAGACCCTGGATATTGCAGGACAAAGGTGTGTCATTTAGACTTCCTGCAAACTGGCATGCTACCTACAGAAAAGTACTGCTCATACACTACACTTCTACTAGAGTGATCAGATTATGAAGTCCTAAAAAATGCAGATGGTTTTCTGTGATAACAGAAACTGACCCAGAGTTTCAATTTCAGTGAAGGAATAACAAATGATGACACCAGCAGTGTAATGGGCAGAGGCAAGTGAACAAACCCCTGACTGAACAACTAACAGAATAACAGTTTTGTTAAATGGATACCTCAATCTCCACCTGAGTAGATTGAAACTTTTAGAATGGCTGCTCAAGAGTTCCTTTTTTATTATTTTTGAGCACCTCAAATACAATAAACAAACTCATTCCACCTCATATAGAACTGTCATGAGGCATGCAAAAGTATGCCAGAACTGGTAGTCTAGGTTTTCTTACATATACAAATAACTAACCTAAACAGAAGCCATGAAGGTGGCAGAACCACCAAACCCAATTCCACCCACCAAAAGGTGAAGTACTTAAAAGCTAGGAAATGCTACATTTCAGTAGATTTGCAGTAGCCCCCCAATCTCAGGTTCCACAGTTAATGGACTGAATAAAGCAGGAGACTAATAGAAAAAAAAAAAAAGATTAAACAATTACATAGTAAGAGGA
This sequence comes from Actenoides hombroni, assembly GCA_024336885.1. Lineage (NCBI taxonomy): Eukaryota > Metazoa > Chordata > Aves > Coraciiformes > Alcedinidae > Actenoides > Actenoides hombroni. The sequence goes on along the minus strand of WUAM01000431.1, from coordinate 62,477,813 downwards.
TCTGTATCCTAAAGTACACATAACAGGAGAGACGAATTAAAATTGCATGAAAAGATAGAAGCAGGGTTTTTTTTCCAGTCTATATACTACTTGCAGCAGACAAATCATTACCAATAGCTAATTATTGTAACTGACAGCCAGCTTTGTCAGTAGAATACATTATGGCATAACAGAAGCCTGGCAGGGTTCAGCAAGTGTAGAAGAAATATGACCTGTGAAACCACCACCACAAAGCAGCGCAGTGAAAGCTGGGATGAATCTTTGTATTGGTATAACGAGAACAACATGTCAAAATCTTCCCAAACTTCAGCATTTGTCCTGAATTCTTGAGAATTAGCTAAATTGTGAGTCACTTAGGAAACTTAGTGCTCAATGTAAAATTGTTCCTTCCCAGCTCAGGGAATCCAAGAGGAGAAAAACGTACATTCAAATTCTCAGACAGGTGAGTTGGATACAATGGGGCATTTCTGAAGACAACTTTAATAGCAACCATAGTTTACCCCAATTAGACCTCATCACCTGGCTTCTTTCACAGGTCTCAACGGTGCTTTTCAAATCGCCTCTTTGCAAAACAGTAAACACTCACATGAACTGTGGGATCGAACTGAAACTGGTTACTTTTACAGAGGCCACCTCAGTCTGACCTTTGCAGGGGCCTCCTGGCATCAGCCAGCTGAGGGTCATTGCCTTCCCCAATGAGGGCTGACCACAGCTTCCCGACACGTAGCCCTAAGCAGCCAGTCTCCTGGCCAAAGGCAACTGCCACTTTCCAACCTGTGAGGACAACGGGAAACCCTCGAGTATAATTTTGCATGCAGTTTGCATACCTGGAGGTACTCATCACACAGGCTTTTTTTTGCTTCGGAATGACCAAACTTCACACCTGCAGGGAAGAACTTCCACAGGCTTCAGCTTGTTGGCTTCCTACGAAAATTCAACAGCATCTCGCTTCCTAATTTTAGATTAATAACTATGGAAAAAACAACCTAAATGAAGAATCCAGCAAAGCTGCGGTGTTAAAAAGATACCTGTAGTAAGACAATGCCTCAAGTCTGCTGGGTGCTGCACTTGAACACAACAGGCATTCCCAAACAGCAGTGCACATGGCTGTTTTAAATAACACAGACTCACAAGCGGAGGCTCATGATGCTAATTACAGTTGCCACACAATGATTGACACAATTCATGTCCTTTGATAAGAATATTCCAATTTTCATCAACTTACCTGTGAATCAATATATGTAAAATAACCTGAAATGCGTGGAAAGCTTGGCAGAGGGTTTACACATTTACAGACTCGGTTGCTCACGTGAGTTAAGAGTTCAAAATGAGATCATGGCTAGTTGTTTCCAAACCAGAGTTTTCCAAGACAGCAGACAGGCAGCATGAACTGCTGAAGCTCACAGATCCTCTCCTCTCTTGGGACCCTTGGCCAGCCACTGCAACACTTGGGTGTGCCCCAAATTGCAGGCTACGGGCTGTTCCAAGTTTTAATATTCTTCACGTACTGGCTCAAGTCTATAAAGCTGTCCTTCCTCCTGTCAGGCTCAGAGAGCACACTCCCCTAGGATATTATCTGGAAAAGAATTTCAGCTTATAAAACAGGTTTACCAGCTGAATAAAACATCTACAGGAACTGTATACTGCAGGATCTTTTTTCACACAACAGATCTGTTCTAAGGTACTTTTTTCCTTATTATCTTAAACTAATCTTCAGTGCAAAAAGTTATTACTCCACTCAAATTACTGCCTCAACATCTCTATTTGTTCAGATAAACTCAAAAAATCTGAGACATGCCTTTAGTTAGACTGGTAGTTCACTTCATCATGAGCTATCTTAATCCATGGATTGCTCAACAGCTGTTCAGCAGTCTTGTGTACTAGTAAATCTCATTCTGGACCTTTACATTTCCTTTTACTCCTCTTGCAAAATAAATATTTAAGATTTGTTGTTGCAGGTAATCACAGAGAAAGTAAAATTTCAGTGAAAAACTCAGCAATGTTTGTTTTATAATCTGCTCACTATCCTCACAAGAGTGGAATCTAAGGGCTACCTGGAAGAGTTAAATGCATGTCACTCTTCAAGAACATCTACACGTAGACAGAGGGAGGCATCTCCAAAGATAGCAGGCAAATCATGGAATGTTTACAAAATAAATCATGATGCCACTGACCTACATGCATTTGCAAGTCTGGCAAGAGAGTAACTGCTGTTCATAGTAGCAAAATTTCAGAAGGATTAATTTCAGAAATCTTCCAGTAAGTTTGGATCCTGTTCTTCAGAAGTAATTGGAGCTCTGCTAGCCCCATCGTGACTGAACAGAAAAGCCAGGGAGTCATGACCTTGCAGTACCACGTGCTCGTTAGGTTCTGTCCCCATCCAGTTCTGCCCTGTCTCATTTCTGCCTCCAAGCATTAAGCTGTTCAACAGATGGTATGAGGTTATTAAGGGTTTGCTGGGTATTTTATCAATTTGAGTAGACTGTACCAACCTGCTTCTCTTTGCCTCTCTGTACGAAACTGCACTTCAAGCTCTCATGTCATACACAGGTTGTCTTGTCAGTGACCAATACAAAGCACTAAGAACAAGCATCAGTGATCTATACTCCATACCAGTCATGTCAATCCTTACTCAGACGTAAGTTCACTTCTTTAAGGCTTCATCTTCTTATAAATACTAGATCAACTTCACTAGCACAGGAAGGGTAGAAAGAGCTGTATTTGTGCAAGATACCATAAGCCATTTAAAGAAACGGCTGAGTTACAGACAGTAAAAAAACCCAACCAACACAAGCTACCTAGAAAAGCCAAAAAGCAAAACCAAACAGATGGAACACTTCAGACTGACTATAACCCAATAAATTAAATAATTAAACTTTTCTACTTTCTTAATCGATCATGCATCTTGGCAAGCATTGGCTATTTTATGCTTTTAAGCCACTAACTCATTCCTACAAGTCTGAAAACCTAGACCTAGTTATTCAGGTGATTTATCACACTGACCAAGGCAAATTTTTATACCATTAAAAACAAGACAAAATCTCCTCTTTCACCAGCCACTGACTTCAGAAATATACCTTGAACTCTCCAGACATCATAAGCAAAGAAGGTGCCTTCTACCTAAGACACATACACAAACTTAATTTTGCTTGGTAATAGACCAAGTTGTTATTGACAAAATGAAACTGGGGGGGGGGGGAGGAAGTCAACATGAACTCATGGTAGTGTAAGATTAAACTAATTTATTTTTAAAAACCCAAACAACAACACCATTATGCACCTAATTTTTTAAACTCCAAATTGTCTTAAGCATTAGCAATGTCAACTGCAGTTATCAAAACTGGAACTGCCTGAAAGGGAGAGGGAAGGAAAAAATCATTGAGAGAGCCACTTCAAATTTGCTGGCAGAAATACAAAATACTTGAGAGATGAAAATGTTTATAGACAAAAAATGGTGGAAAAAGGGAGATGTAACACGTGGCGGTGGGAAGAACAATATTTGCCCTAGTAAAACTTATTTTGCTCTATTGATATCTCAAGCCTAGCATTTGGGTAACACATAAAATATTTCCAAACAAGACCGAAAATCTCGGGTTTCCTAGAAGAACATTACAACATATTTACAGGTAACTTTTCTTCCATGGATGGGTTTCAGAATTTATGAGAATGGGGCAGATGCACCAAACCTCTAGCACAAAAAGAGATATTTTGCTACATAACTGTATATTTTTTTCTGTGTGTCCAGTATATCAGATAACCACACATTTATATTGAAATGCATTTCTTTAAACATACACATGGGCACAGACATAATTGTATACACAGAAGTGATAAGGTGGTCTGGCCTTAGCTATTTTATTTTTCCATCTACAGGAGAAACAACTTACTTTAATATATTAGTATCAGAAACTGAGTGCTGAAACTTAACATGTGGTTCACAAAGCAGCATATCCTATTTTATTATAAAGAAAACCAACATTAAGTATTCACACAAATAAATTATATCTAAAAGCTGCAAAGCTAGGATGTACTGTAGACATATGAAAAAGAATGTTATGCCGGAAGTGTTCTTAGTATCCTCATTCAAATTGTGCATATATGTAAAAATCAGGAGTGGAACTTCCCATCACTGTATGAACTATTTAAATTTGAATTTCACCATATTCTTCTCATGCACTAGAAAGCAGTATGATGGGCTAGACATAGAAATAAATACTCAGAGAGAGAAAGAGAGAAAGAGAATTTATTACCTTGTATACTATTACAAGCACTGTGAGACTTTGACTTATAAAGAGAAAGGAAACTAAGAGAAATAATGGAAGATGAAGCCAAGGATCTTACAATAGTATTTCTAAATTGACAGAGGCTGTCGTAAAGTAATTTAAAGAACGATCAAGTTTTCTTTGTTAATTTGTGGTTGGTATTAAATGCATTGAAGAGAAGATTAATTCTCTTACTAGCCTAAAAGTCTTACAGACTACCCAAAGATTACCTTTGTAAGAAAATGAGAGTTTATCCCATTCTGCTGATTGGAGAGGACTGTTGGTAAAAGTTCATCCTTCCATATCCAGACGCAACTTATCTTTCCTTTACAAAGGGGGAGGGATGCAAGGAAGAAGCACTGTATACAGCAGGTTCATGATCACAGTCTACTGCCCTGGCATGTGTACCTCAAGTAGTTTGAAACCAGTATTGTAAAGCACTACTTGCTCCAAAAGGTGTCCTAGTTTTTGTTCTGGCGTTTCTGAACACAGTGTACTACTGGTGAAAACAAAAAAAAATCCGCTTCCTTCCCTCCTGGGAATTCAGTTTTGAGTCTGTTATAAATTGCAGGAAAATTGAGTAATGCATTTACAAGAACAAACTTGGCCATGCCAGAGCTCTGTAGACTCTCCAGTGTACAACTGAAGAATTTATAGTTCTAAGGTTTATTCTAATATTTGAAACCAATGGATTTTTTTCACATTTAGCTTAAGTAACTCCAGTAGTGAAATGTGCAAGCTATTGAACGCTCTTCCAATTTAAGATAGCCTCTACTCTTCTCAACTGTTCAAATGAAGTTCTCTTATTAATATGCCATTTCCATTAATTTGCCATTTCTTCTGGATGTTTAAGAAATGCCTTTTATATAACCATGAATCTTTAACTAGTAGCACAGAGGTCTGCTCTGACCAGTGGGGGAAATTCTTAGCAAGTTAGAAAGCACAAGTTATCGCCAATGTTAACCATGAACAACATCCAGCACAGACAGTATACAAAAAGCCACAAGACATGAACGTTGCTTTGACTAGATCACCATCACTGTTTTTCCTATAATTTTCTTCAGCTTATCATTTAGGAAATTTTGGGTCCCTCAGGAATCCAAAAACATGTAGCTGCCCATCACACAAGCAGGTCATAGCAAGAGAGCATCTTAAATATTCCCAGAGCTTCTGCTTTAATTCTCTCAATATACGTCTGTCTCAAGAAACCTGACAAGTAGTCAAGGAACAGCCCAACTTGGTAACAGCTCTCCCTTGCTCATAGCAAATCTATTCATCACCAAACTGCTCATAGCAACACAACTGCAAGATTATTCTTATTTTAGCAATCTCCATGTAAAGCACAGGATTACGCCTCTCTTGTAGCTGTGCTCTCAAACAGACTCTAGAATTATGAAAGCCAAGATTACTTCTAATATCAGCCACCTTCACATTTTAGGGATGCCAAACATTCACAGGCTCTCAGCATGGAACATATGCTCAAGCTCATCAGCCTGGAGATTTTGATGGAAATAATCACAATAATTTCACAGTTATGAAAAATAAATCTTTATGTACTGTACCATTTTCCAAGTTACTGTACAAATTTTACTGCTAGTTTCTAACTGTGACTTGTTCAGAGAACTGGGATCTATAAGTGGTAGTTCACTATGTCCCTGTCATAGGCTGATGAAATTCCCTACTCTAAGCCCCTGCCTAGCCACAGGTGGTCTGGCCCCAAATTCCACCTACAGAAAAAGTTTGACACCAGACTTGTCTCTGTATCTGAAGTGATCATATCCAGGACATGACAGCCTTTCAGAAGATGCTCTTACTGTGCTACCAGACATCCTGAAACCCTGGGCACACAAACAACCCCCATGCTCTGAGCTGACTATAGCTCCTGGTGGGAAAAGGAAAACATTGCTACACAGGATTCTACCAATTCTGCTAAAGGAAAAAGCCACTGAACAGGAACTTGCCATTTCTCTTGCTCTATCTAGTCTACACCTTCCTTTACACAACTAAAACCCAAGGGTGGCACAGGCCCTAGGTAAGTCCCATATACGTGTTTGGAGAGGAGGAAAGGGACATGTCTCAACAAAAGCACCTGTGCCCATGCCTACAGAGCGGTCAGTCACAGAAAATACTCTTCCTAAAAAAGCTAAGATCAGCTACTGATCATTTAAAGGAAGTAGATTCCAGTGTTCAAATCACAAAGCCACAGCTACATCACCTGCAGGACCAACCTGAAAAGAAGCTGAGAACATTTAGCACCATGCTTGGAGCGACACTACCTGTAGCTTACCTCAGCACTGAACTCAGTCTGGGCAAGGAACATCCAACTCCTCACCCCCTCTGTGCTTTGTGTAGCTTCCCTGTTCTTTCCTACGCTACACTAGCTATGGAGGCAGCCAGGCCAACACTGCAGGACTTAGCAGCAGCAGCAGAAGCAGTTATGTTTCTCTTCAGTGTGTACTGCAAAGGGCTGTTTTACTGCCATGGCTCACACAGCAGTTGACACTGCAAGTAGAACAGGCAGGCACACACAGATGTAGCCTCTCCTCTGCCCAAGGTTAGCACTGCAGTAGGACTTGCCTTGCAAACTCACCCACACTCTCCAGTTGCCACGGAAAGTAAACAAAGCCAGTAAACTTTATCTTGAGTCACTCAGAAGCAGTAATTTCAAAAGTCACTACACGAGACTGTTAGAAAATAAGCAAAGTTATCTGTAAAGATAGCAAAGACACCTATGTAGCTCTAAAACATAAGTCACCGAGTTTAAACACGGTAGGAATTTAACTTATCTTTGAGTGCTCTGCAATGTGATCTACCATTAGTGAGACCTGTCTGCCACAGTTCGGTTTTCTTCCTTCTCAACTTTAGAGGCCAAAGGTAGCTCGGATGCTTTGGTCACGGGGAATATAAACAGCCAGCAGTCACATTTCCTTACTAATGACTCTAACATCAATGTTAGCTGGACCACACTTTGGGCACTTCATAAATTACAGCTTTTGCCATTGTCTTACACACTCAACTAGCAAAACAGCACTAAAAAGACTACATACTTCACAGCTAATCCATAGCACCATTATATACAAATATCCTACACAGAACGCAGAGCTAAAAAAGTCACACCAAAGTGACCGTTTCTGCATCAATCACTGCAAAATGCTGTCACTGGGATTTTTTTATTGAATGCATGGTGTTAATGCCATTTTAAAATTCCTTCACAAACACCAGTCCTTACCAGCACGCGCAGGACCCCAGCAGACCCCTAGGGGTTTACCCAATTCCCCAAACAAGAGATCTCTGCTGTTCAGATTACGCCCTTAAGGACAGGCTGCAACACCTCTCTGACTTAATTTTATTTCTTCAATAATACCACTACAAACACACTGGATGCTAATAATAAATAAATTATTCAAATACTTAGTCTCCACGGAAGCACCACATGAATCATCTTCCTGAAAAGAAACTCCTGAAGAGACTGTAAGGTACCCTTCATGGCAGGTGGAGGGGAAATCTGATTTAAATAATAATGCAATGTGAATAGAAATTTAGTTACTGTAACAAGGAAATGCAGCAGCTTTGCTGTTAATTCAATAGATTGACCAAAGCCAAGTCACCAGCTAACACAGAGCACAAATGTCACTGTAGTTTCAAAAAGGGTGGAACTGGAGGCTGAAGGAACAAAATTCGAAGAGAAAACATGGTGATGTTAAAAGATTTGATGCTCTTCTGATAAAGATAACTAAATTAGACTAAATTGGACACTCAAACCCCCAGATCTCCACACAGAACAGTCACTTATGGAGTTATAGAGTCAATTTCCAAAGGTACCTCTAGGAGTAAGGAGCTTAATTGGATCTTCAATGGGAAAAAAAACTCACCTCTAAACCGAAAACACTTCCCCACAAAAGGTAACAAACAGCACCGCTGCTTTTTACAGTTAGGTTCCCCCTGTTATAAAGTTCACCCATTAGTGGGGCATCAGAATATGATACAGAGACAATATTTTGTAGACTGACAGCTCTGGGTAGCGAGAAGTACTATTAATGTCCTCATTTCACAGAGCAGAAAGATAATGAATTAGAAGCGCAAAGCAAATAAAGTATTCAGATTCCCGGGGAATGTGCGATCCCCAAATATACATTAGGAAAAGAATGTTTAGTTGGGTTTGGGCATAAGGGTCTTGCCCAAAGTTGTGTTAGAGATCACAGCACCTAAGTCTACTAGTTCTAAGGCTGGGCTTTCTTGCATTCCTTTTGGTCTTTCTTCTTAAGAGTCATCATTACATTTAAGCATTATATAATATTAAAGTATCTGTAATACATACGCTACCTTGCCATGTTGTTTCTGTTTGCACCTTTAGGTAGTAGAAGAAAACAGCGTATTTCCCTCCAAGTTTGGTTTTCTTTTGAGGTGTAAGACATGCAGTTCTGAAAGTTAAATGCAAGTGAGACTGAATCCTTTGGTCTCTCCTCTTGCTCCTCATCACCCTTATTAGCACCAGCAGGTATGGATACCCTGTGTTCCAGGATGAGCTACACCTCTCCCCCACATGCCCAGGACTTGCACCTATCCTGCTCATGCAGTGGAAAGGGCAGATGAACTGAATTTCCACCAGAAGCCCAATGAGCCTGCAGAGGCCCTTGGATCTTTGTTGGCTGGTGCTGACAAACAGCCCAATTTTTCACACTATTAGAGAGAAAATGCACGTGGCTGCGTGCACGCAGGCATATTCTCTTTTGAATTAGTTGTCAACTTCCATCTTTATGGTAACGAGAACAAATCCTCCCAAACCTCTCCAGAGAAAAGACTGACTATAGGCAAGTATAGGCAATATTTGTTTAAAGAAACCAGTCCCTACCGTTGTTACATTTTTACCCTAAAGTCAGTATTAACATAAAAATGCAGGTTTGACATACTCATTTGTAAGAGTGAATGATTTTAATTTAGGCTTCTCAAGGAAAACCCCATAACAGTTGCACCCTTTCTGCCTCCTACCCACTGGCTTATTTCTGCCTCATCAAGTGCTTCTATTAATAGCTAACACTTCAGAATGTGAAGCCCCAAATCTGCTCTCTGGCTCCTTGTAACTGTTCAAAGAACAAGACACTAAATGACCTGTTTGGTCATTTCAAGGATTCTCATGCTTATGAATGTGTGCATACGTTCATAAACGAGCTGTTTCCGCACCCATCTATTTATGTAGGGCTTCTCGGGTCTGGTCTGTCCATCTATTTTGTACAAAGTAAACTTTCTGAATTAGAGATGCAGTTTTTTTGCTCTCTCAAATAAATCAACATTGTCAAACCAAAACCAAAACGATCCCTGGGTTTAGGTAATCTCCTGAAAGTTTCATGGTACAGTCACGTATCAGATGACAGGACACTAAAACGTGAAAGCCACTATCTTACATTGACAGCATCAGCAGCAGTGCACAGAATTTCCACTTCCACTCTGCAATGAACTGTGGAGTCACTCATATTGGTTTTGGTGATACCTGATCCTGTGAATATAAGATTCTTCCAACTCTTTCCTGCCAGAGCTCCTCACAGGCAGTGTCACTACCAGTCATGGCAGCTGGTCCAAGGCAGATCACGCATGGGCTGCTGGAAGCATCAGTCAGAGATGAAAGTGTTTCATACAATGCTCTCTCAAAGGAGAAGAGGCCAAGCCATTCCATGTAAGCAGCCAGTCTCTTGCTCTGTTCTGGAGCATGAAGACACCTGTTCCCTGCAGCTGATGGCAGAGATAGAACAAAGGAGCTTCTGAGGCCTGGTGAAGACAATCTCTGCTTTCTCAGGCTCCCTCGGCCAAGAGGGACCAGAGGCCGTATGTGACTCCTCACTCCTCCACTCTTGTGTTCTGCAGATGGGAAGGCATTTTTCCCAATCTTTTTTTCCACCCAAATTAAAAGAGAATTGTGGATTCGAAGAAACTAATGTAGTCTGAATTCAGTTCACTGACTGCTGAATCTTGTTCACAGGTGTGAATCCGGGTCTGCAGGATATATGGAGTAAGAGCTCATATCTTTGATTTAACATCCACAGGCAGCAGACTTAAACTGTACTGATTGTCAGAAGAGGAAGTGGAGAACCTTGTTCACACAAGAAAGCAGACAGCATGGCAAAGATCATGACTGTACCTCCAGTTGACTGGGAATTGCTGGAAGCAGCAATTCAAGGTAGACCATCTAGTTAGAGTGGTGAGGGCCATCTCCGTTTTCAGCTCCAGCAGCAATAGGGTCTGGATGACCCGGGGTCACTTTCCTTCCCAGGACAATGAAGAATCACTAATTGTGCTACCATGAGGGCCTGCTTCTGCCAGGCTTTCACTAGAAACTCAGGAAGCTTACCCAAGAATGGCATTAAGCCTGGCAGGCGTGTACTTGCTGTAAACCAGAGGGTAGGCATTGCTTTATCGCAGCCACTGTCCAGTCACAGAGCTCTCACATCTTCTGGGTCAACTCCTGCAGCTCTTGCACTTCAGTCCCCACTGCAGCAGGTGCAGATGACTGTTTCCACTGTACAGTGCTGTTTCCATGCCAGCTGTATTTACACCCACAAGCACCTTCCACACACACTCCCTTGCAACTCAGGCCAGAACAAACTCGATAAAATAAGACATATTACTATGTTGCATTTAGTTTACTACAGTGTGAGGACAAATAAGACCAAAAACAGAGTGGCAAGCTCATTCCTCTCAGCCCCAAAATTTAAGTTGTGTCTTTAAGAAACACAATCAACCCTCTCCACAGTCCAGTTACACCTTACAGGACGCACAAAGCAGATGGATTTAACACAGCTGCTGCTAAAAGCGTGGGGTTTTTTTAATCTGTTCATAGAGAATGTTAGCTATATTGAGAGCAAAATCTTTTTATTATTACTATTGATTTGTGATCAACTGCATCCTCAAGTCTACAACAGGAGCTTAATACCCAAGACTCGAGCAGAGGCAATGAGACTGACTTTATCTGAACACAATGCATTAATATCAAGGTCTTGAAATTAATAAGATTATGTCCTCGTCTATCTCACTCAGCACAAGTTCCTGAAGAGTTCAGAATATGTCTAAATCTTCTCCACCATAAAGACTTTTTCCTGACATACATTTTATTAAATAAAAATGGACAGCTGTGAAATGAAAAAACAGTAGGAACGAAGGATTGCCGTACAGCCAGTTTAAAAAAATTAAACTGTGATTTGAAACAAAAACGCAATATGCACGGTAACACATTACAAAAAAAAACCAATAGAAAAAGTAAAGCAGTAAGAACAAAAACCTGTTTTATCTGGAAAACCTGAGGACTAGAACGCAGCAATCTCGATGGACGTACATCAGTCTGAGAAGGCTGAAGGTCCTACCTATATTAAGCTCTGCACAGTATGTGGTGAGAAGGCCAAAGAGCACAAGGATACAAGGAGCAATCCTCACCTAGTAGAAGGAGCTCAGCATTTCAAAAAGCACCTGAGCAGGTGACTTACTCAACACAGAAAGTAAATTCACTATTCATTTGTTTTTATTAGAGAGTTAATGCTAGAACCAACAGTACCACGATCCTCAAAAAAAAAAGAAACTGAGGTAACCATCTCATATCTAATAAAATCATAGGCAAAAAGAAAATTGCATGTAAATATTTTGTTCAGATTTCTTCAACAAGAAAAGAAAGGAACAGCGAATTAATCCTGCTCATGTCAAAGACATGACAAAAAACAGCTACAATGAATTTTAACTTTCCTTTCTCTTACTTTGCTATTTTGAGGTACACAGATAACTGGTTTCTCAGTCACTTTCTCTGAAGAGTTATGTTAAATGCTTTACAATGGTCAAGATTACTTTGCCAAGTAGTTCAGGCATAAAATGAATGGAAACCAGGAGAGTCTACAAGTCTTTCTTGGCTAAAAAAAGTACTACTTACATTGTGGAATTTTTTTCCTCTTAGTTTCCCAGATCAGACATAAGAGCATTTTCCTTAACAACTCAGAAGAAATGAGGTGTGACAAGTGCACATGAATATCACAATTACTAAAATTTCAGAATTTTTCTGTATTATTGTCAGTAACACACCCTGAAGATTCTTTTTGAATGTAGCAAAATATTTATCAAGTAAAAATAATTTGAAATCCCTTTGTTACATAAACTTCTGCCAATCAAAAGGCAGAACTATAACTTGAAACTGATGAGTCAATTTTTCATTATCTTGTTTGCATTAAGCTGGATAGAAACACTTCAAAAAGAGCCTTAAGATGGTCACATAACGAAGGACTTGACAAACTTCTCCACCCCCTCATCTCACACCTCTCTGCACCCACTACCGTTCCTCTACATAGGTCTTCTGGAAAAAGACAGTCAACAGCAGCAAAGAGGAGGATGTGCTATTTCCATGCAACTAGATGAAGCCTGTAAATGAAAGAGCTCATTGTAGGGGAAAAAAAAAAAAAAAGGAGAGAAAGAAAGGTAGAAAGATGGGGGGGGGAATAAAGAGAGGCTTAATTAAGTTATTTTCTTGGTTTAAAATTAAAACCAGGAGGTGTTAAATGATTACTTTGGTGAGGTTTTTCTTCCCACCTCAAGTCATATCATGCATATTAGAGTTCAAATTCACTGGGTTTTCCACTTGAAATGGCAACGCAGAATGCCAACTCCATTAAAGGTCTGTTAGGCTTTGTTAGCTGCTTGAAAATGCAATCATCTCTCTCTTTTCCTCTCTTTAATATGCTGGAATGTTTTGATCTTTTAGAGGTTTTTATTCCCTATTTGGAAAGCAGAGAAGGGCAGAGGAGAAGAGAGTGGAGAACAGCACAGTCTTTTTTATGGTGAAGAGGCTTTAAGCAACAACTGAGACTGAAATGACTACAAAACAGTTTTCTTAATTCCTGGATATATTGCATCATAAGAGGTAAAACATTCGTGCCATGCACACCTGATAGATGAGTTTACATTTTATGAACACAAATTACAAAGACTGTAGATGTGCAGGTACACATTTAAAACTAGAATTGTTGAGCAACTGAAAATGAATCAAGTATATCCATTCACAATAATTCCTTCTTTTTTCCCTTACAATAATAAAAAAAAATAATTAAAATCTAAGTTCTTTCCAACAGGAAGGACTGCAAAGGTAACAGATGTATCCTAAAACTAAAGTCAACAGCTGCCAAACTCTACAATTTATACCATCTCCTAGTGTTAAGAAATAATATGAATGTTTTAATGTATTTAAAATTTGTTTGAATAAATCCCAGCATAGATATTAGACAACAGAATGATGCAAATTCTTAGACATGTGAAAGGGATCAGTTGAAACTTATTCTTGGTTACAAGTGCTGAATTACTTGGTGTATGAAAGGTAAGCACTACTGCCTGCCAATTATTTGCTTACGAGCGTAGTTTTGAGTAAAGCTCCATCCTAGATGATTTGGACAAATGTTCCAGAGAACATTATACAGCACTTTCTGCCAGAAAGAAGGCCAGAGAACTAACTCTTGGCACCACAAGAATGAACACAAAACTGAGACACTTCACGGACAAATACTTGCAAAGACATCCTACATGGTGTAAGTTACTTTTGCACCATAGACAAATGCACGTAGCCTGGGGAAAGAGCATTCTGTGTTCCCAAGACACTTCCACTAAGAGCAGTGGTAGTTCTATGTACTCAAAGGCAGAAACATAAACACATAGAGCAGCGAATAATGATTTTTAAAACTCTGGTAAAATAGCCTGAAAGTCTTCACCTATCAAAACTGCAGTCATATAGTTTCTGTTGATAAGGTTTATCCAATGGAAATAGGTATTTACCATTCCTCTATCAATATAAGCACCACTAAGCACAGCAGGTTTCTTAAGATGAATACTCTGCCACTGTTTTACCTACTACAGCACCCACTACCTATGTTCAGGAACATTTTGCTGTCAGCACAGTTGAGGAGTAAAAGGAAGGATCTCTCTCAAAGAACAGCCCTGCTTCATCCACAGAGCTAAAAGTGGTATTCCTGGAACACTTCCTTCTGGGCACTCTTTAGCCACACAAAGGGAAAGTAAAAAACAAAATCGAAAAAAACCCCCCAACCAAACAAAAAAAACCCAACCAAAAGAAGCCACTCTTTGCCACATTCTACAGTAACCAAATTAACAATCTGAGGAAGGAAAAAAAGCAGCAACTTTCATAGACTACATTCACTGTATGTAGTAAATAGTAATCTTCAAGGCAGTAGACATGCAATAAAGGAGACAGATTAAAGGAAAGAAAAAACCATTTGGTTACTTCTTGCCTAGTGAATATTACAAAAGCTGTCCAATTTGCAAGAGGTATTTGTTAAGTAGAACAGTTACTCCAAGATGTAGTATCCACCACCTACCTTGTAGAAGGGCTCCATTTCTCTTGAAAAAGGTGCTTCCTGGCCAAATGGGTGGACCTGATGTGCTAAAGGTAATAAGAAATAAGTGTAAAGAAAAACTCGTTTACATTAAAAAATGATAAATTACTATTTGCATTAATTCTGTTTTGTTTTTAAAGCTAATGTAACATCACGACATTTTTGCCTCCAAGCATGAGTCTAAAATTTCACATTAAAAATAGGTTAATTTGATTCAAGATTCACACTCTCAAGGAAAAATGTCCTCATCAAAGCACATGTCCACAGTCTCCTAGAGGAAGAGAGAAAAAAGCAGTTTGGAATAAATAATACAAAAATCCAAATCAATGCCAGAAATATTTACTGAATTCTCAGTGCAGCAACACATAGGCCTTTTCCAGAGCCATCTGCTAAAAAACCCACATGCTTTATGGTTTTTTCTCAGCCATAACATCACACTACCCCAGCTAACACATCAACTGGGAAAAGCCCTGGACAGACACCGGGCGGTTTCTGGGCTTCCACAAGAGCGCTCTGCCCACCAGACCCTCTCACACAGGGGCCACGTCACTGCATCAGAAAATACGTAGCTCAACAGCATGGACAAAGCTTTTGCTGTGCACTTATGCCCGGTGACCATGATGGTTCCGTGAGACCTCTGGCAGGGTGGTGGCCATGGCGGGCTCTCGGGCACCTGCCACATGGGAGTGCTCGTTTGCCCTGAAGCTCTTGCCTAAACTTGGGCCACTGCCAGGTCCCTCTTTCACTTGGCCTCCTGCTCCTGCAAAGGCTGCCTGCAGGTAATGGCCTCTCCTGTGACAAGCATGGCTGAAGGCAAAGAACGGATTCAAACATAGGAAAGGAAGAGGAGGGAGTATCAGTACGATCCTCTAAACCTTGTTTCCTTTGTTGCCTCAGAGCAGCCCCACAGCGCTGTAAGCAATGAGACTGTGGAGCACCCACTCCAACAACCTGTGGTGCCAGCATGTTGGAGAAGAGGAGATGCTGTGAGGAAGCACCTGATGGCCATCCACTCCCCTCTGTCCTCACAAAGGCACCAGAACACTACTGCACCACCACCACCACACCAGAACAGCTCTCCTTCCTATGCCAGCCACCCACAGCCGCATCTGTCAGCAGGAGGACCAAATTCCTGGACATAAAAAGCTATCTTGCTCCTTTCTTAACAGTGTAGATGGCTGTTGGCCAGGCGCATCCCTCCTTCCAGTACAGCACAGCTCACCCTCCCCAGGGAAATCCACAGGCGTTGCTGCCCAGAGCAAGTGTGCCACTGTCACTGCTGCTGCTGCTCTTGCTGTGTGGGGAGTCCTGACAGGAGGCACTACCTGTAGGAGTTCACTGATCCCATCCTAGGGCTCAGGTGCAGCAAGTATTTTAAAAGCAGAATACCTAGGGGAAATAACTGAAAACATGGAAAAGGTTTGTTGCAGCATCATCAAAGCAGGTGGAAGAGACAGATTGCCTGTTTGTCATTCCTGTACTCATGAAACAGGTTTCAAAGTCCTCTAAAGCTCGAAGACAATCATAGGTGTTTAAGCATACTAAGCTATTACTGAAAGTAGTATCATGAAATTATGCTACCAATATATAAATAATTGCCCTACGCCCAAATTCAAGCACAAATTAAAAGCAAAGAGCAAATATCCTTTGGTAAGATCGCTGTAAGGCACTCTGCCTTGCAAATTGTGAACCAAACCCCACAGTCATTTCTGTTCAAAGTTACTTTTGTCTCCTCTTGAGTTGACTACCACTACACAAAATGCAATGAAATGGAAAACAGATGTTGTCTAATACATTGACAACATTAGCTAAGTTCTGACAAAATGCCATATATGAAAAATACGCTGCTTTCACAATTATTCTGCAGAGACTCTTGTGCTAACATGTAACAACTTCATTGTGTTAAAGGATCCAAAGCAATTACATGAGTAATAAAAGCCACCAACCAATACTCCTGAACAAAAAGGGGAGTTGAGAGAGCGAGCAAGCAAAATGACCAAAAAGAACTTAAGTAGGTCTACATTCATAAGTGCTGGAGTGTGCTGGGGCATGCACTCATCTGAATACGCCCTCTCACTTCATAGCGCTTAATGTAACCTATTGTTTACATTCCTTATAGTAAGTGCCAGGCTCTTCAAGTGTAGCTCCTCAACTCACAAGGTCAAGAGCTGTTGAGGGCATTCACACTCCCGTAGGATGGGCTTGCAGTTTTGTAGCTCATCAGAGTCCAGGATATTCCCTGGGACAGGACCCATCAGGCCACAAGCAGAAAGCCACAGCATAGTTTTCACAGTGACCAAATTTGCCACAGTTATTACAAATTACAGTATGACAGCTATACGCCTTTTAAAAGCCTGAGAAAATAAAAAGGTGAAATTCTGAAATGAAGCCATAGAAAAAATTTACTGCCAGCAGCTGGGTGAAAGAGGGTTAAAGAAAGAAGAGGGAAAAGCATATACATTTGAATAGACAAAATGTCTCCACTAGAGAAACAAAGCAATAGTGATTTATCTCATTTTCCAACTTTTAAAAGGCCCAAGGCTCTCATAAAAAACTCCATCTGATTCAGCACAAACCCACATGAACTGAGAAAATTAACTGTGCCTTGCCAGGAAAGGAAGCTAAAGAATTACAGCATGTAAATAATGTACCACAGTGACCGGTCAACCCTTCAAACAACAAACTTCTGTGTTTGCACGACTTTGCTAAGTTTAGCTACGCCTGATCTGTGCTGGATAAATTCTCTTTCTGTTCCCAAACTTTTGCACATGAAGTCTCAACTGGTATTAATTATTAAAACATATTTCAAGTTGAGAAATGACAGAGTTAAACTATCTCTCACTTTAAAGTGTTCAAAAGCTGCTTCCTCCCTGTTCCACATTAAGAAATAATTTCAAGAAGTTCATTCTTCTAAAGACCATCTATAATAAATAAACATTTGGTCCATCCCAGGTGTTTTCTTAAACAAATTGTTTCTTCAGTGTAGTAAGCTACTGGAGAAGAGTGTCTGGTTCTCCTATGGAAAAAACAGCATATTGTGCATTTAGGCAAAATAAAAATGTAAAATCTGGTTTTAGAGTTTCCTTTTGTAATCAATACATGCTGTAAGATTAATAAGTATGCAACTAGCATTATTGATGGCAGAGTTTTTCCCCAAACTTACTAACTAAACACACTGACTAAAGCAATATTTAATTTCTAACAAATCCCCACACAGCTACTAGAAGAAAAGCAGTAACTAGTTTGAACTCTCACATCCATGAGAAGAAACTTGAGGCCTAATACATTTTTGTTATGCACGAGCTTGGACTGATTTAACTCCCAGCAGCAGATGAGCACAGGGCACTTGGAGGGGGTGGTGGTGGGGAGATGGAACTAGATCCATCATGTAGAGCTGAGATGTCAAACAAACATCTTGAAAGACCATTAATTAGCATAGTTTATGGAGAAAACGACATATGAAAGGTCTGCTGGTTTGATTTGCAGAAAATACTACCGTGTCAAGCACGCCTTCAGCAAAGGGATATCCAGGCTGCAACAGTATTTGTAGCAAATGCGTAAAACAGGATCCAGGGGTGCAAGCTCATATCCATCCAGTCACCTCTCTCTGAAGCACGGTCATTGTCACTTCAGCACCCGTGCACCACCACGGCGAGTAAATAAAGTGCTCGCACACTTGCTGGAATCTAGCAGATGAGGGAACTGACAACTAATGGTGTTCAACCCCTGAGCCTCTGCTTGGGTGAAATGAGGTATCTGGAACTAGAACCACTCCTGATCAAACCCAACCTTTCCCAGGGATTTGCTATCAATTTTTAACAAGTGGGACTCAATTTCCACTCAAGGCAAGGGATGAGCTGTTTTTCCTCCGAGTACACGAGCAGTAGGAGACTTTGTCATGTCACAGGGCCCCTGACACGGGAAGTCACCTGACCAAGAGCTAGTAGGAATTTTGCTGAGGGAAGGCATAGGAAAATGTTTTCATAGGAAAATGTTGCTTTGCCGAAATCTAAAACATTCCACGGGAATGTGTTGATTTGGACACTACTTGTGCTGGAAACCAGGCCGATGTGAAGGCTGGTTGGCCAGCGAGTGAGGGTTCCTGGCAGCCAGTCAGCCCAACCAGGAGCTCCCAGGGCATACAGAAGCAAGAATGCATGTGAGCCCCTCTTGATTCATTATTTCTACCAAAACGCATGCCACGCATTTGTAGAAAAATCTTCAAAAGGTGCGTAGGCTTCAAGAGACTCAAAAAAGGAAATACAAATCCTTTGTCTTCTGGAATTCACATTAGAGCAAGGAGACTGCAGTTCTTAAAGCCAAGCACTAAAATAAACCTCCCGTATGAATTCTCTCTCGCAGTTGCAGTATTTCACAACTATGCCAAAAACTCTCAGAGGCCTCTTTGTCAGAGAGACCTGATTAATTTAAAAAACTGAAACAACTAAAAATTCAAAACAAATTCAATTGTGTGGGATTACACACCACAATTAAGGGATGATGAAAACACAGAAGGAGGCAATAAATATAGGCCAATGACTGTGTTACCAAGTATGTTCAGAGAGTGATGGCAAAGCAGGAGGACCTACAAAAGAGGGGAAAAAGCAACCAAGCCAAAAACCCAACAACTTCAAAGGCCTCTGAAGCTGAGAGCTATTAGCCCAAAGAAGGAAGACTCAGCAGGAAGGCAGGGAAGATGCTCCAAACACACCTTGGCCCACCACGAAGGGGCAGTGGGCTCAGCTGCCGGGGTATGTCCAGCATATATATCAGTCACTGGGGTATGTTGGCACCAAAGCACACCCTAGCTCTCGGGAAAGCTTGGCGTACAGGGCAGGAGTAGAAAGATGAACAGTGTCAGCTGTAAGATAAAAAGCTGCTGCACACAACATACCCCACAGAGCCTGCAGTCAAGCAAACAGGTGCTAGACCACGAAGAGGCTGCAGTGACACACAGCATCCCTTCTCCAGCCCTTAACAGTAGCAAAAATGACAGGCACAAGCAAAGATGATAGACTGAAGTGCCTCTACATCCAGCTCAGCCCACGGAATTTGCAAAAAGGTGTGGCAGGAAAAAACACAACTCTTCCCCTCCTGACAAACACAGTAAGATCCCAATAATGCAGAAGAAGTGGATGAGTGGAGAGCACCCAATTCACTGCGATCACCACACTTTGCCCTGGGGTGACAGTAGTTATCAGGACAGCAATATAACTGAAAATTCTTGGGAGCAGATGCTACAGCTGCCAGATGAAGGGAACAAAGGCATCGCTGTACCTGTGCTGCAAGTATTCCCTTACCAACCATCCACAGTACAAAGTACTTCACTGTAAGTCTCATACCTCTGACAAATAGCGAACTGCAGGAAATGTCAAGAAGGACACCAAACCTAGAAACAACAATCCATTTTGTCAAAGAGTAACCAACAGAGCATCTCGCAGGTATAGAAACCCATCTCGGAAAGTTTCTGAAGAGCAACTAAACCACAATTACTCCTATGTTCAAGTTGCCGAACAAGGCGCCTTTATCTGTCTGGAAACCATGAAATCCTCTACCTAATGGCAACAGGGAATGATACTCAACAAGTTCATTCAGCTACCAAGGCAAGCTGGCCTCAGTCTGCTACCACAAGGCATATAAATGGATGTCTAACTGAGCTGGAAGATTGTAATTTTTACCATTCCCCGGGAATTAAATTTAGGATGGGGTGGTAACTGAGAAAAAAAGCATAAGTAGTATACTTTTGTGGTAACACAGCATCCCCTGATTGCTGAAAGATGAAAAGTATTTCCTTAACAGCAGTCACCCTGTATAAGGCATGAGAAATACTCATGACTAGGGCGACGAGTAGCCCTCTTGGCTCCCACACTTCACAACTGTGGTCTGCAGAGCGGCTGTCAGACAGCATGGGAGGAGGTCACTTGGTCCAAACTACAGCGGCACGAGCTTGCAGAGGGAACGTGGGATAGACAGCATCTCATTCTGGTTGAGGACTCCTCTTAACAGTTGTCAGCTCTTCACTGCTTGCACTGGAGAGCTCAAATCCTTCTACTGCCATATCAGCTCTGTTTTGTACACTCCAGTTTAATACCATTACTGGATGGGGGCTAGCAAGACCACTGCACTGCAAAGAGGGGTTACTGCTCTTCACCTGGGTTCATAACCATAGTTGTATTAAAGAACTTATCACTCCCCCTGTAAATTTTGAGCAATACAGAAGCATTCAGATATGGCTGCACCTCTAACACGTGTTTTGTTAACATGGAAAAAAAACCCTTTATAATCCCTGCCAACAGCTTGCTGGCAGTTAATATCACCATTAGCCATCACCTAGCAACAGGCAAACAAGCTTCCTCTCCAATCAAAGGGAAAAACCTCTACTAACCTGGACTAATGACAACACATAAAAAAGTATCTGGAAGGTGTCTGTTAAGGTATTTCCTGATTTTAATGAAAACTGATTACTTTAGAGATTTTAACTATATAACCCCATTACTCCATTTTCTCCAGTTTTCCGTAACAGACAAAACATTATTCTTAAAGAAATTTATCAGTTCACAATACTAATTTTTAATTTATGAAGGCTGATCTAATATTCTGGTAATGCTTCTCTTTCTTCTGCAATTCCCTCTTTTATTGTCTCTATATCTCTCACTTACTGCAACACGTGGGACTGAGATTTTAAACTCCTAGATGGAGTCTTTCTTGGTTTCTCTAGGGTGTCTAACATATTTTTGAGTGAGTAATACAATTTTCAACTCTAAATGAGTTTTCTATATGACACGACTGCCAGAGGGATTACATCTAAATTTTTATTAAAGACAAAAGAAAAGTTGTTCAGGAAAGCTATTCATGAACAAAATACTTGAAAATAAAATCTAGTATTACTTTTTGACAGATGAAGTGGAAAGCTGGACAAATCTTTACATTCTCCACATAGCCAAAGCCATTCTCATGCCACTGTCTGCACTTAAAATAAGTAATTAAGCAAGAAAACAGAGTGAGAGAGGGTGGGGGAAAAAGAAAAGGATAAAAAATGCTTCTCAAATTTCCAGAAAGAGGGATAAAAAGGGTAACTCCTCATTTCAAGAACATGGTCATGTGTCTTTTGGATCCCACCAAGGATTATTGTGGTGCTCAAAAGACCCCTCTCACTTCTGATACGATATATGAAACCTGGTCCCCTTGGTGAGAGACTGTTATCTTCAGACAGAATTTTAGTCTTTGCTGAGAGTTGAATATATCTGTGGACAACAACAGAGGATTTGTTCTTTAAATAAAGCCATCATAATTTCTAGAGAGTTGTTGTTTTAAAAGAGATGGTTATTTGAGGTATGCCAGCCATAGTTCAAAATGCAAACTTCTCACTAGTCTGTTTAGAGATTTTAACAGATTTATTGTGAACATATGATAATTCTAGGCTGAATACAGCAATCGGAGAAAGTCCAGATGTATTTGAAAATTCATGGTGAAACAACTGTCCCATGTTACTTTTAATTAAAAAAAGATTTGTCTCCACTGGGAACTGGGAGATGCTGGTTATCAGCTTCCAGTTCTAATTCTGCCTCTACACAGTGACTTCAAGAAAGTAATTTCATCATTTCTGCCTGTTTTTCTTCTTTTGTGTTATAAGCAGGAATAAGTTCTTACTGACAAAGTCTACATACCTCTGGGAAGAATAAAGAATTGTTAAGTAACAACACAATAGGCAAAGGAATAGTCTTTTGAAGTACATGTAGTTAAAGAAGGAATGACACAGATCACTTCTAGAACATGGGTTGTTACTTGTTGCTGCTTTCCTCATTTTGAAAGAAGGAAAAGCCCTGCAGGTTACTTCACTGTAATGCTGTAATGCTGTGTTTCTTCTTATTTCACAGCTGCTACTAAATGGTTCCTAGACTATTGATCACTGGGTGAAAAACTGTTGGTCATGAGACTGGGGAAACTTCAGAGTTATGTGAAGTTGTGCAGGTACTACCGAGCGTGCCTGTGCCAGCTTGTGAAGGCAGCTCTGAGACCATGGAGGACTGTGGCCTCTTGTGCTGTAGCAGCATCAAACGCTGGCCTGTTCAGTGGGAAGACATTTGACTCTTTTCTATTCCACAAAATCAGAAATGAAGCTCTCCAGTTTTCTGATGATAACCTTTGTTTGTTGCAAAACAGGTGACAGGGAAGAAGAGGTTTGTTTCTGTTTTGGTTTTACTTGATCAGAACTGCACTGGAAGGAAAAAAAGCTTTTCATCTCAGATTACAGAAAATAAATGAGTCCTAGTAATTGTCTATATCTAGGCTCACCTTCATTTTCAACTTGAGGTAAACAGTCTGCTCTGATAGCACAGACAAGACTCTAGAGAATTTCCATGCTGTCCACCTGAGCAAATGAACCACAGTGAAGCTGCAGAGCTGCCATCCAGGCACAACACTGTAAAGCTCTACTAAATGAAGCATTTATCCCACGCAGAAACTGATTAAATATTTTAAAAGCCTGAAGTTACCCAATTGACTTCTGTTATTGCAGTCCTGAACTCTCAGTTTATTATTTTCGCACAACTTCAAAAAGCTTTCCTGGTAGACCTGCCTGCATTTTGTAAATACTTTCTAGATGAGACTCCCACTCACATTTCTAAGCACAGCTTAACTGTGGCCTGTCAGTCACCTGGACTTGAGATGAACTATGTGCACATCTCTGCTACGGAATCTTGTCACCCATCAGTGAGAATATGCTGCTTGTTAATTTGAAAGGTACCAACGTACATTGAACACGCACAAAGTTACAAACACGTGCATACGCAAAAGGGCAATCCAATCAAACAGAAATAGATGGGAAAAAGGAAGGGGAGGCTTTAAAGTCTGTCCTATCCCCAACATGCTTCACTTTGCTTGCTGAAGTTCTTGTTTATCCAGTATGGTGTGAGTCCCCATTTTACCAATTTAAGTGCTAAGGAAACTCAAAACTAAGCATGACCTGCAGGCCGCTGCCAGTATGAACTCCTCCTCCACTACTTGTTCAAAGCCAAGGGACTTACCAGCTGAAATTTTCCATACTTGGTCTTTCTCATTAGTCTTGAACGAATGTGGTTCAGATGATTCAGAACCAATCTGGCTTCTGGAATTACAGCAGCAGAGGACAAAACAAATGTTTAACCTCTCCCCTGGAATATTTAACCTCTCCCAGATGCTGAGGGTATTTTTCCCTGAGAAGCTTAATGTGCTTATAGGCTCTGCAGCACTACTGCAGAGGAGCATGCAGAGATTTGCAGTCACTGGGCCACACACCAGAGTGTTTGATGCCCATGTCAGAAAGTTATGTAAAAACGGAACACAAGACAATAATAATAACAACAAAAAAGAAGTCAAGTATTGATGTATTTGGAAAGCCCCGATTACATTTCTTTATTAACTCAATTCTACCTCTTCATGCATATCTACTACACAAGTTCTGCATTCAGTGGTCACACTCTCATCCCCCAGAATGTCACTGTCTGAAGCACATATTACACAGTGTGCAATGTGATCAAAAGATGAATGACAGACAGTTTGTGTGTGCTTCTATCACCAAGACAAAAGTTTAATGCATAAATTCTAAGTTATTCTTAAAGATACATTTTTAGAAATAAATTCCTAAGGTATAAAAAAAATTAGCATCAAAATTGGTCAGTTTTCACTCATTCCTGTGATTATTCAGTTTGAAGCACTCAGAGCTCTACTTTAGGGACAGGGGAGGGACAGACCAACACACACGTGAAACTACAGCCCTAACACCAGGCTGTTTCACCTCACAGTCTGGGTCTACAGATTTAAGAGAAGAGAGAACAGAATAAAGTATTTTTTTCCATTCAGAACCATTGTAGAGACATCACCTAGATCAATCCTCCAACCCACCTCTACCCACAGTGGTAGAAATACTGTTTCCATTCACAGAAAGGAAAACATACACAACAGAGATAACCATGTACCTCCAAAACACCCAGTACACTGTAACAGACCAGGAACAACTCAACTCTCATCTCCAGGCCCCTCCTGACAACCCATACTGCTATCATATTAGGGCTCCACATCACTGACTGACATTAGTTGTACCTATAAAAGTTCAGTGTTTCTCCTAAACGGATCCCAAGCACCTCAAGTTGGATACAGAAGAAATTAAAAGCAGAATTATAATATGCCCTTCACTGTACATTAAATTTAAAGCAAACAGCACAAGTTTAACTAAATTCTATCCCATCAAACAAATCCAGTCAGAAGAAGATGGGAATTTTCCATTTATTCCAGAAAAGTCTTCAACTCAACATAGCTTCAAATTCAAGGGGCAGAACAGACGAGACCTCACAGATATTTACGCTGCAAAGTCTCTTCCTTTGTTACAGCCTCTGTCAAAATGAAAAGGCCCCACTGAACTGCAGTTGGAAATTGTACCTGATCTGTACTTCTCTGGTCTTCAGAGCAAGACTGCTCTGTTACAGTAACAATAACCACAGCACCCAAATCCCAGTATCTTCTACTTAATATTTTCAAAGCAGAGCTATGAAATAATGAATTTCACACATTCTGCAAATCTAACTGTAAACAAATACTCAGAAGACTTCATTTTGACTCATTTTGAAACTATCTTTAGCTGCTTTCAACTTAGCAGAAAAATAAACCTCCCATCTATAATGAGAAATAAAACTCAGTTTGCGTCTTTATCCCTAATCCTTACCTCTTCAAACAGCTCTTCAGCCTGTTGAAAGTACTAAAATGGCACTTAGTAATATTCTAGTAATTCTCTCAAGTTACAATAATACCTGCATGAATAAAGGAACTCACTAAGGAAAAGCTGACCTTCACATAATTAGAGAGAGGGAAGTCCCCCTTCTACCTTTAAACCCACAATTCCTCATATGATTAATGAAGTTCTATCTCTACCAAGAAGGAGGTTACCCTTCAAGAAACTGTCTTACAGCATTGTTACTTCAACAAGTCTCAGCTTCCCTCGCAGAATTTGTGACGTGGTCTAAGTTTCCCTCTGTTTGCTGTTTCTCTTCAGCTGTTGGCGTAGAAATTGGACATGACTCAGTAGACAGGGCTAAACCAATCTACTCTTCACTTTGGGATTTGCAGCAGAAAGCAGAGGGGTAGAAATAAAGGCTGTATGAAGAGAGTTGAATGTGTGCAGGAAACTGCATTTCTGATGAGATGATGCTTTTTACATCTCTGCTTTATCTGCTGCAGCTTCATGTGGGAAAGGTTGAAAAAAAATTGTTATGAACGTGAAAAAAAAAAGTAAGAAAAAGTTGCAAATATCTAAGTTTCCTGTTTCCACATGGTATATGGAAACAGCAGCTTAGTAACAAACTTGTGCCAAAACAGAGAGGCCTAGAGAAAGTGTGGGCCATTCACACTCTCTCGATAAAGCTCAAGAAAATTAAAGAATAAAACCAAATACAACAAGTAAGCAATCACCTGTGCCCCTAGCTGAACCACTCTGATTTAACAGCCAGGGGAGGAGACCACAAGCTCTCTCCTTGACAAACCAAGATGTTCTGGGACTTTCATCTGCTGGTAGGCAACCCCAAAACAGAGACGTTTCACTAACAAAGAGCACTATCTTTGTAGGCACCAAAAGGAGCTCCTAAGGATGGGCATGGTATCTGTCAGATACTGTATAATTCTCCTTCCAGTATAATCAGTATCTGCCATGCAGTTGCAAAAAGTCCTCATTAGTATTAACTAGCAAAAATATGTTCATGAATGTATGTGCACTCTCACTCTCTCTCCGTAATTAATCCCTGGAGTAAAGCTGTTCCTTGGATCACCTCAAATATAGAAAATCAATGAATTAGATTACAGGAAACAATTAATTATGGTTCACTGGTGTTTAGAAAGCGACACTGACATCCTGACATCCCCAGATAGTATTTGAGCCCTCTAAAGCAGAAAATCACAGAAAGTAACAAACTATACTTTTCAAACATCACATGACCTCAAGCTTGCTCATTTTAGTGAAATGATACTAATCAGTCACAAAATGAACAGGACATAACCTTTTAAACATTAAAGAGGCAATCAATTTATAGCACATTCGTTTACTACAACCAATTAAGCAGAAATATTTTCTTCACGTGTTAATGTACCTTCTGACAAATCATGGGGGGAAGAAATGGAACAAATTACTTTGCCAAACCACTCATGTTGGTGGTTTCATTGATAGTCAAGTCTCTTTTTTCAATGTCATATACAGTGCACCACTGAATTTTACAGCCAACATACAAAGGACTGAAAGTAAATATGCATAAACTGGAAAGCAGCAAGCCCAGTCATTTGCAGCACTGAACCATCCGAAAAGTTGATCTGCTAGGTGCAGCAAATACCACCTGTCGTTCTCAGTTAAACTGAAACTTGCTCAACCAACAACTTCTTTTTAGAAATTGCTGCATCTAAATTTTAGATCATAAAGAACTATGACTTGAAGTAAAGCAGGACTTGGATGCCATCAGCAGAATTTGTCATCTCATTGCACTCTAGCCCTTTTCAAACCATTTTTCTGTCCTACTCCTAAGGAGACTTGCTATTCTGTTGTCATTTGACAACCCCTGCTTAAACTGTCTCTTCCTCCACACTAGCTCGTCTGCTGCATCCCTTTTGGGTTTCATTATTGTCTTTATTCTAATTCAAAAAGTTTATAGCTATTTTGGAGAGCCTTTAGCATCTCAGCATAGAACAACTTCACAACATTTACACAAGTCTCATAGACAGGGTGTGTTTCTTCACCATTTTGTGAGGGAACTCAACGGATGGGTTTGCTTTCCCTCTTTTTCACTCTTTTCATGGAGGGACTCTAGAATAGGTTGTGAAGGCTACAAAGCAGCAACTCAAGTTCACTAGATTATATGAGAGCAGTGTAATGGAATAAAAAACAAAACAGAGAAAAAAAATAAATCAGCATTTAACAAGAGTTGTGGATGGGAATTAAAACACTTGTTTATAAACAAGTCCAAAAAGAACAATTCTATTCCAAGAACAGTATGCAGAACATCCTGTTTTAATGGTTTTCTCTAGAGAAAACGAGTACCCTCCATTGAAGGAGAGGTTGTTCTCAAAGAGTATGTTCTTCATACAACCTGATCTTGCCCACTACTCAGGCTACACTAGCCTGAGTGGCAAGATGATGTCTGCTAAGTGCACTGTCTTCCATCTTCTTGCTTCTTCCATCTTCCTGCTTTATCAAGAGAGGGTGAATGGCCCACACTCTCTCCAGGCCTCTCTGTTTTGGCACAACTTTGTTACCAAGCCGCTGTTTAGGTATACTATGCGGAAACAGTAAACTTAAATATTTGCAACTTTTTGTGACTTTTTTTTTCATGTTCATAACAAATTTTTTTTTCAACCTTCCCCACACTGTCTTCAAACGCCACACTGGAAGACAGCTTTAAGCATTTGCCTATGAAAGCAGGTTTAACAAGGGCTCATGCAAAGTGCAGGTGTAAGGGAAATCAAGACCATGGCAGAACTCACAACTCCATCACGCTGAGAAACTCCTCTAAACTTGTGGGCATAACACACTGAGAGCAACGTTTTCCAGTCTGCCTACATAGCTGTTTCACACTGAGATGTTCGACCAGGAAGAGAGAGACAGAGAGAAAAAGAAAGACAGAGAGAGAGAGAGAGAGAAAGACAGAGAGAGAGAGAGAGAGAAAGACAGAGAGAGAGAGAGAGAGAAAGAGAAAGACAGAGAGAGAGAGAGAGAGAGAGAGACAGAGAGAGAGCAAGAGAGAGAAAGAAAAGCTGGTGACAGATAGATTGATGATCCCTCCATACCTTTTGAGTCTAAACCACCCCAAGGCAAACAGTGTTCCCCTCATGGGAAGGGCAGAAAAGGAGTCACCATTTCATGCAGTCCGGAATGAATAGATTAAACCAAAACATCTCTTATTAAATTCACAATGACTGAAATTCTCTGTGCTAACTGTCCCTTTTGTAGTTCTCCTTTTTGGAGGGTGAGGGTGTGGGGAAGACCTCTCTTTCTGTTGTCTCCAAGCAAGCTCCAGTCTTCAGTCCCAGACACAGTGTTACATGAGTGCATACCATGGTCTCTTCAATAGGGCAGCAAGGCTTAGTGCCTGCTTCCCTCCCAGAGGAAGAGAAGGAGGTACACCATTATGGCACTGACAGGAGACGGTACTTTTAACTGAAGTAGGAACTGCCTGATTTGCATCTCTGAGCAGGCCAACAAACAAAAACTGGCACTGAAATTCATCTGTAGAATGAGTGGTGAAAGGGTGACACCAGTGCCGGTCTCATAGTGACCACCAGGAAAAAAGTTTCCCTAAAGAAAAAACAGGGAAATCAATCTGCCTCCTTTCCTTGGCTCTCCTTTTAAAGAATACAAATAAGCTTCCTGAAAAACAACGAGCCTTTTGATGAGGCAATAGCTTTCCTCCGTGTTTTTGTTTGTTTGTTGAAAACACTTTGATTTTGCAGGAAGCACTAACAAATGCAACCGGGGATCAACTTAGTTAAAGGACCTTAAAAAGCAACAGG
The DNA here is from genome assembly GCA_024336885.1 of Actenoides hombroni. Classification (NCBI taxonomy): domain Eukaryota; kingdom Metazoa; phylum Chordata; class Aves; order Coraciiformes; family Alcedinidae; genus Actenoides; species Actenoides hombroni. Next base: position 62,448,664 of record WUAM01000431.1, on the reverse strand, counting down.
ACACACATCCCCTGCTTCAGCCACTAAACTGGATTGTCTCACTGGCTCGAGCAAAACCGCAGAATTATTTCCCTAACAAAAGAAAGGCGCTTTTAGGTCCTATAATCTCATTTCAAATCCTTTTACCCACTCCCTACTCTTTTTGGCCTTGAAATTGCAATCCTCTTTCAGGACTAATCTCGGGACTAATTGGTGCACTCCAGTTTCTCTCGCCATTTCTTCCCCCTCCCTCTCTCATTGTTCAGGTGCTGAAAAGGACAGCAGGACAGGGTTCAGTGCCCCCATAATGAGTCTGTTCCTACAGAGTAACTGTTAATAATTAGCAGGAAGCATTTTGTCTTTAAATTGCACAGCGTGAGCATCAAGATTTCACAGAGCCAAAGAACTGCTTCTCTGCTGCTGAAGGAGCTCCCCGAGTTTGCAGGCGATCTGCAGGCCGGAGGGCTGGGCAGCTGCAGGGAGCCATGCCCGGGCCCAGCCCCAGCAGCCCGGCGCAGAGCAGTGCAGGCAGCACCCGCCTTTTCCAGAGGAGGTGTGAGCAAAGGAGCGCCCAACACAACTCGCCTCTGGCGCTGCGAGGAATGTCTCAGCGTAAGGGGACTGAGTCAGGGTGGTGTTTCAGAAATATTCCAGAATACAACTCCCTGAAGAATAATGACGAAAGAGGAGATTTAAGAAAGCCTTCTACTTTTCTGCTAATGATTGCATTTGCGCGTAGTGACAAAAAGAAACGACGACTTCTCTTACTAAGGGACTGTCAGTGTTGACCATTTCCCAGCCAGACTTGGTAGCAAAACTAGTTTTTCTGTACAGCGTCTTCTACTGTCTTGAAGATGAAGAACAACACAAGAAACTACAGATGAGACAGATGTTGCTTCCATCGTACCCCTACGGAGTGCTCTGGAGTTCAGATATGTGACTACATCTACACCCTCATTCCCTACTGCAGGCCTTTAGACATCTGTATTAGCATTAAAAAAGGAAAAAGATAAAGCTCTACTCACTCTCCTGAAAGATCAATTCTTCTTGTGAAGCATCAATAAGAGATGGGCTGTCAGGTGCCAAGACTCCTGCAGAAGCCAGCACACAAGACACGAGGTCTCACTAGATTTAGGGAATCCATTGCAAGGGAAAGAGGTGACACCAAACGTTTCTGTGTAAAAAGGCATACAACTCTGGCACCCTCAACCAGTATCTGACTATCACTGGAGAAAAACGTACAGCTTGTTACTGCAAGTACCCTCTAAAAATGGTGTGGGTACACAACAGCCACATAGTAAGAAGTTGTTATTATCTCCAGGTACAGAAATTGATAGCAGGTTTGAACACAGAGCTGAAACTACTGATGATTTTTCTTAGTTTGCAGTATAGTTTGAGATCAAGTGGTGTCTTGGTGGCTTTTGAAATAAGATGGGTAGTTAGCACATTTAGCTTTGTGCATGTTACCATCCTCTCAATGTTAGGCTCCCCCATATCCTATGGTGCAATACCTTGCTGATGGAATTGTGTTAACAGAAGATCAGCTGGAACATTTAAATTCTCCATCTCTTGAAAATGCGGTTTGCAGACCTTGCACTCAAGATCCGTTGCTTATTTCTGTTTGTCTTTGCATCAGAAATTTCAGACAGAGGACTCTCCTCAGGTCACCCAATTCAGCTTGTTGCCAACAGAAAACTTCTTACAGTCAATTGTCTAGGATTTTATTGAGTCTGCTTTTCAGCACTCGACCAGATGGATTTCAGACCATTTCCTTTAAGAGATTAATTCAGTCTAATAAGTTCATTATTTGCACCTGGTCAGTGACCAAGGAAAGACAAGCCAGTCTATGTACTTGTTTCCTCCTCACATACTTTAAAATGTGAAGTTTTCCATCCAAGTGTTGAAGTCTGCTCACCATAGCAATACAACAGAACCAGAGAGCCAAACCCAGGAAAATCCAGCACCTATGTTCGCAGAGGGATAACTTTTAACCTGTTCATTGCAAGGTAGTAAAGGGAGGTTGCTTTGATGCTGTTTGAAAACTGGAAGTCAGAAGACAGCAGGTGTAGATCAGCTCCTGTTGGCAGTCTCCTCTCCCCAGGTCAGAGTCCCTGGGTAGTTTGCCTGCTTTGGTGCATTCCAAACTCCTGTGACAGCCCAAGGCTGCTCAACTGCTACTGCATGGGAGTGTAGGCTGAGAGATGCAGCAGACTGTGAAACTGTGCCGTGTGAATTACCCTCTCTCAGCAAGCTTATGAAGACCAGGGACTCATGAAGTTGAGATGCAGCACCTCTTTCTTCAACTGCTGCTTTACTCGGCATTGGAAAACTTTTTTACAGCATCTAAGTGCCTTGCGAATACAGGTTTGCAAGTCAAGAAACCTTTAAGGGAGGTTTGAGGCACTCACCTGTGCCAGAACATACCTAAATCAATACTAAGCATGATGATGCCTCCATGCTCTTCTGTGAAGAAACTCTGCTTTGGGAGCCAGATACAGCATAATTTAACCAGCACAGCACTGTGCCATCTAACTAGACTCAGTGAGATTCTGGTTCAGTTATGTATTTTCTTTGGTAGGAAAGCTTTAAGAAAGCTTCCATCCCTCCTTTACAAGACCCAATCCCTTAAAAAGAACCATAACCCAACAACGAATGATCGGGATCCCATTTAGAGTGAAACCACAAGTGTCTTCACCAGCACAACCAAGAGGACAGAACCAAAATAAAACAAAACTAACCCTCAAAACCAACCCCCTGCTGAGCAATCAGAAGACACTGCGCAGAGGGTCCTAAGGCAGCTGTTTGAGAACTAGTTTTGTATGAATTTGGAGACTGCTGTCACTGTCACATGTAGTATGGTAAAGCTCAAGTATGCTTTTGTTGTCTTAGACTAGCCAAAGGGCAAACCCAAACACCTTCCTCTGTTAGTTTCGAGGGTTTTAATTGATCAGGCAGCAACTGTTAGTGGCTTTTTAACCGTAGGACCTGAAAAGTACCACCCATGGCATGCTAGCCACTCTTCTCAGGGGCATCTCATACCCACCACAGTGAACCAAGGATGGCAAATGGGCACAGAAATAGGTAAAAATGAACTTTTTTTTTTTTTTTTGCAGTGCCACTCAACACAAGCTGAACTCCTAAAGATCTTGCTCCATATCATTACAAAACAGAGAGCTCATCAATACAACTTTCCCCCTATTTTCCAATCAGAATTTTTATAGTAATAATATACCCAGGCAGACAGAAAAAGACCAGCTCTAGCACTTCAGGCAGAAATTTCCCTTCTCTTTTTTCCCCCAGATCTGGGCAAATCTGTTTCTACATGCGAAGGCAAAAGCAGCAGAATATACTTACTTAACAACCAAAAGATCTACATTGCTTTAGCAATACAACTGATTATGTTTCTTAAGAGATCACGGAATAAAAATGCTTGCATAAAGTCCTCCTTTTACATTGTTATACTTGCAAGTTGCAAAATAAAAGCTGGCTACTCCAAAGCTTTGTTTGTTATTAATTCCCTTAAGTTTCTAAAATTATTTCATTCTAATTAATTGTTTTATTTATTTTTTTAATCTCATGAGAAAAATGGTTGTCTTCATCTTTCATATGCAAAACAGCTAACAAGAGAACAATTTTCATACAGAGAAGGAACTCCAATTAATAGAGATCTTAAATACTTGGGGAACCGTTATGAATTTTGCCATTGATCAGACAGCTGCCTGAAAAAAAAAACACAAAGAAACAAACAAACAAAAAAAAGAGTAAAAGTCTTTTCAGGAAAGTTACATAATTAAAAGTAACCCAAGTAACCCAGTTCCTTTTTGTTTACATTTTTCTCCTCCATCTGCTAATCTGGATTAAACATAAAAATTAATGAAACCCAAATTTGCTAAATTTACATATCTTTTTCATATACTGTTACTGGAACTTGCATCTTGCACTGCTATCAGTTATGAATTCCCAATGCTGCACAGACATCTTAAAGCATCACTACATTTTTAATAACTCAATCCTTAGTATCTGCATTACTATGCAATTAATTTTTCAAAATTTTACGTTTAGTCAGCCATTTTCACATTGTTATCACGAGTAGAAAGATTACATAATACAACCTTAATTTAATTCAAAATCTGAGATC